>VZZY01001238.1:81090-128584 GCA_013400335.1 Eurystomus gularis
GTTTCATGAGTTACAGTCTTTATTTTCTCTCCTAATAAAGGGTGGCATTCGAGTTCAAAAACCACACAGGGATCTTGCAGCACTGACGATGGAGAGAGGCAGAAGAAAAGGTCTGGATGGATTAACTCCAAAGCTGTGGTGATGCGAGGACCCGGGGTGAAAACGAAGGAACCAGGCAATAGCCGGGCAGAACTGGCCTTTCAGGCAACGCTGCAGGAACGAAAGATGACAAAACACTTAAAGCACTTGAAATTTAAACTTAAACGAAGGGTTTACATTTTAAAATACACTCTTTTTCCTGCTTTTATTTGGTGAGAGCATATTCATTAGCAGGTCTCCCAGGTTCAACAGTTCTTAGATTTTATTGAGGATCGTATAAAGGTCCATGTGGAGAATAAAAGCAGTAACTATTACAAACTAAAGCTGCAGTTGCCTATTTAAGGTGTGACCTGGTCTTCCTAAAGGCAAGGAGTTGCCTTCCTGAATCTTAGAGCATTTGCACCAACAGCACGGAGGCTTGGCAACCACGCCAAAACCGAGCAAGCTGGCACCAGCACCAAACTGGGACGTTGTTTGTCCCAAGCATTGCTTTTGTAGTCTTGCCTGGCTGAGGCAAGAGCTTTTTACCCACAGAACAAAAGAGAGAGTGAGAAAAAGAAGTAAGATTCATGCAGGTCCTCCTCTTTCACATCAGTCATGATGCTTACATGTGCTTTCATGCTGTATATCATGAGCAGTGATTATTAGAGCTTTACATTTGGGTGTTCATCTCCCAAAGGCAGTGGGGGCGAAGGCTCAGGCCATGATGGAGGCATTTCCCCAGGTCTAAACCTCTGCAAAAGGGTGCTAAGAACGAGCATGGACAGGTCTAGGTTTGGACCTTGTCATGTAACTTATGTTTTATACTTGAAGGGATGACGATGATGTGTGTTGGGGTAAAACTGAGACCTTTTCAAACCTGTTTCATGTTTTCCAAAGAACAAAGCACAAATCTGCTTCCTTCTGCAAAAGGAGAGCTGGATAATTTTGTGAGAAAGCTACCCACAGCCTCCCTAATCCCAAATTTGGGTTACTTTCTGTACCTTACACCTTCCTGAAGCGCACCAGATCTGAGCGAGGTGGCCTAAGTAAGCAGGTGGATTTCTGAGTGCTTAGGGAACACACCTTTAAGCAGAAACTTAATTTAGGCAGAGCTCTTTCTTCCTATCTTTTCTGCTTTCCTTTCATAAAATCCCAAATTATGCATGGAATGTAATTTTATCTGTCTATCACCACGCAGGGCTCTGCCGGCTGGTACAGAAGTAAGCCAAAGCCTGTAGCTATCACTGGATCTCAGTTCTACCCACAGAAGGAGTCCCATAAAAAACATTTGATCAAGCAATCAACTATATCGGTGAGAAGTTTAGTGTCTGAAAATATATGCATCGCTGCTGAAAATAGTATCTCTCTAAGATCTGTAAACTCGTAAACAGACACTGCTTATAGTGTCACTGCCTAACACCTTCCAGGCAGAAGAACAGAGATTTTTGTCCTGTAGTTGCTCATTCTCAGCTTCAGTCAAAGCCTCAAAATCAGAAGAGATTTTTTTTTAAATATTGCCAAGATTTCCCCTGCAATCTCAAGACAATGTGCTTTACACTGTGATGGGATTTGTCCCAAAGGGACAGGCACTACCTCATTGGTAGAGACCCTGTAAGTACCTCATTCATTAACTAGGCCTAATTATGTTGGGTATCATGTACACATAGCACAATAATGTCCTTCAGAAAGTTTTGGGATGAGGCCAGTAAAGAGAGACAGAAGTAGAAAAGGCAGTCCAACCTGTATTTGCCCCACTATCAGAGACAGATGTATATAGAAAAAGGATTTCAGGTCTGTATATGTATACACTGCTATATTTGACAAGCCTTAATTCTAACTTTTCACCTTTAGTGGAAAGGACAACTGGATGGGGAAGTACCATGGTGAGGTATTGAGCTGCTCAGCCACCCTCCATCCCACATGAGGCAACAATTCCGTGCTGTGGGAGACACTTCTGTAAGCAGACTTTGCACTATTTATAAAAATCTTCATGTGCTTCTGGTGGACAATGCTTATTAATTCTGATGTCTCCTGCCAGAACAGGTTTTACTGCAAAAAGTACTTTCATAAAAATTGAATTGTTTGCAAATGGCTTAACTAACTTAAAAGGATAGAGGATAATGGAGAGATCCAGTGAGCAAAATGTATTTGGATTCTCAAGAAGCTGTTGGCAAGGTTCCACAGCAAAGGTTATTGCAGAAATGAAGCTGTCATGGGATCCCATGGGAATTATTTCATGGACTGAAAGCTGGTTACAGCATGACAAAGGGTGGGATTTAGAGGTAGGCATGGAGAAGACCCAGCAGTGGGGTCTCCCAGGGGTCAGTGCTGGAACCAGTTTTGTTTAATATGTAACCGATGACTGGAGAAAAGGAGCGAACAGTGAAATCTCTGCATCTACAGCAGTACCGGACTTTTTCAAATGTGCGACCACCACACAGACAGCAGAAGACACCTGAAGGACCTCACTAAACTCAGTGGGCAAAAAAGTGGCAGACAAGACAGATAGAAGCGCTTCAGTGCAGACATAAATTTAACTTGCTGCCATAGGGTGTTGCACATGGGACTGCATCAACAGGCTCAAAAAAGAATTAGACAAATTTGGGACAGCAGGTCAAAAGATGGCGAGGGTGTGCCCTCTGACTTCCCCAGTGCGACAGCTGGGGGTACTGAGGGAGTAAGCAGGGAACGGGCTGCAGAAGGTGGCCAGGCAAAGGGGCTCTTCTTACCTGGCCTCTCCTCCTGCCAGTGCTGGAGACACAGCTTGGTGCTGGGTGGGCCCAGCGGTGTGGTTTTTATGTTCTTGTTTTGACAACATTTCTGGTAGAAGAAAATCTGAACAAAGAGTTTCAGCTATCACAATAGTTTGCTTGGATAAAGAAAATTTTGACTTTGTCTTTTGGGGTTTTTAAAAATTGTGCTACTGTTGAGGAATTTGAATGCATGCTATTTTCATTATTTTGTGGCGCTTTGACACTACAATTGATGATAAAATATCAAAAATAAAACAAAAAATGTTACAACGTTATCAAGATTTTGCTTTTAAGAAGTATTTTGCTAGATCAGGCTCGGCCTTCCTTGTAAAACTGAGTCCATACCAATTTTGATATTTTGAAATTTCATTCTGAACGAGAATTGAAGTGCGTTTTGCAATATTGTCATTTTTGGTGGAACAGAAACATCAATTTCCAGTTGGCTCTAGTGATTATTTCCCTTTCTAAAGCTTGCCAGCCTCTTCTCCCATTTCAGAAGCCTTCCCTGCTCTAAGCATACCAAGTCTGCTCTAAAGACACAGTTAAGGTATTTCTGATGTGCATATAATGTACAGCATGAGAGAGGGGGGCTTGGGTCAGCATTCCTAGAGATCTCCCCTGTTTAATTTTGCATCAAAGAACAAGATCTTCTACTGCTGAAATGAAAAGCAACCTGCCTGGTTGCTCATTCCCGTTACCAGAGCCCCCATCCCATTGAGTGGCATTGGCACTGCTGTGATAGCTTTGCTGGGGCTTGCTCAGTGGAGAGCAAGGGTAGGGAGCAGGTAGGCAGGAGCAGGGTGGACCTGTGTCTCTGAGCTGCTTATGCCTGTACCTGCTTCTGCCAGCTTGAAGACTTCATGACAATGTCTTTCCATATAAGACAAAGACCATCTGATCTAGCTGTCTGCCAGAATGTGGACAGTGAGAGCATTATATTGCCTCAGTTTTGAGGCATCACAGACGTTCTCCGTGACCCTGAAGCCGAGCTCCAGGAAAAAGTGGCTGGGGGTGTTTTCTCTGCTTTTGTGCTTCTCGTAGCTTGTACTGCAGTTTGGGATTCTCCAGACTGTTTTCCATATTTCTGTTTCAATGTAGGATCTGCTTCCCAGAAGGGATCTTGCCATATTGCCTCTCCCAATCCTTTTCTTCCCTTCTTTTCTCCCAGGTTTTTCTTTTGAGTCTGACAACTCTGTGATAATCGTTCCTCCTCCTCACAGCTCTGCACAGGAATGTGCCCATCTGATGGCGTGGGTGGGCATCGCTGGTGTACAGAGCACAGCTATCTTCTCTCGGTATGTGTTCATGGAATTCACCAAAGGCCTTCCCTCTAGCAATAAACCTCTGCTTCACAGGAGATCCATAGCAAAATACGAACACGCTTCAGTAGAGCTGGAACTGGGACCCAGTATGGAAAATTATTTCCCAATTCAAGCAGCCTTTGGGAGTCACCCCCAGAGAAACTTGGCTTCTGGGCTTCAAAACAGCTTCCGAAGTGCTAGAGACAACTGTGTGCATCTTGGAAGCTGGATCTAGACAATCACATGCAGTCATCCAGATCACCAGCCGAGTGTGGTGCTGCAGCAAAATGCAGTGTGTGCTCCCAGAAGGTGTTGCTGTGGTCCTGGCCAGACACACTTGGGCTAGTATGGGACATGCCAAAGCTATCAGCTGCATTGGGCATGACTCACGCAGGGAGGTGCACTCACGTAACAGGCGTGGGCAGGATTTCGGTCAATGCGTCATCTGCTTCTGACA
Source organism: Eurystomus gularis (assembly GCA_013400335.1). Taxonomy (NCBI): domain Eukaryota; kingdom Metazoa; phylum Chordata; class Aves; order Coraciiformes; family Coraciidae; genus Eurystomus; species Eurystomus gularis. Next base: position 85,683 of record VZZY01001238.1, read on the forward strand.
GTGCTTCCCCCCACACAAGGGAATATACCCTTTAAATTTCTCTCTCTATTTAAATATCTGTCTTGCTGCCTGCTGGTGCGTGGGCCACAGCTAATGACTGTTGTAAAGAACCTGATACCTAGATGGGATTGGCTCTGAGCGATGCATCAGCCCAGGGCTCCCTCAGCTGCAGAAGGAGTTGCCCCGATGGTCAGCCTCAGCAGAGCTGCCAGGGCACGAGAGAAACTGGATCAGATTCTCATTCTCAAATACAGGAAAGGCAGAAGCAAATAAGCCAGGAAAACATTTTAGGGGGCCACATTCTCGTGGTGAAGTAGTCAGGGCTTAATCTCCCCCTGTGGAGGCAAGGAGATAGTGTCTTGGTCATCTTGAAATGAGACCAGTGAAACCATTCCCCCCTCCGCATTCTCCCATGAAACCAGTAACTTGTTATGCAAGCACATACTCTAGTTGTAGCTTGTATGAACCAGTGCACACTGAGGAGATCTACAGGTGCAGTTGGTGGTGGAGTGATCATCACCATCAAGAACAGCTACCCACCACCTGAAATGCTTTGGGCAGTTGTTCTTGGCAGGGCAGCAGAGGAGCCGCATGGCCTGTATTTATGCACAAAAGTCAGTGGATCGTTACCCCAAAGAGAGCACAGACGGTGCAAGGTGCACATCTACCGAAGGATTTTCAGAAGTGGCTGAGCCTACAGGAGAAGTTGGAGTTGGTGCTGGAAGCCTTACCAGGGCATCCTTCCATACAGAGAAGAACCTTAGGAGGGAAAGGAGCTTGTTGATGGCATACAAACCAGACAGGGAAAGGAGGCTGCTGGCACTGCTCCGTTCAAGGAAACAGCTTTGTCATAAGCTGCCAGGAGCTGAACTCACACCTAGAAGATGAAAAACTCCAAAACCAATTACCATTCACCCCTGTCGAGCCCCTTCTTCTGACTCATTGCCACCTTGCAGCAGATGTGTGAAACATGGGTTCACCTCATCTCTTGGGGTCAGCCTCCGACGACACAGCCAGATACCGCAAGCCTGTGAAGGAAAATATGATCTTCCTCAGATCACGTTTTTGGAGGTAATGGCTCAGCAGTCAGAACGAAATCATCACACACCAGGAGGAGCCAAAGCAAAAGCAATAGATACTGGTGGGTGGTTTGGACCAACCGGCCAATAAAAGACACATCAAGTTTATACTGCAAGTTTATTACAGTAATACAATCCCACTAAATTATTTTCACAGCTAATATACCTAATTATATCAGGGTCTGTATATATATTTTATTCCCAGCACATTACAATCTTTTCATCTGAAATCATGCAGCGAGTAATGTACAAACACAATTATATGGAAGATTTTTTTTTTTTCCTTGAAAAAAGATAAACCAAAATTACAAAAGTATGGCTTTATAAGAAAGTCATATCATACAATGAACATTCATTTGTAGTTGGGCATGGCAACATTCAGTCTTAATCAGTGAACAACAGCATCTGTCACTGTCACACTGATTCCAAAAAAGCCAAGGGATCTGGGAACAGGGAAATGCCCATCGGTGGAAAATATATATCTATACACATTCAATGTATGGAAAATGTAAAAAATGTTTTTAGGGACTGAGCGTCACATTTATTTATATGCTGAAGTCAGAGTTATGGAGCCTTGAAGAACATAAGTGCACAAATACTTTCTCTTTTCTGTTAGACCAACAAACATGCAGAGTGATGCAATTGACTTAAAAAGCGTTACTTCGGGTGTAAAGAGGTCAGAATCTGGCCTGTCCTTCCTGCTAATGGTGCTGCAGAAATAGACAGAAGCATAGGGTTAGGAGGTCATCAGTGGCTGAATTTTGCTGGCCGCCCAGAGAAAAGAAAGACAAAGAAATAAGTTTAATAGATTTTATTTAAAAAAAAAAAAAAAAAAAAAAAAAAAAGAGAGATATTTGAGAATAAAATGTGGCCACTGTCACAAGCCCTTCGCTGGATGGTGACTGTGGTTGCTGGCAAGCAGAAGCCCTTGTGCTTGGTGTTCAGGAGTAAAACACCCGTTTCAAGAGCAAAGCTGCTGCCTCTTTATAGAAGAAGGAATGTCCTTACCTGTTAGCAGCACAGAGCTTGGGAGACACGCTTATCTCGTGAAAAGGCTGCTTGCTTAAGGCATTGATCGCGACTGTGCACAAGTACTAGAGTGAGTAACTATTGTCAGTTATGGGTTTTACCAGGAGAGGGCAGACAGAGACACAGACATACATGCACAGGGACCCGCACCTTCACACGCGCACACACGTCAAGATGCTCGCTGAAGTGATACTCGTTGAAACTGAAGTCACACACATACACGCAAAACTCAGATCCTTACGATGCTACTCCTCGAAATGGAAATTAAAATGATCTAACCTGCAGAGCCAACCTGTAAGCCAAAGATTAGCAAAGACTTTACCCTCTCCCTTTTCTCCCTCGCTTTTATTGTTTCCCCCCAGTTCAGAAATACCGATCTTGGCTACACTGACTCGGTATGTATGTATGCAAAATGTAAACATCACTGCACAGCACCTAGCACCCTTTTTGATTAACAAAGTCACTAACATATTTGTCATGCAAGCACAGGGATATTTCAAGACTATGGACTGTCAGGTTGCAGGAAGCATGGAAAAGAATTTGAGTTTACTTTTGCTAATGACCTGGCTTGGAAAGAATGGAGAAAAAAACCCAACACAGATGGGGCTGAGGTAGATTTGGCCGTATCTGATGTAATGTCACCGTACTGAGCAGGAAGACAAATGGGATATCAAACTAACAGGCAGGTCACTGCAAGATAAGCAAACCAGGTTTAGGGAGAAGATTCCTCCATTCCAGCAGAACACCCCATCCTGCACTCGTATCGCTACAGGCGATGGAAAGAGTTGTCACCACAACTCTAATGGCCCTAAACTCTGGTCCAGTGGGAACACATGTGGAGGTTCAATGGTAGCTCAGCAGCTGAGGGCCAGCTGGTACTTGATCTCTTGTTAAAATAGTCAGAAAAGGAGGAATGAGAGGGCTGTGGAGTGATCTTTCCAGCATGGGTAGCTGCCTGTTGCACACTGTGCACACCAGAGCTTTTGCATGTTGGCCAACAATGGGCCGTCAGCTTTCTTCCAGGCTGTGGCACCAGATGCAGATATGTCCAGAATCTGAGTTTCTTGAGCAGTTGCTGAGAATCCATCTCTTATCCTCTGTCTGGGCCAGTGAATAGAGAGTAGTCTCCCACACAGACAAAGGCATGCACAGAAGCATCCTGCTGCCTGCTACAGACCTACCCATAAAGCCTGAAGTACCTGAACCCTGACCTTTGCAATGATCCACAACTACTACAGTCAGCAAGAGCTCCCTGCACCATTTCTGACCCAGTGGGCTGTGCTGGCTCTCAGGGCACAGCCCCCCGCCTTATTAGAAAGCGATACCTCATTAATGCCAAGGAAACCCGCCTCCTCTGATTTATTTGTAAGTCAGACAGCTGTCCCCTCCCTCCTGTCTTTTCTGAAACTCTTTATAGCACCCAAACTCTCATGGTTTCAAGCCAGTGCAGTAGCAGCTGATGATTTCCCTTCCCTCCTTCCCTGGGATCTCTGCTCCCAGGGCCTAATTACTATTCTAATAATATCCATCACCAGCCTCCTCCGCCTCTCACCCACGGACATCCGGATGAGATACCGCATTGCTGCTGGGGACAAACCCAATCCTGCTCCTCCGGGCTCCAGGCGTGCCACCAGGGCCATGCTCTGCATAGCTGCTCTCCTCAGCCTTGGGCATGGAGCACCTACTTTGTCCTCTGCCTCCAGCTCTGGGTTTCTGGGGGCTGCCAGGGCTGGGGAGCCTGCGGGGTTTGGCAGGAGCAGCTCAGCCACCGCTTACAATGCAAATCTGCCTTGGGCTCTGCTTTGCTTCCCAAGCTGTGACAGCCTTGCCTGCTGCAGAGGCTGCCGAGCGAGCAGCCTCTCCGCAAAATCCTCGCCCAAGATTGACCCTGAATTTCTCCACGACTGTCCACACCCTCCCCCATCACACAAGGAGGAATAGACACAGGTGGGGAAAGACATGCAACTCCCCGGGGACAGGAGTGGAAGGACACTGCAGCACCAGGGATGTGGGATTTCAGGAGAAGGGTTAACCCCTTCAGGGCCTGATTGCCACTTTTAGGGCTGGGCTGACATTTTCTCCATCTCACAAGCGAGCCTGCATCTTCAGCTAGCACAGCACGGGCGGCACTGACCTGCTTCCACAGCATACGGGAAGGGATGTCTGGGAGGAGCATCCCAGTGTCTCCAAAAGGATGTTCCAGTTGGCTGCGCCCAGCACTTTGCAGAGCCCTGCAGGACATCTCCACCTGGCCATGGCTGGCATCCGGCACACGGGAGGTACCCTGCGCATAGACCGACGGGAAGTGCTCCCCGTGCTGATGGAAAAAAAGGGTACGGCTTCAGCACAGCCCCCTTGGCACAGGCAGGGAAGGAGCCAGGTGAGACACAAGCCATTTTTGTATGGAGCAATTGAGATGTGAACACGCAACCTTTCTTAGCCAGAGCCTTGCTGGAAGGGGTTTTGATTTTAGGTGAGAATAGCCAATAATTTAAACTGTATTATGTTAATTGCTATATAGCCCTGCCACTGTACGTCATCATTATTGTAACTGTTATATGCTATATCAACGGCATTACACTAAGAATCACATAGATTAAGGACCTGGGCAGCACAGCGGAGCTCCCCAGAAAGCAGGGCAGCTGCAGCCCTGCCGTCTGCAAACACACCCTGCCTGCAGCGCCCTCGGGAGTCAGTGGGAACTGTCGGTATTTCCCAGGACCAGGCCCTCAGTCTGGACCCGGGTGGCAAAAAATACTCTAATTGACAACAAGCGACAACTTCTAACAGCAGAACATCATACCCCAGCTTAGGGTAACTAGCAAACACCAGTGGCTCTGAGACCCACTGGGAAATCAAGTCAGTGAGCTACATCTCTTGTGGAGATACGTTCAGCCCTAAAACACAAGTCAAGGAGAAATAATGTCACGTTTGAAGGACAGGGCTTCCACTGGCCCTGCTCTTATTTCCATTCATTTACTGGACAGCGGGGAAAATGGTTCCTTCCCCACTGCACAAGTCTGTAGAGGCATCAGGGTTGGGATCGCCTTTAACCCCCTCACTCCCAGGTGAGACAGGATGCTGTTCTGCCAATCTTTATTCCCTCCCTCCCCAGTCAGGAATATACACTCACTGCCTCTCTCTGAACTCATGCCCTCCACACTATGATCTGCTGTAAAGTCATTCAGTAAAATCAGGTACCTGCAGGACTGCCTTGACGGCCCTGCAGCATCAGCCACAGACTTTTTGATTATTACTAGGTGATGCTAGATCATTGTTAGAAAGGAAACCTGATGTCTGAACCCTGTTGGTATGGATGGTATTTCTTCCAGCTCTAGCAGAACACAGTCCCATAGTTACACCATTTGAAAATCCCACTGGGCACGTAGTTCCTTTTTACCCAGGTACATTACACAGGATACAGTTATCATATTGGGAATTCAGATACACTGATACCAGCTGACAGCTAAGAAACCAAACATAACACAGTCTCGACTACAGTTAACCCTTCACATGCACAACAGAACAGAAAACAAGGAAGGCTTTTGCCTTTAAAAGTGCCGTGCCTGCATTCAATTAGAAAAGACATTTAAAATCTTGTCACAAAATATTGGATTTTCCAGCATACCCTAGTAGGTTAAGTACTAAAATCACACTAAAATGCAGAGGGCGGTGGATGACCAGCTCCCCCAGGTTGCCTTTGAAAATCCAAGACCCGGCGAATATAAAGTCAAGGAAAACCATTTACCACATTTTTTGTCGGTAGCTTTTTGCCATAGGATGGTAAGGGCTTTAGTGCCTGAGGTATAGGTAGTTCCTGGATGCTTTTAGGGAAGTGGGAAGGGGGAAGAGTCTGAAGAATAGTTTGCATAGCTTGCAGATATAAAGAAGCAGGTGTGTTCCCCACCAGGCTGTTGAATTTGTCTTCCCCCAGCAAAGCTGTCCAGTGGTCTGGATGCTCCTGCAGAACTTTCCGCATCTTAAACTGTGGGTTGGGCATGAAGAGCAAGAGGTAGTCGAGGCAGAGCTTCTTTGATGCCACATTGACTTTGGAGTCCCACATCTGCTCCAGGATGACGTCCAGCGGGGTAAGCCCTTTGCTGTCCTCTATTCTGGGAGACGCTCCATTCCCAAGGAGGATGAGGACTGTCTCTGACCTCAGCAGTTCACAAGCAAGGTGCAGGGGGGTTTTCCCATCTTCCAGATGAAAGCAGCCAGACCTATTGATGTAGGAGTTCAAGCTGGGGAGCTTGTGTGCAATTTTGATGATCAGTCCCAAGATATCTCTTCTGTCATATGTGACCGCCATGGCCAAGTGAGGAGCAGAGGATGGGCAATAGCAGAAGTGTTCCCCAGGCACCTTGAGAGCCTCCTCTGGAAAATGAGACAGCAGATACTGAGCATAAGGCAGGTGGTTATGCACCACTGCATAGAGAAGGGCTTCTGAAGGTGAGTAGGTTCTTAGGCTGGCATTTTCCTCCCAGTAAAAATATTCCATAGTTCTCATGTCTTCCAGCATCCACACAGGCTTGTGATCTCTCACAGCCTGGTAGAACATATAGGATAAGAACTTGCAGTGCCTGCTCTGATCATCCTGCAGGCTGGCCTGGTTACTGGCCATGGCTCAGCAAATAAAGAGCAGCTCCACGTAAAATCACTCCAGAGTTTAAGATCTGTGCACTTGGAATGCAGATCCCGATGCTGCTGCAACCTTCAGGCTGTCATTGCTGCCTGGGCTGCACTAGCTGGAATGCATGGGCTGATCATCTCCACCCATTCATTGTTTTTCCCCTCACTGCAGTGGTTTTGTTTAGGTAAGCACAATCCCACAGGCTCAGTTAACCCATGCCATGCAAGCAGATGGTTAGTAAGTACATCCCGCTCTGCGCGTGGCACAGGTTACTGGAACGCTGTCAGACTGCGAGTGATTTTATGCACACACAGCCAGCGAGAAGAGAGGGAGAGACTAAAATTAGCTTGAGAGGTGAGGCGGATTTCTGTCTGCGTTTCGTGTCTAACCAGATCAGCTCATACGTTGCTGGAAGTGCAACAGCAATATTCGCTTATTTTTTGTATGTCACTCACACACACGCAGCTCATTATATAGTAAAAAAATATGTAGCGGTGTAAAATGCTCCACAGATGATAATAGATAGGATTATATGCTCGGGAAATCAAGGGATTGGTAGCCGAAGCATTAGGAAGGGATCCCTATTTTATAAAGAATGGTATGGCTAGCCACTTAGGAGACGCTGATGTTAATGGATTGTCTAGAAGGCATTGGTGATGTTTAAGATCCCAGCGTTAATCTCTGCAGAGAAGAGTCGGAACGGCATGTGGAGTCACTCTGCCCGGAGTCATACGGCAGGGCATTTAAACGCCTGCCTTTGTTTAGCAAGGCAGTATCTGAAGTGCCTCTATTGCACAGCAAGTACATAAACAAAAGGTTAATGGCCAGACCCCACAGGCGGATGGAGAGCTTTGATCTAAGCGTTTCTCTGATGTCATGCTCCAGGACTCGGGTCGGAGCCAGTTGCAATGGGGGAAGTGGGATTAAGCAGACTTGTGCAATGCCCTGGTAAGACACAGAGGATGGAGGCCTGTGGGTTTGAGTGGGTAGTGCCTGGTGGATGAGGCACAAGGACCTGACCAAAATTAAATTCACAGAAAAGAAATGAACTAAGCAGCCCTTATGGCAACTTGTGTTTAAGGAAGAAGGGCTTCCACGCCTCTTATAAATCAACGGATTTCAGTAAGATAGCTTCTCACCATCTTGACAGGAAAACGGGGAAAACACAGCAAATCAGGACCCCCTTTTTCTCTTAGCAATGAAACAAACATATATTCAGATTCAAGTACCATATCTGAACATCCCCAAATGATACCTGGAGTCACCCAAAGAGAACACCAAAGCCACTCACAAAGCTGGATCTAGATATAGCACGTCTTCCAGAGTTCTGGATGTTCAAGTCCATAGCCCGGACATTTCCGTTTGGGGCCAGTTTTCATGCGGTTGGAATAAACAAGTGTACGTCCAGTTTTCACCCATCGTTACTGTGGTTATGCATGGAAATGCTGCTACGCAGCCATTTGCACATGGTATTAGCCATGGTCATGGATCAGGGTCAGATCCAAAGCCTGCTGTAGTTCACAGGGAAGTTCCCACTGACTCCAGCATGCCCTGGATCAGGAATTAGTTGAGCACTTGGAGACACACATTTTGTTTCTCTGGTTGCTAAGCCAAAGCATCTGAAAATTGGATTTAGGTACTTGAAAGGAGGTGAATTCGTATTTAAGTGTCTAGGTTCTTTTGTCTAAAGCTCTCACGGGGATTTTCCTACTAGTAAATCATTACTATATGCCAGGAATTACACGGGGGGGATTTCATTATTTCCTTGTTGCAGGTACAGGAAAACACACACTTTACACAGCCCAGTTTCACAGAGCAGCTCACAGGTGGGACTGGGCACTGAACCAGGAATTGCTCTGTCTTTGCCATGGGTTTCTAGCCATTAAGCAACCCTCACCTGCTATAGGTGTTAAGAAGAGGCTCCTCAGGGAAGTGGTCACAGCACCAAGCCTGACAGAGTTCAAGAATCATCTGGACAATGCTCTTAGCTATACAGTTTAGTTTTAAGTAGTCCTGTGAGGAGCAGGGAGTTGCACTTGGTGTAGAGACACATAACAATCAAGAGAAAAATATTCTGCAAGTATCTCCAAGGAAGAGGGAAGCCAAAATCCCAGGCTTAGGAATGGTCACCAGGCTTATGACAATCACCTCTACACCACAGGTCCAGGATGTCCAGGGTGTAAAAACATCTGTAATTACAGATTACCTTGTAATTACAGGTTACACTGTAATTCTGCCCAGGAAGCCCAGCACAAGACTAGGGGATTCCTTCACATGGTTTGCTCACCATGTTGTGGTGTTAAATGCCACAGGTCTGCCTGCTATGGTGGCTCCTATCCCTGGCCTGTGTTGTTTTTTTTCCACAAGTTTAGAAAAGCTGGAGCGGAAGGCACATGTTTGATGACTATGCATCTCTTCTGAATTTTATTACAAGCATAATGCATCTGTAAAACATTATAAATCCATTAGAAAGAAGACATTAACATGAAAAGCTTTACTGAGGAACTGGAAGAAGATTAGGAGTTTGGGAGTTTCTGTTTATTTCTTTGGATCTTGATCTGTGGCTAAAAATAATGTATCCTAACTCATAAGGTATTTGTTGTGACTTCCCTCTTGGCCAAAGCGCAGTCTAGAAGGTGAGCAGAATCAGTTTTGACTCAGAGAGGGGGCATCTAAGGGAGCAGGAACAGTTTTGAAGGGTGAAGTTGAAAACAAAAAAGTTTATTTTACCCAAAACACTAGGTATCATTTCAGCTGAGACCAAGAGGTTCTTTAGGCCTCTCCTGGGCAGATGCATTTTTCACATTTTCATAGTGATTTCAGCTCATAAAGTGATTTGGTTATTGTGAGCCTGTGAGAAATACAGTGTGTTTCTGAGTTACCCAGGAATCTGACAGTGTTATGCTCAAAATATTGTTTCTGAGCAAAAGGGAAATGTACCTCATATACAAAGAAAAAAAATTATTTTTAGTGTAACTGAAATCATAGCACTCTAATTAAAAGACCATTATTAGTCCAGGCTTACTTATTACAGAAAAATAATGTTCCTATGCAGAAAAAGTTTCAACAGTAGTAATAATAATATTTTAAACTGTTACTCACACAATTCTTAGCTTCTACCCCTATTCCTGGTGTTATTCTCCCCTTGCCCTTGCTCATCTGGATCCTAAGGTTGGTGGTTTCATCCTGGCAGTGGTGCTACTGGCAATCATCAGCATCTGGAGTCCTTCCGTGGGAGGAAAGTGAGATTGATGGTGATGGTTTCTTCCTCCTCACTCTAGAATCTTCTGGTGGCCTGTTTTATAATTGTTAGCATGCTTTTACACCTTGTTTTTTCTTCATTGGATTGAAACTCCATTTTACATCCAAATTTACTATATGTGTTGATACACATAAGATAGTATTTGTTTGTCCTTTTTGCTACCCCTAAAACCATTCTTGTCCGGTTCTATATCTGCATTTTTTTAACCAACCACAGGGGAGTTTGTATCTGTGAGGTCTCCAGAGTCAAGTCTGTGTTCCATCTCTTACCATCCCATGCCTGTACTCCTCTGCACCGCATCCTGTGCCTCCACTTCTCAAGGCCTCTGCGGTCCCACCAGGCCCATGATTAACTCTATTAATTCTAGCATATTAAGATGGAGTCTTGAAGACCTTGTGGTGCACAGAAGAGCGCCTTGTTACTGCTATCAGTACAGAACAGTGGTGGTACCATACAGTGCTACTCCAAGTAAAACAAATCAGCCACAGCCACCTGGTCAGAAGGGAAAAAAAAATGTTCCTACAGCTAAACCAAATTTAAACAAAGCATCAGGCAGATCAATAAAAGTCCAGGCAAAGCAAAGCTGACGAGCCTCCTTCCTGAGCCTTTGCAAACCCAGGAGAGAACCTGCGGCCTGTTACAACTATGGCCATGCTGTACTGCAGGGACAGAGGGCTTCAACAGATCCTGTTTCTGGAATAAACCAAAGCAGAAAGGCTTTGCATACTGCATACTACTGAGAATGTTGCTTTGGCTTGTCATCCTTTCTCTGTCATCTCTTCCTCCTGCCACTCTGTATAAAGACACAGGGAGCAATGAGGAGCACTGTGGGGTCAAGAGTGGGTGAAGATACTTTCTGGAAACAGACAGAAACAACAGCAGATTTTGGTCACAAGGACTGAGGATTACTTGTTTGGCTAGGAGTAGGGCTTAACAGAATCACAGAATATTAGGGGGTTGGAAGGGACCTTGAAAGATCATCAAGTCCAACCCTCCTGCCAGAGCAGGATCACCTAAACTAGGTCTCACAGGAACACATCCAGGTGAGTCTTGGATGTCTCCAGAGAAGGAGACTCCACAACATCTCTGGCTTCCATGTTTGTTGTTTCATTGGCTGATAGGAACGACACATTTCCTTACTTTAAGGGAAGAGCAGGCATGCCACAGGCCCCAGCACTCTAGGGACTAAGTTGAGCTGAGTTCAGCTACTTCCCACCACGTTTTTGCCTGGGCACATATGTGAAAAACTTCAGTGAAGAAGCTGCCTGAGAAAAAGAACAAAAGGCTTTGGGCAAGATTGGGACCATCCCCAACATCTCTCAAAAATGCCAATGAGATACCAGCAGAGTACTGTGTCCAGTTTTGGGCGCCACAGTACAAGAAGGATATTGAGGTGCTGGAGCGGGTGCAGAGAAGGGCAATGAAGCTGGTGAGCGGTCTGGAAAACTTGTCTTATGAGGAGCGCCTGAGGGAACTGGGGTTGTTTAGCTTGGAGAAGAGGAAGATGAGAGGAGACCTCACTTCTCTCTACAACTACCTAAAAGGAAGTGTTGGTCTCTTCTCCCAAGTAACTAATGTCAGGACAAGAGGTAATGGTCTCAAGCTGTGCCAGGGGAGGTTTAGATTGCATATTAGGACGAAATTCTTTACTGAAAGAGTGGTTAGCTATTGGAACAGGCTGCCCAGGGAAGTGGTGCAGTCACCATCCCTGGAGGTATTCAAAAAATTAGTAGATGTGGTGCTTCAGGACATGGTCTAGTGGTCAGGGAAATATTGGGATGAAAGTCGGACTATATGATCTTAGAGGTCTTTTCCAACCTAAATGATTCTGTGATTCTATGTTTCTTGCTCCCTCCCTAAGCAACCCTTATTGGCCTTTATTTCCAGACACGACTGGTACCAGTTCCTCTAAGCCCTTAGCACAGGAAGGTCACAGGATGATCGAGGCGGGACAAAGAAGTGAAGCAATTGCCAGGTATTGGGTGCCCGAGCCCAAAGCAAGAGAGTTTCAGAAAACTGATCTCTTGATTCAGCGGCACACTGTGCCGTGTAGAGGCATGCATGGCAGACAGAAGTCTGCTGGTCTACTTCCTTTCCTTGGGAAAGAAAAACCGTTCTGTAGGTGTTGGATGATAACCCTTCAGTCACAGTGAGCCTTGAGCAATGCTCCCTGGGTCCTGTTTTCCACGTCCAGCCCAGACTGTGCAGTGCAGCTTGCAGGCATGCTGTGTGACGAGTTAGCACCCTTGTGCAGAGCCCTGCTGCACGGCAAGGCTGCTTCTATGGAGCATGAAGGGTTTCTTTTATACCCTGCTACATGCTTCCCAGTTCTAATTCATCTCCATCTAATTCAAAGCAAGGCTTTGAGATGGTGGGAAAATCTACAGTCTGACCTGTCCTGAATTGCAGAATATTTCACTTCTGCTTGCAGGATTCAAACAGTGAATGAAACAATCTCTGACTATATGGCTAGAGGCTGGAAAAGAAAAAAAAAGGAGAGATTTGCCAGTATGGAAAGCATTTGAATTGCATGTAATGGGACCAGCTGATGTGCTGTGTGCAGAACAAATCCATCCCCAGATGGTTATTTACCTGCAGAAGTTTGGAAGGGAAAGATAACTATCTACAATGCAATAGTCATATGCAATGTTTGTAAGAGGGAGTCATCTAGAGACAAATGGAGGTTCAGATTATGTCCATGCTGCTAGCTGAGCACTGCTGTAGAGGTAGGAGAGCCTGGGCAACATGGCATTTTCCTGCAGGTTCCTGTTTCTCCAGCCTGCAAAGGGCTTAGCCTGTTGTGTCCGAGTTTCACCCAGTGCTTCGCTTCCCAGGAGTCTGAGCCCTTCCACAGCAAGCCACAAACAGCACGCACAGAAAATGCACATGTCATGGGGGCTGCGTGTGCCTATTCCTTTGTCCACTTTTAAGCTCAGAGTATAGAGAGAGCCCTTGATGTAGGAAATGCCTCCAGCATATATGGGTGTTGATAGAGCGAAAGCCTTTCAGAAGCAATGACACAGTGTGGTGGCCACCAAGAGCGTCACTGAATGAAACATGAGCATCCTGAAAGCAATGTCAACTGATAAGGTTCCTTGCAACGCACTTATGGTGCCTGCTGAAATGTGACAGCTTCTCAAAAAGGACTGTGAGAGAAGGAAGATATAAGACTGAAAATGGGTCTTAACACACAATCTTCTGTCTCCAGTTTCACAGGATAATTTATAAGGACTACCTAGGTAAATCTGCAAAGTTTTCTTCTGTTTCCTACAAGATACTTAAGCAAAATCCCTGGCATTGTAACACAGTGGTCACCTAGTGCCAACACCTTGTGTTACACCCTCCATTTCTTGGAAAGAGAAGCTGAGAGAGATGTAGATAGCAAAGCATGAAGTATCATGCGGCTAGTGAAGTTCTGAACTCTGGCCCCTCACAGCAATTATCAGAAATTTTTAACAGCATTTCTTGCATTATGATGAATATTTGTTCCTTTAATCCATCTTCTTGCTTTAAGGAACAGAAGTTATAAAATATGTGGCAGGTCTCTATCTCTACCCCAGGTGAAAGCTGAATGGTTTTCTTCAGAGCCACCCTCATCTCTTCTGGCATACATAACCTCAATGTGCCTATCTGTGTGGCACTGGCCAGCTACTGAAGGCATGCTGAAGACTATCTGGTCGTCACTATGAGACCTGAGTGGCAAGAGACCTATGGCATAATACTGGCTGTGGCCCCCAACTCTTGAGGTACAACCTTCCTTACCTTCAGATGAGGGATGTGGGAATATTGAGTCTTTCCCAAAGCAATTTCACTCCCAAGTCTCAGCATGGGGAATGCTGCAGGAGGTGAGCATTGGGATCTGAACGAGCCTGAGCAAGGGGGACGGGTGTTGAGGTCTCAACTTGGACGGGGCTTAGGACAAAGAGTGAGCTGGGCCATGAGATGGGTCAGGAGCAGGATCCAAGTGAGGTGGCAGAATTGAAGAGCAAACTTCAGCAGAGTGCTGGAGAAGACACACAGCAATGAGGTGCAACTAGTACCATCCTTCTGCCTGTGTTCTGAATGGGCCTTTCATGGATACAGGAACCAGGGCCCAAATAAGCTATCTGGCTTACTGAGCTCTCTGTTTTCAGAGAAACTGCTTGTGAGCAGCCGGTGGGATTGCCAGAGCCTGGGGACTATCAGGTGCTGCAGGCTGGTCAGAGCAGAATCCCTATCACCACAAATCAAATGTTTTTCCTCTGTCAGCTCTGGAGGGATTGCCCATTTCTGAAGGCAAGCACTCAATAAAGACTGGAATAGCTCCAAAGGAAGGATAAAGATGTTCCTAACTCTCACTGAATGTCATACATCTCTTCAAACATAGGTTAGATCAAGCAGTACGCTTGTGTCTAGAGGATGAGATGTCAGCTCAGTTTAATCAGCTATGAAAACAACAAGGCTTACTTTATGCCATTTTTTGAAAATGTTTGGGGACCTGATTGCACAGAACCTGTGTGCCAAAAATCCTGGTGTCTCCCATTTCCCTAAGCCCATTTGTTTCAGTTCCCAACTCCTGTCCTAATTTAAGGCTCCATCTCTCAAAGACGGCACATAAGCAGACAGATTACCGTCCCTCTTCCACAAAGTAACCTGTCAGCTGAGCTCTGTTTAAAGAGCAAAAAGCCCTTGCAGACAGTCTGTGCCTACAGATACACCGAACCAGATGCTGTTTTTCCAGTGAATGGCTGAGACTGTGAGACAGTTTTAAATTGTTAGACGTTTCTGTTCCTCGCGATGATTACGGATGTCAGTGCCCTGGTTTACCACACCTCTACATAAATGTCAAGGCTGACAAATCCTCAGAAAGCGTGCAGGAAGGCATGAATACATTTCGTTTTCAAAACTGATGAAAAGCAATGTTTTTACACAACCCATAATTAACCTGGGGGATTCAGTGCTACAACAGTATCAGCAAGGCTAAATGCTTTACAAAACAAGTCTCTCCAAAGTCAGATTTTATTTTCTTCTGTAAATATCGAGGTCTTTTTTGTGTGTGCATGCAGCAGCTGACACTACACCAGAACTGCGACTCCAAGGTCCTACCACCATGTAGATGGGCAAGTAAATAAAAAACTATAGTTGTGCCACTCCTGACATGATGGCAAATTTGTCTGAACCTTCATTATAGTTCTATTGCTGCATTAGTATTGCAAACAAGAGCTTGTCAGAAAGTTAGTATCTCTGTATTTTTGTGTGGGAAATGCCAGTGCTATCAGACTGAGCCACTCTGCAGAATGTATCAGTTTCATTGCATCTGTTGATAAAACTCACGGTCCTAAAAGAGCTGAACATATTTTTTAAATTATTTTCATTGAATTCACTACAAAAGAGAAACCCAGGTTGTGAGCAGCTCTGTTAAACCCTACAGTCTCCAAATTATAATTCCATACTTAACTGCTGGAGGTTACTGAAAACAATCTTCAGCCTTAACTATCATTACAAAATTGTTAGGATTTAGGGAATATTAATGAATGCATCTTTGCAGTGTCTTCTGAGGCCTCAGAGACTGAGAGAGGCTTCAAACTTACTGCAGTCATCAAGACAGCCAGTTCCTAGGCTCCGCATTTCATTGCCTCGTAGACAATATACTTCATCCAGAGCCTAAGATAATCAGCCACCACCACATTCTCTATGGTTTCCAGTGGGTTTTTCTGCAATGGGCTTTTAATCTGGGAAAAGTGCACAGCCTGATCAACTATAAGCACTTCAGAAATAGCTGAAAATTGTATTCATCCAAGTGAGATTCTCCTGGACTTTATTATCTCTAATGCTTTATTCAAAGATTTGTATTGGAATAGTGGATTCCCTGAACAGGGCACTTGTGATGACTCAGCCGGTGACAAATTGCTTCTACTACCACGTATAATGAGTTCAGAGCCTGCTAACCTGCAGCTAGTCATCTGTTTCCTTCTTCTTTATGGTTTAATGTGTATGTGAAGTTGGCCAGTGAGAACTTGCTCAATAGGGAATGGATTACTAGCAAAATGAAAGCAGGAAATTCTGTGCAGCTGCTTAAAGGAGAAGCATTTGGATGTTTCAGAACTGCTTTGGGCACGGTGGTTTCCCGTTAAGTCCATTGAGGTATGGTGTTTGCTTGGACCATGAACTTTCTGTAGGAGGGCTGCTCCTGTGCTCATTCAGGAAAACATCATTCTGGACACCTCTGAGCTGTCTGACAATACAAATACCATAAATATCAGAAACCCTGAAACAGCTGTTAGTGCCTCACAGCCTTCAGTGAGATCCCAGCTAACAGCTGTTGAACACTAAAGGAGAATTTAAAGATCTTCACAGTCAAACCACGCTTTCCCTGACTGGAGCCTCTGGCTCATATATTTAGTTGATTCAGGACAGAAAAATAAACTCAATTTGTGCCTTATTAAACATACTGAAATATTCAGCAGTAATGCCCCAAAGGCTGTTGAATTGCTTCAGCATACTGCAATATTTAAGTTAATCACTCCTATGCTATGTTTAAAAAGAGTCTTCCGCCCATCATGAGCAAAACAATCTCCTCTTGATAAAGTTGATAACTGGGGATAAGGAAAGAACTTTTACTACAGCGTAACTAAGGTGAGAGGCAGAAAAAAATCAGCTCAACTTTCAGGTCTTGGCTGGAAATCAGAAAAATGGTTTAAATTTTCAGTACATATGTCAGCTGGATGCTGGGTTTTCTTTTGTTTTGCCTTTTGTTGTTGTTGTTGTTTTTAGATGAAAACCTAGGAAGCAGAAGCTCTTTTCCCCCATAAAATGGAATCTGCACAAACTCTTGTTGGCAGTCACCTTTCTGGGTGACTCATGCCAGGCTGCCTTTGAAAACACTCATTCAAGATCTCAAGAGCAAGGTACTGAAATTAAACCATAACATGAGTGTGGCCCTCTTTTCTTAATGGGATAGGAGATAATTTGCAGAAGGAGAGATACACTACTGGCAGCAAAATTCCTCTAGGTACCAGCCTACTGCAGGCTAATGAAGGGCCATGGCCTATATTCATGTTCGGGGACTGCAAGCTCGACTTTGCTCAGCAGTACATGCTGCTGTTGACATGCGAGTTGCATACTGAACATGGTTTCTCCCCTCTCCCTCCTTGTCTTTGCATTTCTGCACTAAGCTGTGTTCAGTGAAGCAAAAATCCACGCTCTGTGGGGCCAGGAGTTAGACTGGGGGATGGCAGTGAAACCTCAGCAGATACCTGAGGTGGCCCTGACTTTGCTTTGTCTAGCAGTGATGTTGACAATGACAGACTATTCACAGGGGCTGCCACCCCTAAATGCAACATCTGCTGTCACTTGAAATCAGCTACGGATCCAAGGCACCTACACATTGCTGCTAGAAGGACCTACTGAAGCTCCTCACCTTTCCACAAAAGTAGCTGTAGGCCAGGGAAAATAACCTGGAGCTGGGTAGATAACCTGGACTTAGCACCAATGTTAGACTAGCATGGCTTCACACACTTCAGCAGCCACCCTGTGTGACATGAGTGGGGTCTCCTCTCTCATCGCAGAGCTGCTCCTTCAGGGGGTGTGAGTGGCACTGTGCTGTACACACACCTCACCTTATTCAGCTGTAAGCACACTGAAGACCATGACCGCTTGTTCAAATCTACTGGAGTCTTCAGTGGGAAGACTGGAAGGTTTTTATGTAGATGGTTCTCCTGAAGAACTCCAGAAAAGCCTCTGATAAGGTCTGACCCAAGCAGGGCTGAAGAATAATTGGGGTTTCTGTTACAGCCTCTCTCTGGTCCTTTTACTTCAGGGTTGCTGTGGAGCCCAGTGGTCCCCTAGCATAACCCTGCCATGCCAAGTCCTGAGGACAGTCCATGGGCTCACAGACTGGCTTGTTCCCTGAGCATTGGGAGCACTTGTGAACCACGCAGCCCCTCGAGTAAGGCTCCCAGCCAGCCTTCACTGCTGACACCCCACAGCTCGCTCAGGCAGGTAACAACAGACCTGGGATGAGTCCTTCTTCCAGCAGCCTGGCTAAACACCGGTGGCAGCTAGGGATCTCCAAGAGTCTTGATGTTGGCAAGATGAAACGTTGTTCATCTCTAAATGATATTTGAGTTTGGAGATTCAGATCTTCATCTGGGGTCTGAAAATATCCTGGAAATAGAATCATCTTTGTGAAGCAGAAATTCATTCTCGCAGCCAACTCCAGCTGTCAGGACTCACTCCTTCTCAAAATGAGGCCATCTATCATGGAGACAGGCATCTAACTTCAACCCAGATTTGAAACTGTTGGCTTGGAGGTTTGTAACTAAAATCCCAGCAACACCCCAACTGTTCTCAGGCTCACACTGAGGGGCCGCATCTGCTCAAACTTAAAAATCTGAATTTACATGATTCACACATCAACTCATTCTATGTAAAGACACTGTAAAAGCAATGAAAAAAAAAAAAAGCTGAGTGCCAGCAATGCCATGTTTATATTAAAGCCTGTCAAATACAGCCCTAAAAACACTACATAAATAGGTGGAAATATTGAATATGCTGCTGCATCATAAAATCGAATGTGTTAAACTATTACAGATGGCCAATATGCATTATCTTCTTCATCCATGAAAGTGAGGACTTCTCTTCATCAGGCATTGTCCTCCTGACAGGCAGGGCTCCATCAGGAGAAGGGGACTGTCATGACCAAGTGTGCTCTGCAGCTGGAGCCGCCCTCTCCCCACACATCCGCTGTCCTATTTGGCAGCTCAGTGCTCAAACAGAATCTGCAAACTGTAAAAAATCGGTGTAACTATATAGCAGGGCCAGAAACTAATCTGGTTCCTTGGCATTTCAGAGCCTTCATTATTTTTGTCATGCAACTCATTATAGGAGTGAAGAATTACTATTCACCCCTCACTTTACAAATTGGAAGCCGAGGCAGACACGGAGTTAAATGATTTCCCCAAATAAAGGAGGAAGTCAATGTTTGGTCCCTTTCCACGGTATTACTCTTTCTAACAAGCCACAAGTCTTTCTTGCTACCTTAGATTCACACAAGAGGTGAGACCAATATTTTGGTCAGTGACTCTGTGACCTTCCCTAGCACCTGGTGATGAACACGGGGTTCTGGAGTCTGGGCTAAAAAAGTGTGAAGTACGCTGTTGTTTCTCTCTAATTTGAAATCTCTTCTGTGCATGATCAGCACGGTCTGCTCAGATGCTCAAGCTTTGACTCCATCACCAGATAGCAAGTCAGGAAAGACTTTTCTTGCCATCAGTTTGGCAGAAATTTGGAATCTTTCCCCCATTTTCTGCCTTACATAAAATAAATTATGCTATGCTGTCCATTTCTTGGGACACTCTTGATTCATGTTTGTGACCATCCTGAATGCTGCCGCAGCTGATGGCTGCGATTGCCTTTCTTGGATTCTCCCACTAGAGGGGCTCCCTCACTCCCTTCCGTTGAGGTTGCAAACATTCGCCGCTTATCTCCTCGGACTGTAAATCCCCATCCTTCCCACCACTACCATTCAACAGCTGGATATTGATGTCCGTCTCTGACTGATCCAGGGATGTCACTGCTGTCACCAGTTTTCTGAATTTCCAGGTGAGCATCTTCATCTTTTCTCCCCCATAGGCATGTCCAGGACAGTGAAGAGGAAATGCCCATCAATGTCTCTAAGACTGGCTCATTTTTCCCTTCGAGATCCCTGCTTTAAACTCTGCTTCGCTGTCACGGCTGGAGAAAGCCCTCAGCAGAGGTTAGACTGCTGATGTGCTGCTGTGACTGTCTCTCACACCACCCAGCTGCTTTCATAGCACACGCTTTCCTCTCTGTGTATCTTGGTCTGTCGTCATGCCGTGGGCCCTCTGGGGATGGGACTGTCTTTCATTCTGTGCTCATACAACACCTCAGATGGTGTGATCCTGGAGAATGACTGAGGTTATCGGTAACATGCAGTAAGCCACTCCCTGCCTGCAGGCCTCTCAGACTTGAGGGGCAGAACCAGACATCAGGCAGATGGTGAGGGACAGGATGATGACCAGAGCCCAGAGCCTTGCTTTGACTGGCCTCATGCCTTCTCACTCCTTTCCTGATGCCTGCTCTCCGAAACCTCTCTAATCCCCTGCCAAGCTTTCTTCACCTCTTTTCCTGACACCCACCTCACTTCATGGACCATGTGGATTTGACCACTTTGTTCTGCCCACAGGTTCTCAGCATGTCTCTGGTACGGCCTTGCACTCAGCACAACCTGTCCTTGTAGCTATGCCTAGAAAAACCCCGGTGGGCACACAGCTGGGTGGGAAGCACTGTAAAAGCAAAACACTCTTTCCAAAACTGAAATTCAGTTTGAGAGGCAGGCTTGAAAAATTCAATTGTCAGTTCAACATTTTTTATTTACTTATGTTTTTATTGCATTTCTCACCATAGGCAACAGAAGTGGATGAATTTGTCTGCTCAACTGCCTGTATTCTTCTTAAGATTCTGTTCCATTTTCTTGATGTAGTCTAGGCTACATTATGTCCTTTTTTTTCAGGACATCATCTCCTTCCCTCTGCAAAATCAAATCTGGGTTGATTTCAAGGAGCTGCTGTGTTGTCTGGGATTTATAGCTGGGTGATAATCCCACTTGACCAAAAAAACCTGATGCTCCATACTTTACAGTCACACTGACTCTCTCATCAGTAGCTGTTTTGCATCCTGGGTTCTTGCAATACCCATGATAACATGCATCCTACTGCTGTACGAAATACAGCCCAGGCAGCCAACGCCTTCTGGGAAGCCTTGGACTTGTTGTACGCAGGCTGTTGTTCTATTCATGAACATATGTCTGATGCTTCCCAAAAACTCTGCAGTTAAGGACATGTGCTGTCAGTGCCAGGGTAATCCCTAAAGGCAAACACAACCGTACATATGGTAAATTCTCCTGTTACATCTTACTTGAGGTTAGTGAATTTTGTGATGCATGGACTTCATGATGACATATGAATTTCACATCTTAGAAAGAAGGAAGACATTGCATATAGGAGAGATGACCTTTAATGTATTTTTCAGAGTTTTTCCTTTGCCTTTTCCCCATAACTGAAAAGTTTCTATTATTTAATCTGTTTGTTTTCCAATAAAACCACTAGCAAAGGCAAGAATCAGTTAAGCCATGAAAATCAAGCACTAAAGCGCTAAAATCGGTTTCTGTCAGGTGGCAGAAAACCAGTTCCTGCTGACTGCCTAGTCTTTGACAAGCAGCGTGGGAATGAGTCAACCTTTGCGTGCCTCACTCTTCAAACGTACCCCTGCAGAGTCAACACATGGAAAAAAGACAGAAAAGTCTCAGGGCCTTCAAGCACCCACAAGGTGGTGCCATTCAATAATTTTAGGAGCTTAGTCTCCACCAAGGCATTAGGAAAGTCAGGATCCAGCTCTCCTTAGGAATTACCGCCTACTGCACAAGCAACTCCTTTTTCTAAACTGTAGGCCAAGCAGCACCCCAACAGCAACATGCACTCAATCAGTCCCAAGGGTTGTATCAAGGATTTCTGGCTGCTGCCTTGTGTCTTCTCCAGCCTCTTCTGTTTTGCAGGGTTGCATCCACCTCTGTGCGCAGCCCTAGGGACTAGAGCTATCCATACAAGATGGGTCTGCAGCATAATAAATCTCACAGTCAGGACTGCCTCCCTATCAGCACACCTCTGCGTTAAACAGAGATCACCTTTAACCTCACGCCCCCAAAATATGCAGCTTAGTTTGCCTTGGATAGGCTTATAGGCATGGGAAGAGTCCTGTCAAGGGTAACTGTCAGCCCCATGATAATTCCATTTTCTGTCCAGAGGCTGGTTGTCCTTTCTGCACCATCATCTCTTCTCACAGGACAAACACTGTCCTCCATGAGCGATAGACTCAAGGTAACTGAGTCAACAGGGGGAAGAGCAGAAACCCCTCATTTCAGTATTAGAAGGACATCTCCAGCTATACTCCACATCAGTTTTCCTACTCACATGGAGATGATCATCTTATCTTCTAGTAGGTCCTGAATGAGCAGATTTTGAAGATTCAGAGGCTTCCTGCCTGTGTCAGGTTCAGATGGGTGGCTTAGAAGCGTAGCACTCCCTCAGACCCAGCCTGAATCCCTTGCTCCAGCAAAGCTCTTGAGATCAGGGTGAGCTTTGGCAGGGTTCAGCTGGTTGGTCCTAACCTGCAGGTTCTCTCCTTCTCTTCAGGCCCTGTTCTTTGCTGAATGTCAAACTGCCTGCAAGATCTAAATCACGTAAACAGCATATGTCGACCAGACATTAAAGTTGTTGCTTGAGGATCCATGCTGACTGCCCTCATAAACACAAACACCAAATTAGCAGAGCAAGAAGCCAAAGCAATCTTTCAGAAAGAATTACAGCTCTCTTTTGCAGCTTTTTAACAGATTAAGTTGTGTTTTTCTTCCCCAGTCAACTTCATTGGCAGCCCTATTCATAATTCTAATGAAATTCCGATGATAAACCAGCTGAGGGTCTTGATAGCACCTCTGCTTGTGGCTGTGCTTGACTCTGTGGCCCGGAGGAATACAGAGGAAAATTGCATTAGCCTGTCTTTCAAAGGCAAGGAATTAAACTGGTGAACATTGCTGTCTAAAGTGTGTCAGTAAATCATATGTTTACCGTTAAGCAATTGCCAGAACAATGCAGGTAAATGAGCAGGAAAATGGTCATTTATAGCCTCAGTTACTCCTAGTTGCTGTTTACTGGTGGAGTGCCATAAAGACGTAGGAGAAGGAAACTGAAGACAGGGGAGTCTCTAAAGCTGACACTCAAATGAAGCATGAAGAGTCACATGCTCCAGGGAACAAAGGGACAGAAGAGCAGACTATAGCATTTGTCTTACTCGCATATTGTTGTCCTTTCTTTTGTTCTTACTTCTGTAGAGATCTATAAAATCATGAAGGGCAGGGGCAATAAATACTATACAATGGTTCATTGTGCTTCCTTGCACGAGAACAAGAAATGAAACTAGCAATTAGCAAACTCTCTACAAGCAGAAGGAAATGGTTCTTCACACACTGTGCAAGAAATCTGTAGAATTCTTTGGCAGAGGAGATCGTAGATGCAAATCTTCACAGAGGTTCAAAAAGCAACTGGACAACTACATAGAGGAAAAGAACCCGTGAGGAGCTTTTCACAGCAACTCCTCACTCAGAAAGCCTATAAGCTACTGGGTAGGAGAAGGGCAGCCAGCACTGAGAGAACTTATGTATTCTGAGCTGCTGGTGGTGAGGCCACACCTGGGTTGCTGTGTCTGGCCTCAGCTGCCCTTCCCAGAGTCAAGGGGGATGTGGGGAAACCAGCAGTGCCCAGTGGGGGCTGCCCATGTGTTCAGGGGCCCACAGGACATACCACCACCAAGAGGTGGAGGGAGCTGGGCTTCCTGAGGCTGGAAAGAAGTGGCTGAGAGCTAAGCCGGTAGAGGCTTACAACCACCTAATGGAGAGATCCAAAGACAGCAGATACTTCTCAGCAGTAGCAGACAGTACAAGAGGTGGTGGCCACAGTTCACTGGGAGGCTCAGGTTGGACTTCGGGGAAGGTATTTTCACCAGGAAACCTGCAGAGGGGACTTCCAGCCAACATTTCCATGATTCTATGAATGCCAGTTTCAAAACGAAATGTTTGCATTTTTCAGGACCCCCCAAAAGTGGTAGGGGCTTTCCGAGACAAAATCTGGAGAGAAACAATATATCTAACATGATAGCTGGGGGGAACCTCCTTCTTCTTAGCCTCAGTTTTGTACTGACGCTGTTACAGGTTTCCATGAGACAGTCTGTTATTTATGCACCTCATTAAAAGGACCGTTTTCAGTGTCACTGAGATGACACTGTTCTTTCTTTGCATTTTAACAGAAGCAATGCAGTCACATCATGTTCTGATAAATGGAGGCCCTGACCTCCAACAGCAGCCACGTGTGAAATAAATGAACACCTGCATGGAAGCTGGGTGCCTGTCATCTCAGCCTGCCCTGGTCAGGCATTCACAGGCTATTTTGGGCCCCAGTGCACTTCCAGTTCAGCATGAATGAACTTGTCAAGCTGTGGTCCTAAGGCAGCTCACTAGTCACAACATTAGGCTCATAAAATACAAGGGTACCAGTCAGAGCACCCAACCCTCTCATGCTAGCTGAGACATGGACTCAGAGCAAAATGGCCAACACGCCTCCCAAAGCGTCTCCAAGGCTGAGAAAAACCCCTGAGCACAGTCTAGCTGGGGACTAAAAGCAGGAGCTACCAGACAAGCAAACATGAGAGCAGCACATGTCAGCCTACACACTGCCAACTTTTGTTTAAGCATTTGAGCTTCCTGAGAAGGATTTCAACAGTGAATAGCAAGTGAGATCTGGGGGTGTGCTGGGGGAGCTCCTCCCAGCCACTGAGAGCATCATGAGACTCTGTTTGCTG
The DNA here is from genome assembly GCA_013400335.1 of Eurystomus gularis. NCBI lineage: Eukaryota > Metazoa > Chordata > Aves > Coraciiformes > Coraciidae > Eurystomus > Eurystomus gularis. The sequence goes on from VZZY01001238.1 coordinate 110,092, forward strand.
AGGAAAGTATAACAACCAAGGGAAAAAAGAGCAAAACAAGGTGATATGAAGAGCTTGGAAATGAACATATGGAAGGTCAAGGATGTACAGTGGAAACAGAAGACCTTTTTTTCTACAAAAGAGAGAGCATCAAAGGAGATACATACAGGTAGCGAGAGGCCCCCTAGGCCTCTTGCTGAGGCAAACAAGCTCTGCTAAGTGTATAGGGAGTTGCCCCTCACCTTTTGTGGAACATTTCTGTGGTTTATCCATTCTTCAGCCTCACCCCTAGGGCTAAAAAAAGCTTGTCTGTAATTTGTTGGTGGTGATACTGTGTCAATTAGCAACCAGAAGATATCATATGCTCCCTTTACTGTCTGTTAAAATGGGACCTATTTCTGTCTGAAGATTTTCAACCAACTTCAGATAACAGTGTCCTGGAGATTAAATTCTTCATAACCCTGGAACATCCCAGAGCTTTCCTTATGTACCTTCCTCAGCCTGACTGCATGAGATGTTAGAATATGGAAGAGGCAGGGAGCTTTCTGGAGGAAAATATAGGGAAAATGGGAAATCTCTCCCCTCTTCTGCCCCCACCAGTACAGGATAGCTTCTGGCATATTTGATAGCAAGCATTTTGTCCAGCCAGGTTTTGTATTACCCGGTGTTTACATTGTTTGGGATGACTCTGCGTTTCTCTGAGATCTTGTTGTGAGTTTCCTCAGTGTTACTCTTTATTTGGATTCATCTCATGAGGATACATGAGATCAAGTTAAACAGACTGCACCTAGAATTTGAAGACGTGATGATTTTGGGCCTGAGGTTCCCCAGGCCAAGTAGCCCTGCTCTAGATCAAATGTTAGATTTCCTTAATGTCCTGTGATGCTCAGATCTGAGGGCTTTGAGCCTGCTTCTACATTAATGTGTCATTTCTTCTTATTACAGCTCTCTTGTGCTAGCTCAGAAACTTTAATGGAGGAGCCACAGGCTACCACTTGCAGCCGCAGTCCTGCTGTTTGAGGAGCAATCAATCAGGCAGGAGTGGAACATCACATCTCATATTCTGGACAAGCAGACTCTTCAAAATGTTTTCCAAGAAAATCATCTGCACAGAGTTCTGTAAAAATCTAATTCTACCCCATTAACCAATAGCTTATAACCAGCCTAGGAAAAAATTCAAGTGTAATAGCCCTATGACAAATGCGCTAGCACTTAGTCGATTCATTTATCTATGCACTAAATGGATGCTTTAAACCCAAGAGCCTCACCCCTTTAACCTCCCTGGTTAATGTTTCCAGATGACATGCCAAACGTATCCATTTTATAAAACCACATTAAAATCAGAGATGGGAAAAGTCTGGTGGGTCATCTTGGTTAAGCAGGATTGTTTAATGAAGAACAATACTGAAATTGTATTAACAAAGCTTCAAGAGTTTTTTGACATGAAAAGGACCGATACTCATACAAAATACTCATACAAAATACTTCGCCATTTTGCTCTAACCAACTTGCTTATTATCTGCACCTCAGCTCAGAGCCTCAGGTTTGTACTTCTGTACAAAGACAGAAGAGAAAGGTGGCCCACACGTCAGCAACCCAACCCAACGTGAGATATAAGACAACAGAGATGCTGCCTCACAGGTCAGTCACGCTCGAAGTAGTGGGTCAGAGCTGAGTTACGTGCTTGGCAGCATGTTTAGTGCATGCCACTGGTCTAATTCTCACAGAGTTTTCCACAGAGCTTATGACAGAAGAATTTAGGAAGGAATTTATCGGATGCCCTTGAAGGCAATGTCATGGTGTTTAAATGGAGGAGCTGCTTTGCTGCATGCTGCAGAGTGGAAAGAACATTTAGTCAATAAGACTGTTGTCCTTTGCTAAATGGAGACATCTTGATTGTACAGAAGAAGGCCACAGAAGGCGTTAGAAGCAAAGGTAAGATATTTGGGTTTGGTGCTGCTGACAGAGGAGTCTGCAAAGCAGTGGCAGGGGGTGGTGATGGTGCAGGAGTAGCATGGTCACCCCTTTTGTCCTCCTCAGCGCTATCTGGTTTTGTATGGCATCCTACCCAAACGACCCACACTTTCTCTGTTGAATATATCTCAACACACTGTTCTTTTGAGTAGCCTTTTAGATGGGCTCCTACCCAAACTGTGGAGATTTTACCTTATTCCAGGTCAAACAAACAAACTCACTGGACATAAGAATTGCTGTGCTGTGTCAAAACATACAACCTACTATCCTGTCCCAAACAGTGGCAAAAAAAACCCCAGATGCTTGGGGAGGGTTTAAGAGGATAAGCTGGTATTGGACAGTCGACTGCTGTTATACACACACTTTCTCTGTGCTTGTTTTCAAGTTTTTTTACTACTTACGGGAACAGAAAGAAGCAGAGATACGCAGCGATGAAGCAGGTAGATCAATCAACCCACTGTGGCTATGCAAAACTCAGGGGTGTTGCCAGTAGTCTGGAAGTGGAGTTCCCTCAACCTGCCTGGCACCATAGCCTTTCTGCTCCTTGGCTTTTCATTGCCATGTCAGAAATCTGTAAAAAATTGGAATCAGGAGTGATCTCCATCCTGAATGTATTAGGGAGGTGGGATATTCAAATCATTGAGGCTGTCACATTACAACCCAGGAAAGTCACTGGGACATAGGAGAGTGGCTCCTGAGACCTTGGCCAGTTGTAATCAAAGAGGCTGGATGTACCCCAGGGAGGATACAGATCAGAGAAAGAGAACACAGTAACAGAAAGAAAATGTATTGCAAATACTACATTAAACTGTGGAATCTTTGCCATTTGAGATACATAAAATATGCTTAGGGTGATCTAGAAGTACTTGCTCCTGCCTCAGCCTAGGAGCTGGAGGTTGGTGATGCCCTGAGCTGGCTTCTGACCCTTCATTATCCAAGTCTCTGTGCCAACAACATGTCATTGGGAAGATGAACTGGACTTTTTTTTTTTTGTGGGGGTCTTAATACCCTGTGGCAGCTGATGCCACCAAAGCATTTCTACTGCTGTGGGGATTTGTGGCCAGCCATTTATTTGAATGCAAGGTGCTCTCACTAAACTTACACGGACAAATATTTACCTGCAGCAGAGCACAGGCAACTGTAGCTGCAGGCTCCTCTTTATTTATAGCTCACTAGCACAGGCAAGCTGCAGACTGCCTGTCTCTGGTCACCTGCTCAGATCTGAGGTTAACACACGAGCGAGCAGTAACTTCCTAAAGGCTAAACTGTATTTGCAGAAAAGATCACTTTATCCCAGTCATCGCTATGGACAGACATAAAGTAATCCCTACAGACATCTGAAGCCTAAGCCTGCTTATCTCATGGCACGGGGTCAGACAGAGGGACTGATAGCGGTATGTGTTCATAATAACAGTTGTGATCGTTTTGCAAACAGACATTCCTTCAAAGGCTTTCTTCAAAATACTGTCAGATCAACATATCGATTCTTGATAAAATTAGGGTTTTAATAATCTATCATCTCCTATCAGGATACTTTTAATCACCCAAACACAAAATAGCTGTGAGACATTTTCTTAGAGAGCTCAGGCTTATCAGATGTCATCTTGCAGGGTTAAGCCTATTAGTGCAATGGTTAAGAAGGAAACTCTCCCCACCAGGCACAGTTAGTGCCCACTGGTAGCCAAGGTCTTACCCAGCCTCCATGGCTGGGCACATGCTGTGGTGGACCCCGAGCCAAGCGTGGGCTGACAGGCCAGCCGGTGCTCATGTCCAGCTGGCTGCTGCCTTTCTCAGTGGAAGAGCTGGGTTATCCCTGCCTTCCCTTGCATTAGGCCACCCATCTCTCCACAGAGGAATGTGATCACTGTCCCAGTGTCAAATTTGGCTGACCTTGGCCAATGGGTTCCAGATTTGCTAGGGAACAAGCGAAGAGGAAACAGTTGGAAAACCAGCGTGAGAGCGTAAGCCTCGTTTCCTTAGCAAACCAGGCTAAACTGTCCTTCTTGGTTTAGAAGAGCAAATGCGGACTCATGTATGCACAGCACTGCTTGCTACAGCCTCATGTCTCTTCTGGCTTCAAAGCCATGAAAGCCCTATGAAATACTGCCATACCTGCCACTCCTAGCTATAGCAACTGAACTGCTCTCCTCCATGAATTCTGGTTGCATTGTCCAGAACACTGCTACAGGGCACAATTTGTTGCAGCGGACCATCTTCTATCCTCCTTCCCCACCGTCCTCACAGGGTCTGACTCCAGCCCTGAAGATCACAGCTGCTCTGCTTCTCCATCACACAGAGGGGTCACCTCTGAGAGACGGTAACTCAGTCGTAGCTGGAATACAGCTGTGGATTATGTTGCAGTCAGACACAGCACATGCGTAACAGGTACCACAGGTTTTTCTCAAGAATAAATATTGATAATGCATGTAATATGACAATTATGCAATAAACATTCATCACAATATGCCTGCAAAATGTCATAAAGAGAGGAATCTAAATTAATATCTCCTTGACCCAAACCAATCACCTGGGCTTCCCTCTGAGTATTAGCTCCTACTAGTCCCTAAACCATGCAGATTCATCAAGAGCATCTGGCCTTTGGAGCAGAGCAGGTTGCTCAGTAAGATGAGGGCTGTAGGTAAAGAAAGTTCCCAGCAGCTTGTAAGTGAAGTGGACTCAATGGGAGAGGAAAAAGGAGAGAGGTCTATCTGTGGGTGGGAGATGCTGGAAGAGAGAGGCAGTCCAGGTAGGCAGGGAGCACATTCTGGAGCAGGTTAGGCCTCCCTTTCGAAAAAACTAGACTCAGGCTTAAGAATTATGAATTTCTGCACAACTTGGCTTACACCAAGGAATCCAGGTTTTAAGAGGGTCCTTCAAGACAGCTGTTTTCCTGGCTTCCTGTAAGCAGTATCCTGGCTGCTTGGGTCCTGCAGTCACTAATACATGTCACAGAGAATTGTGGCTTACCTCACAGCCTCTGATGTGATCTGCCCTTATCTCATTCTCTCTTTTTATCTTCCTTTTGCTTCCTTGTCTAAAATAAAGGATGCTAGATCTCAACATGATTCTTGAATGCTGTTTACTCCCAATCTGTGTTATTTCCATTTCTATGCCTGCAAATACGAGCTACTGCTGGAGCGCAATCTGAAAGAAAATATCCCAGCATATGGTCAGCAAATGCAGCATGCCCAGCTCTTGTCTCTAAATCCCATTTCCCAGCGCTTCTTCAGGAAATCAGCACGGAATAAATATGCCAGTATATTTCATTGCGTTTGGAGGATCTGCATCTTATCCTCCAGAAAAGTGGAAGCATGGAAAAGTAACTGAGTAACCAAGAGCAGTTTACTGGATGGCACGAAATGGTTAAAATCCAGCTCTAGGTAAGAGATACCGCAGTGCCTCCTGTACCCTTTAGTCCCTTTGTGAAGAGCAGTTGATGGCATTTGGCTAAACATCTGCTGGCAGCATGAATGAGAGCCACCCATATCTGAGTGCAAGCCTTCCTCAGGGTTTCTTAAGATTTATGATCAAACACTCTCAGACTCCAAGCCCTCTCCTTCAGACATTGCTGCTGATCATGTTTCTTTAAGCCAACATTTATTTTCTCTTTGGATTGTGAGTGTTGAGTTGGGATGATTTTCACTGGTATGACTGATGAGGTTACCAAGCTCTGCTCCCCAGACCACCCAGCTGATAAGACAGTTCAGTGGGCCTTGGTGCAGCTCCTGAGCTGGCTAAAGTTGGCAGCCTCACATTTTCATGTTGGGCAGGCACCAGTCCTGCTCTACAATAGCAAGGTTTGGGATGACAACGTAGTATCCACCTCACCAGCCCAATGCAAGCCACTGTTGCTTGATATCAGGACCCTATAACCCAAGAAGCTGGAATTGTTTGGGATTTTTTTCCAAGAAAGCTCAGATTTCCACATCTTTACTTGATCCCAGGAGCTTCTCACTGTACAGGAAATAAAAACACCAACAAACCAAACAAACAGTTCAAAGCTAATGTGAACAGACAGCTCTCCTCTTGTTCAACCAAGTGCCACTCAATATTCTTCTGCCCCCTTGCCTACAAGACAAGTGCTATGTTGTCCTCACAGAGACCTTTTTTTTTTGGCCAGTATGCCACAAGCAAGTTTGATGGGACTGGAGATTGCAGTCTCTTATTGGAAATCAAATGAAAAACCCTGCCAAAGCCAGTAGTGACTAATCCACTGAAATAATTACTTATGGGACAGATGATGATGATTTTCAGAACCCAATATTCCCTGCAAAGCGCTGTCACCATAAACACTTTGCAAATTTGTCAGTGTGCCCTCCATGTAGGTCCCAGATTTCTTTGCTTCTTCCCTTTCCCATTTCAAACCAGTTAGCACTCTGTGTTTTTCAAAGAGCATATTTTTAGCTCCTCTGAGAGGAAAAAAAAAGACTAATACTGTGAGATTTTTCCACTGTACAGGTAACAAATTATAGCGTGCAGCTGGGAGTGCTCCCCTCAGATGGAACTGGCAATCATTCCTCACCAACATTTTCTGCCAGTTAATTAAAAAGCGCTGTCTCCCTGGAGGGCTGTCCACACCAGACCTTTTGACCCAGATTTTCCAGGTGGTTTAGTTCCACGGGTAGAATCCTGATAGAGGCCACCAGCATGGATATTGACTCCAGACAACATCAATCACGAGCTTGGGCTGAGAATCCTTCCCCACTTAAAGCGAATTGAGCTAGGACAGAAAAAGAAAGGGAGAAGGTTACATCCACAATAAAAACTGGCATCTAAAGATCAAACCTGTGTCTCCATGTCAGCGCCAGGCTGAATCATTAAAACTGAAGTTATTTTCTGAGGCTAATTTTCCTCTCCTTGTGTTAGCAGATCCTGCCTAGCAACAGAGGTGACCTCTCGAGGTTGCTTCTAGCAGTGTTTCACGTGGCTCTGGTTACTCGCTGTCTGCGGCTCCTTCCCATCCAGACAGCCGAACAAGAAGAGCCAGTTTCTCTTTCTCTTCTCGTCAGTATTATCCTCCAATTGCTATGTGACAGCCCTGCTTTGTGGCATTTCGAGTTACATACACTGTCAAGGAAGATTTAAATTCCCCAGAAAACAATTCCTTTTTAAATAAAAGTAAGTATCTATGAATCACTCCTTTTAAAAATAAGCACTTATCAGAATTCACTCTGTTTCAGGGTAGGAAAAGCTTCTGTTTGCCTCTAACAAAACCAGGGTAACTCTGTGACAGAAATGTCTGGTTTCCTTAAGGTTTTCTTCCCTCAGCTTCAAGAGAGGATAAAGCCCAGGCCTCTATGATATCAGATAGTCCCAGCTGTTTTCTCTGCTTCTCTCTTCCAAACCAGGGTGGATTTAATCTACGTTCTTAATTATAGAACCCATTCTAAAAATGCTTCCCTGCTAAAATAAGGTACCAATTATGTGCAGCTCCTCTGTGGTACGGGGGCATGTGGTGAGTTAATCAGTTCCCTCACATCTCCTACAGTCCTTACGCCTTGCAAATCCCTGCCTGCAGACAACGCCTGCCTGGGAGCAGACTTACCCCTGTTCTCACTAGCATCTGAACTGGTCTAAAGGCTGTATTCAACTATATTCACAACTGCAACTTGAAATGTTTCACCTTCAGGCCCCCATGAAGGTCTCAGAGGGCAGGGCTGAGGCTGAGAACAGGAAAGATGTGGAAAATGTCTGCGAATGAGGGCTGGAATTGATTTCCTCAACGCCTGCCGAAGTGCAAGGTGGCGTGCAGGGCAGGTCTCCGGAGAGCCTGCACTCACTGCAGGCACGGGAGAAATAAACTGCACCTACTGCTCACACCTCGGTGTACGCTGCTTCTGTACTTTGAAGGGGTGTTTATTCCCGACTTCTTTGCCTGGATGAGGAGCAGTCCTTTACCTCCCATCTGCTTTGAGACTGTATAGAGAAAGCCAGTTGAGATGGGTTTCTGCCGTCACACAGAGCGCTAAGGGTGAAATGCTTGCAGGGCCAGCAACAAAGCCCTTGCATTCTGCCAGCCTTTTTCTTGGTGTAGACTCAGCCGAGTGCCTTGTGGGGACCTCCTCTGCTGTTCATCATAGCACAGATGGCCTCCTCTTCCCTCCCCAGCCACAGCTCAGTCTTGCCTCAGCTCCAACAGTTATATGCAAAACTAACATGAGAATAACATCAGGAAATTATTTCCTATATTTGCCTTTCCACTTGACATATGCTGGTTCTACAAATGAGGAAAAGGACCAGTGTCAGAAAGCTGAGTCGTGCTCAGCTGGCAGGAAAGAATGCCTCGATGCTGTGGGTCTGTTTGAGAGCTGCTGCCATGAGCCAAAAAATTATTTCTAAACCACTCTGTCTCATGTCGAGTATTTGTAATTCAACAACACTCTCCTAGAGAGGAGGGATCGCATAGCTTAGCCCAGGCTTACATGACTCCACAAAAAGCAAAGCAGTGGAGAATCAAGCACACCAAACACAGCAAGGAGGAACAATCTGCAAGAAACCCCCAAATGATGGTTTGCTTGAGGCAAGAAAATCATTGGGTTATGATATTACAGCGAGATATGTATAAAAAGCCTCTTTTTTAAGGTGGTCTCTTGCCTTAATGTAGTGCCTCCAGCTATTTTCAAATGGTTTATCTCAGCCACTCGTTGCTCAGTTCATTTACTTTAAGCAGCAGCGTTAAGACAAATTTCTCTAGGCTTCAATTTAATTTATGTTTCTCAGCTTTGTCCCAGCATTACCTAGACTTCTGTGTTCAGCAGCTAACTCAGAACTGGAGCTTGCCACAGCCTACATGCAAATGAAAGATCAGCTTGTGGGTGTGGGCCAAAGAACTGAGGAACAGATAAAACAAGCAAGTGGCATATCAGTAATTTAATAGCTAAACCGAGGGCTAAGGATCATTTGCCCTCAAGTGCGATGAGTCAATGTAGACAGAGCACAAAAGAAAACCTCCCAGGTTACCCAGAATAAAAACCCACAAATAATAAAGTCTTGATTAACTCTAATTGATCATTTAGCAACCATCTCTTGTTCCCTCTCCATTGTGCTTGCTGAGTCAGTGCACACTAACCTCGCCCCCAGCCCCACACCGAGATCCACCATGTTCATTTCTCAGCTGCTAATCACAACAATTAGTAACCATGAGCTAGCACAGATGCCAGTACGTGGGCTGCCGGTGGATGGCTGTACGGCAATTTAATGTGGCTTATGTGGGCATCACCACCCCAGGAGTCAGAGGTGTAGGCAGGAGCGTGATGGTTCATATGCTATCGATAGCCATCAAGAGCACCTTCAGAAACTGGGGTGGGGGGTGTGTAGTGAACAACCTCAGAAAACCCAGCCACCTGGCACACGGCTCAGCTCTGCTCTCACTTACTGATCAGGTGCTGCAGTGAATCTGCCAGGTGTCCACGTTTAGCCCATACCCAGGGCTAAACTACAGCAGTTGCTCTATCACCTGATGACCCTTCCCCAGACAAGGAGGAAGATCAGGAAGAGAGGAGACTCATGGGCTAAAATTAAAATGGATTTAATGAAACAGCCAAACTAGTACCGATACCAGTATGAAGTAAACCAAGTTATACTCAGCCCAGCAAATGGACAGTGGGCACAGTAAATGGGAAGGCAGCCCTCAGGAGCAGGAAGAGGTGCAGGTTCAGGAGACCCTCCTCTTGTCCTCTGGAAACTTCCCCCTGAGCACAATGTTTCTAGGATGGGGCACACCTGTAGCCAACTCAGGGCAGCTGCCCTGTCTGACTCCCAACTGCTCACGGCCTGCAGACCACGGCACGCCTAGGATTCTGTCCCAGTGAAACCAGGACAACAGGGAAAGCTTTTCCTGGTGTTTCAGACAGATTTTGACCTATTTATTAATCCATCTCTCGGCTCTGCCATTTTGCTTTTCTGCCCCTAGTCCTGAACTGTTCCATTTGTTCCATCAGCTCACTTTTTTTGTGTGTGTATAAGCATCTCTAGATTTGTCTTGTTTGCTTGCTATTTTGGGTTGAGTTCTGTTCCTTTGGGAGCTACCCACAAGAAGTCTTCCGAACAGAAACACGTTTGCTCAGGACTTCCATGACCTGGGAGAAGCCAGCTCTCTTTGCTCACGAGTGGTTACACTGTCTGCACGCTGTGAGGTTCTGAGTTTGCTTCTCAGCTTGAGGCAGCAAGAAAAAAAAAAACCCAGACAAACCCCAAGCCCCAGTAGGTTTGACTACCAGATTTTATCTGACAGGGGAGGAAAAGTACAGACAGGCTCTGTGAGATTACTACTGAATTGGTACTGGGGAGACAGGAAAAGAAGAAAACAGGTCAATCGAGTATCAAGTTTAAAAGCACTGCAGTCCTTGTGATGTGCTTCTTCCTGACTTTGTTCTCAACTATCTAAAATTGGATCTCCTCAAAGTGAATTAGAAACTGCCAAGCATGTGCTTGATTTTTTGGGCAAAAATCTGCAAGGAATTGGAATGAGATCAGGCATGTTTCTTTTGCTAACTGTTCAGATTTTAGCCCGAGATTCCACCAGACCGAGGTCAGTACATTTCCACAGAACAAGCTCATGCTAAAATTATAATAGTTGAATTTTTGAAAAAGAAGAATTAGGAAATGCCAACATAAGTGTCATACTGTGAGAAGTTCAAATTAACCTGTTCCTGTCATCCGCTTCCTCAGTCAGTGGTGCCATTTTAACTCTAAACTACAGTCATGGCACTGAGGGCACTAAAAGCCTCACCTGGGGTGTCCATCTGAACCCTCTGCCCACAGGCTCCAGGGCTCCATTGAAGCTCTGGACTGAGCACTCGCTCAGTTCCTGCCTGAGCTGTGTTGCAAGTGTGCCCATCTGCAGCCCTGTCTCTGGGATGGACTGTGGACCTCCACTCTACATAGTTTTTCTCCTCGATGGGTCCCTCAGGTGTGTGCTACAGATCATCTCCAGTCTTGGCTTGCTTTCCTTTTGTTCCTGCTTGGAGACTCAATCTGGTTCATTGCTTGCTGTGTCTGGGGCTGTTGATAGATCCTGCTACCAGCATCTGTCCCTGCTTGCTGTGTTTAGGTCTTGTGGGACTGTGCTCCATCACTGAAGGCACTGCTTGTGCTGGGATTGCCTTTGGCCCCTGGCTTGCCTGCCCTTTGGGAACAGGAGGCCATTGCTGTTCCCTGGCAAATATTCTGGAGTTAAGCCTGCCCTCATTTAAGTTACTGGAAGAAGCCAGTTCAGTCTAGCACCCTTTGCAAGGAGGTCCACCTACTTGTGGCACTTCATCTTCACTCATGCAGAGCTGTCTATGCATACTTGCAAAAATGACTCCTATGAGGAATATATCTACTTCTAGTTTGCAGCTCCTCCTTTTTATCTTAGGAATAGGTTTATATGGGTCCTGTCTGTTGTCTCCTACAGGTTTCTTTGTATCTACTCATCCCTCTGCTTGCTTTTCAAATGCTGTTGAGATGGTGGAGGTGAGGGGTGGCTGGTGGTGTAAGTAAGCATGGGTGTGGCATTCCTGTCATCTCTCCACAGTGTGTGAATTGAGCTGGGTGGTGTCCTAAGATCTACTAAACCATAGGGTATGCTTGGACATGCAGTTGACCACACATTTTCAGGGATTCTTCCAAATCTGCAGCATTAGCCTTACTAACTGACCTATAAAGAAGTTATCTTGATAGCTTACTAGCGACCATACTAGCATGGTATGGTCTCTACGAGAGCAGCTTTTCAATGGCATTGTGCTTGCGAAGGTGACTTCTGCAGGAGCCCAACACCCAGCTCTCCTGCTGATGGTAACAGACCGTTTCCCAGGTTTGCAGTCCTTACTGCGGTATTTTTCCATTAAATTAAACCCTGTTTTAATGGGCTGGTATCTTCTTATTGCTGTTACCTTCTCTTCATTGCTACATGGTGAGGCACTGGAACAGGTTGCCTGGAGTGGTTGTGGATGCTCCCTCCCTGGAAATACTCGAGGTCAGGTTGGATGGGGCTTTGAGCAACCTGGTCTAGTGGAAGGTGTCTCTGCCCATGGCCAGGGGGTTGGAACTAGATGATCTTTAAGGTCCCTTCCAACCCAAACCATTCTATGATTAATGTACCAGAACACAATGGGAGGAGGCACAACACAGGTATACAATGATCTTTCCTGTTCAGAACTTAGCATGAGGTGGAGGCTTCTTCACAAAGTGGTTTTCAAGGACTAATTTAGCATTAGATTGGTTAGTTAGTTCAGTCTAATGAGTCTTTTCAACTCAGTCTAGGTTTTAACAAGGCACCTGTGAAAATACATTTGCTTTTTGCTGGTTAGAGATTCATGAAGGGGTGATCACTTCATCTAGCCTCCCACATTCCAGGCTGAGGCTGGACTATGAGCTAAGTCCTTGTTGCCCAAGTCTTTGAAATGAACGAGTGAGGCACCTACATGATGCCTTTTAAAAATCTGTCCAAACACTTTAATAATAATAATTAGCTGTCACATTAGCAGATGCCTAGAAGCTTGACTAATAATGATGCAACAACAGTAATGATGGAATACTCTTCTATGCTTTCTTAGCAAATTACTGCTTTTGTTTGCTTTGTTCCTGCTTTGTGCCCCCTCAAAATGCATGGAGTGTCCAACTCTTCCCTTAAAGCCTCCCTCTTCTAGGACCTAGCCTGCCGTGCCCTCCAGCCCATGCTCTGGGTGTACAGGTCCCATATCAAGTTGTCTTTGCTGCAGCTCAGCTCCCTGCTGAGGTCCTGTTGATGCCCTGCTGCCTGCCTGTAATATGCCCATTCCCTTGGGCTCTTGGCCAAACTGGAGCCTGGAAAGCATAACAAATGGAAGATTTATAGGCCACAAGAATGGCCTAACCCTGCCATCTCCCCTCTGGCAGGACAAAGGGCTCCAGATCCGGGCTTTGCCTCTCGTATTCCTAATTTTTATCTCTGCAGCAAGAATTGCACTGCTTATTCAGCTTAGCAAAGTACTTTACAGTCATGATACTGAGTAAGTACAAAGTCTTATCACTGTATGTTCCGATGTAAGACTTGCAGATAGCTAAGATGGCTTCCACATTTTTATTACTATTGTACCTGGGAAGGAAAGAAATTCTTTCTCACTTCTGTGATGGTCTCAGTAATGCCCTGGAATAAGCCATGCATCATCTCTCCTAGTTTGTCCCAGAGGCCAAGACATTTTTGTTTACTCAGCTGTACAGCTGGTCTCTGAGTTGACAGGCCCCCTCCCAGACCTCCGAAGCATTTGCAAAAGGGGAGCTAAGCATCTTCTGTTTCATCAGGTGTGGGCTTCTCTCACAAGCTTCACTTGTTGAAACACACTGTGCCTTAAGGGAGGTGGTGCCACCCACATGTCATTGTTGCTGGACTGAAGCTAGCTTTGAGGTCGGCTTTCTCAAGGTTTCTGCATCCTGGAGACTGGTTTTAAACACGGACACACATCTGCTGAGCTCTCCTCTCAGTCTTACATGCACACTGCCCTCACAAGAGTGTTTGACTACAACCAAATCTTATTAGATTGTCAAGATCACAAAACAAGCCTCTCCCCACCGTTTCAGTGTGTCCCCACATGTCCTGTGCCCTTCCCCTGAATGTCCTGTCTCCCCTTTTTATGTGGACCACTTGTTTCTTCCCACAGGCTTTGCTTGTCTTTTGCTCTCTGCTCCCTGTGAATTTAGTATCTTTGACAAACGTCTTTGGGTAGGTATTTATGAACAAGAGACAGTAATAAGTCTAGCGTGAGGTTGGCTCTTTTCCTTTAAATAGGAACCCTTGACACCCAAAAGTGTGCCTCCTGAGCAGGGGGGTACTGTTAAAAGACTGATAGCAATACTGAATCAGCTCCAAGACCTTCAAGGAAATGCCATGTTGACTGTAGCTGGGAAACCCCACCCAAAGCTCTAGCAACAGCGAATGAAAAAGACTGACAATGGTACAAAGATTTTTCCTCACTCTCCTCTCTGAAGTGACAATTGTAATGGACCAGTGCCATCTCTTGATAAGTGCAACCAAAAAGAAACAGTTATGGGAATTCATCTGGACTTATATATATATATATATATACTCCTAAGCTAGTAGATTCCTCTGATTATATCAAAACCCAGTGATCCAGTGTAGCTATTAAAGTGTCCTATTCTGTTATGTCCTCTGAATGTCTCTGTGTGGGGCCCTTTCTAGCCCAATCTGTCTTTGTTCTCATCCAGTGCTCGCAAACAATAGGGACAGCCCAGACTGTTTGATGAAGTCCACGTGCATTGGAGTAGCTGCTCTTCCCCAAAATGTTTATTTCCTCTGCTGGGAGACAGCTGTTGTGACGTTTTTTCTGTGCCAAAGGACTGGTTCCAGCTGTACCTCTTCAGCTGAGGATGAAAGCTCACTAGAAATCACCTACTGTGCAACGCAGGGCAGTTGGCACCTGGATTGTTGCCCTGCCCTGTTCAGCTGGGTTAATGGAGCCATTAACCTCCTCAATTGCATCTTCTTTCCACTCACATCCGTGTGCATCAGACCAAGACTTTGTGTGAAGGAAGTGGAATAACTGGATGGCTATCATCCAGTGTTGGACAGCTGATAAAATCTCCCCCAAACAAGAGATTGATAACCCGTATAATCTTGCAGAGCATTGCCACTGTACGGCCATTTGTGAGGGAAGCACAAGCATGCAGCTGTCATACAGGTGGCCTGTCCTCCAAGCCTCTTGTGATCTTCTGAGCAGGGTCAGGTTTCTAAACATTTTCCAGGAAGGAGGGATGAAGGACCCTGGCCCTTGGCAAGATAAGGTGTTTATGGGAGCTTGTATACAAAAAGAGTAATAACCAGCCTGACCCTATCAGGAGACCACAACCTGAAAGCTCTCCTTATTTCAGTAAGCATGGAAGAACAAAAAAAAGAAGGCCTAGCAATGCAAAAAACCAGCAAGACCCTTGTCCCATCTTTGCTATGTTTGTATTGCCGCCCATCCTATGTAGCAACCTCACTTTCTTTGCTAGGGAACGGCAGCGAGTGCTCCTCACTGCACTAGTGACTAGCTCCAGGATGATTTGTTTCCCTCTGCCAGCCTCCCCGAACTGCCGGGTTCACAACGATGACTCTTTGTTTCTACAGAAGAGCGTTATGCGTTCCCTGGCATCAGGCCTGCTTGCTGTCTCCATTCCTGATTAATGGCACATAAATCCTGAGTCCCGCTTTGGACATTAAGTTTTTTCTTTGATATGGCTCCTCGGTGCTTTGGGGCTTTACACTTAAACCCCTTTTGAAATCTGGTCAACAGCTACTAGGTACAGTGAGAGGGTGATGAGGTCAGCTCTGCCGTTATGGAGAGGGCATGGAGGGACCTCCTCATCACTGATCTTCATCTTCTGATGTTGAGATTAACTGTATAAATAATTTCTCCTGACAAAACACAGCCATCTGAAAAAGTACCGGTAAGTGGCACTTGTGCCCCCGTCAGCTCTCAGGTAAGCCAAAAGCAGTAGGTATCAGCTTGGGAGGGAAAAGGAAAGGTAGCTACATTTTTTGGTGTGTGTCAGTAGGCTTACTTTATGAGAAAGAAGCTGCAGGCTGGGCCATCTCCACTGAAAAACACAGGCTACCTATAGCCACAGTCAAATAACAAGAGCAGCTAGCGGGATGACCCCAGCCTATGATGCGAGGCAAAGCTGAGAAAGCAAAGAGGGGGCATCTAGGAGTCAAGCTGCCTCTCAGAGAGATCATCGCCTGTAAGACCAGCTCGGTGTTTCAGCTGCCTCCTCTCTGCTGCCAGAAATGCTGGGCACGGGAGAAACAGCAATGGAAAATCCCGCTACATCACTGTCCCACCTCAGGCGTGCCTGGTTTTGGTAGGCTCAGCTTTGCCACACGGGAATCCACAAGCGTACTGGAAAATTAATAGTGATTCCAGAGACTGCATAGGAGAAAAAAAACACTAAGCTGTAACATTTTCTCTTTAAAGAGAGAAGATCTGCACAAGCAGCCCCCAGGCCCTTACACTAATACCCGGGTCCTGATAAATTCCATTGAAGTTTTGGCAGAGATTTTAACTAGATCAGTATGTTGCTGTCTGATTTTCAGTGCACAGTTCTTTCTGAGATTGTGATTAATTCCTCAGTCACTTTATTTTCTCTGAAATACTTCCTATAGTGTGGCTCATAGTGTTGGAAAATGGATTCAGGTAGGACAAATATGAAAGGTGGGCTTTACTAAGGCTGTTGGGCGCAGGCATGCCCCGTCTCTCTGGTTCATGAAGTTCCAGATCTAACACAGCCTGCTCAGTGGTGCTGCACAGAGGACTGGCTCCTCCAGAGCCATCGGAGCTAAGCTGATACAAATCAGCTGTGGAAAAGACCCAGGGTCTTCCCAAATCCTGGCATAAGTAGTAAAGGACAAACTGCTGACTGCACTGCATTTCCTGATGTCAGAGGAGGATTAATTAATGTGTTCAGGCTGCTTTGAAAAGTGCTGTGTGGTACAGTATTGCTGTTCCTGTTGTTCACCCTGTAGCTGATAGGTAGCGTGTCCCCTACCAAAAGCAATTTCCAATTAGTTTGTATTTTTCGTGTTTTTCAGTGGAGCGGCTACAGCCTGCGGCTTCACTCTGCCAAACGTGCCCTACCTCACCCTCCCCTGTCCCCCTTCCTCTAAGCTCCTCTGCAAAGGAAATAAAAACATCAGTCCCTGGCACCATCTGTCAAGCACAGGCTAATCCATTCTCTGCTTGTCTCATGGTCAATTCGGTTTCTTTCTGATTGGTGCAGCTACCCTTCCTATTGCTCAGAATTTAATACTATTCATAGCTTTGGGCCTTGCTTCATTTTCATGGTAATATGATGATGATGATTGCAATGCTCAGACACCCATCCCCTCTGTCCGCCCAGAATGGAGACCAGTCCTTAAACAAACGTGCAACCACGCAGGAAGGCGGGCAGCATCGCTCTCTCCATTTTACAGAGGGGAAATGAGCCAAAAAGAACTGACTTGCCCAGGGTGTATGGATGCCCCAGCAGCAGAGCTAAGCAGAGAGCTCACAGGTCCCTGGGTAAGAGCCAGTCACTGACACTGGCTGAAGCACTGTTGCTTTGCCTCCCTTTTTCCTCCTGTTCTGGCTTTGTTTACAGTGATCTCTATGGGAGCTCTGCAAAGATGATTAAGATGTGGACCTTCACACAGCTCCTGTGACGAGACTGAGCAAATCCACCAGGGACAAAGCTCACAGTTATTCCGCAAGGCACAACAGCAGATCAGGACAATCTGAAAACAGAGAGGGCATGTTGGACCAGTTATTTCCTCCATTTGCTGCTGGTAAATGGGACCCCTGGCACAGTCTTCGTGGCTTCCTTCAAATATTTTTAGTACTTCTGTTGTCCCCGTGCCATTAACGAAGAGGTGACTGCTGTCTGACAGACTGCTCCGACACTTTTCCCTTCCTTTGCACGATCCAGAGGCTGATGGGAGGTCAAAGAGAAATGTCAATGCTGAGCTCTGTTCGGGATCAGGCCTGATCTGATTCTTGAAGGTCTGCCCAAAGCAAACAGCAGTTATTAATATATCAATGCTGACCCATCACCGACTGTGCACCCCTGCGGTGGTTGTGTATCCCTCTACCTAGCTATTTCTAATGGTAAAAGAAAGAATCCATGCAAAAGGACACAGGCCGAGAGAACGGCTGAGCACAGAGGAATGTGCTGCCTGCCATACACTCACAGAGATGTTCCTTTGTCTTTGATGTGAAATGACAGAAGAGCCCTGCCGAGTCATTCCTTCCTGCAATTACTGCAGCTCCTCTGGTGATAGCGCACATATAGACCCAGGAATCACCATACACAAAAAATACACATTCTCTAAGATGGATTTGATATTATTAGAACAGAAATACTTAAAATGGCATGGCTTGCTCCATAGGAGAAAGAAAAAACTCACCCTTTTTCATTTCTTTTTCATAACCGACAACTCAACAATATTTTTTTTCATTGTATTTTGGCCAAGACCACTATTTATTTGCCAAGGATGCAATCTGTGCGCAAGCACTGAGCCATTAAAACTGGCATGGAATTGATAACACTTGCAACCAACGGCCCAGAAGGGCCCTAAACACTTTACCTCTTTCTTCCCTGATCTTTCCTCTCCATCATGGGCGGTATTTAAGGTGTCGCGGCAAAGATTTCTTCTTCAGTGGCCTGAAACACTGCAAGTGGGATCAGTCACAGCTTTACCGAGGTGGGGATATAGCTGACAGTCACGTCAGCACCCTTCCCTACCTCAAACCCTCACAGGGTCTGTGGCAGGGTGAAGCTCACTGCTAGAGCAGGCCAAGTCTCCGGGCATGCAGGGGCCCGGGGAGGAGCGCAGGCCTGGAGACGGGACTCCCCTTCCTCCCAGC
The DNA here is from genome assembly GCA_013400335.1 of Eurystomus gularis. Lineage (NCBI taxonomy): Eukaryota > Metazoa > Chordata > Aves > Coraciiformes > Coraciidae > Eurystomus > Eurystomus gularis. Next base: position 128,403 of record VZZY01001238.1, read on the forward strand.
CAGGCCTGCGGCGAGGTGCTCTCGGGGCGCAGGGAGGCCTGGTCGGTACAGCCGGCGTGGCTCTGGCGCTCGGCTCCCGCAGCAAGAGGTGGGCACCTCTGACGGGGCCTCCTGAGCGGGCTGCTGAGGGCAGAGAGCCTGGGAGGCAGATGCGGGCAGCGGAGGGCACCAGGCTCGGGGCG
>VZZY01001238.1:129873-179540 GCA_013400335.1 Eurystomus gularis
AGAGTAAGGGGGGGGACTGTTACTTGCGCATGGAGGTGCTCGTGTTCCAGCCGTGGGGCAGCCTGGCCTGTCAGCTCCTGGGTTGGATTTTGCCCGTGGAAGCGTGGACTCCCCGGGAGCTGAGGCGGTTGGCAAGCGCCTCTTCGCTCTGGAGAAGGCTCCAGCCAAAGCAAAAGAGGAATCAGAGGCTGTCCTGTGTTCCTTTGGTACGCTGTGCACAGACCTCAGCAGGCAGGTGCGGACCAGATGAGTCCAGCGTGCTTGTTGAGGAGTAAAGGCTGTGTTTTGGACTAATATCGTGGTATAATTGAACAAATTATTCTTGTTTTCTTAATAAACACGGTGTTAGGGTTAGATTGAAGGAATAACAAAGCCAAGTACACAGGTCTCTTGAGGGAGAAAGACAGGCCGTGGCTTTTCTCAAAGTGGTAGGTGTTGCAGAGCAACTCTTGGTGTCAACCACTAATGGCAACAGATTAATCATTAGCATAACTGATGTTCGTCACTGGTGGCAGAACGTGAGGACACTTTGCTCCCTGCTTGTAAAGAGTCCCTCATGCGGCAGGTTCAGCCAAATAGCTCTCTATATAGATACATAGCTATACATATATATAGATATCTATATATATTTATGTAACTACATAACAGCTATATATAATCTGTTTATGTATAGACTAATTCTGGATAGCTGAATTAAGTCACGTTTGTGACAAATGAAACTGTCCGTTTTCAAGCGTTACTCTCTTTTTCTAATGTTAGCTTTTAGAACTACTATTTGGAGGCTTCTGTCATCTGCTACTTTCACTTCAGTACTTGTAGAAATGCTTAACTTAGAGAATGCAGATCTAATTGTTTATATAGAGATTTTAATAACAATGACGAGTGAGTTTCGGATGTGGCTGCCAAGTGTGTGAGGACAAAGGAAATTGCACCTCAGATCTCAGTAGAGAAGATGACAAGAACAGATGAGATTTGTTACTTCTCATATAACAGGCTGAGTTGTACACATGCACATAAAAACATATATATGTATAATATATATTTATATGTGTATATATATACACACACACACATATATTTAGCATTTCCCCTGCTGGTAGTAGTCACAAGCTTGAAGTTGTGTTGTCCAAGTTAGGTCATTGGTTCATGTTTGTTTACTATCATTTGACCTATGTTGAAATCTTGAGTCGCTCAGGTCTTGCTGAAATACGTAATTCCCTTAAGCAAGATTTGACTTAAAAATACCTTGTTGAATGTGCAGATGAAATGTCTGTAAACTGTGGATGGTTGTTAGCAAGGCTGTCTTTAATTTTGGAGCCTTTACCTGCATTTAGTAGTTTCCTAGTTAATCCAAAAATTTATTGGTGAAATGCACTAGGCGTATCTGTACCCTTTCTGCCAGCTGGATGTAGTTTTTATGGAAGTTTGATGATTACTGTCTTCTCACTATTTCTTTAAAGTTGGTTTATTTGATTATATATATATTTTTTAATGACTCATGAAACCAGTCTTCAGGTGAAGAAGACTTGTCTCACTATAGTACTAAAATTAATGGAAACTGAAAATCTGAATTAATTTAGCTCTCTGAAAGTTGCAGAATGGATTAATAGTCAAAAGTTGTCTTATCTGCTTAATTAGCGTAAGAATAATTTTATTACAGAACCAGGAAATACAGCTTTCTTAAAAACAGTTGAGGAATTAAGAGAGATCCTTTTCCTCGCTTAGGGACGGGAAGGGGAGAAAGAAGGAAGGAGGCAGGAATAGTTGTTCCTTTTGGACTCTGTGTAGTAGTGAGAAAGAAAATTAATCTGAGTCCGATACCATTAGTAAACTAATACTTCTATGTATTACCTTGCAAGACTGCTGTGGGGGTGTGAGTTACTGTGTGGAAGATGCTGAGATTACAGGGGCTGTGTTAGAAACAAGCACCCATCCGTGTGGCTCTGCTCTCTGTGAACTTGGAACAAACTACCCCGTGTGAGCGTGTGCATACACCAGTATAATGGTATGCTAACATATTTAGATGTCAGCATACCCGCGCAAAGCTTTCACCTTACCTAAAGAAAAAAAAACACTTTGGAATAGAAAATCACACACATAGCTGATAGTTGCACAAGCGGAGCAACAGTTTCACCGTGCGAGACAGCCTGTTCTCGGCGAGTGCTGTGCGCTGCATCTGGGCGCCACTTTCGTTCCTTTGCCAAAGGCTTTTCAGTCATTTGGCTGTATTAACTTCCTTGTATGGTTTGCTGCAGTAGCTGGATGGTTCTAATGAGCATAGCATACTGTTCTGGTACACTTTCTTTCTTCACGTTTGGCTACGTGTGGTGCTTTCTGATAACGAATCCTGCAGAGGCCAAGAGGCTGGGCCCCGCTTACTTCAACAGTCCCAGAAGTCAGTGGCAGGCGGTTGAATCTCAGACCTCCTCAGAGACTGACCACGTGTGTGTTTTCAGATGCACCTCTACTTGTGAGCAGCAGAAGCTTGGGAAGGTAAGGAGCAAGTTCTATTTATTTTTTTTTTGCTTACCCGGTGTTTCTTTAATGTATGGTCTTGTGTAGCTGTGCTAAGTATTCTTTCTTCTCTTTAGTCCCTCTCTGAGATGAGAAGAGGAAGCTTAAGCCTGGTTCCTGAGATGTGAAGATGATGTTTAAGCCCAGTTCCAGAGTAAGTACATCTTGAGAATGCTTTACTGTGCCTAGGGGAACGCATGGCCCTTTTTCAATGGGGAGAGAGTGCTTGTTGGCTCACCGTACAAAGCAAAATGTTTTCAGTCTGTGAATTGAAGAAAGAGAGGCTGTCAAAGTTGTTTGGGTGGTTTTTTTATCCTTTAACTAGCAGCTGTTTTCTGTTGTAGATCTGAGTTGCAGTAGAAGGTGCTGAAGCAACGCTGAGGCTCCTGAAATACCTGCAGTCCAGGGTGTACATAGAAAGTGCCTGCTGGCTCTCCCAGACTTTGACGGTCCTGTGTCTTCAAGGGATGCACTCTGGGACAAGAAAACACTGACTGTTAGTTTTGAAAATGTTAATAAATAATTCTGGTTTTCTCTTTTGTTCTTGATTGCTTGTGAAGGTAGGCAGGTTAGGTAGGACAAATACCAACCATGTAGTGTTTCAGGTGGTTTCAGCTCTGTGTGCAGATAGCGGCCAGATTTAAGCTGTTGAATGTCAGCTCATTGACAGCTGTTGCTCAGTGTTGCCAAAGTCAACACTGAAAGACAGGTGGAAATTTGGGAGCTCACTGCTCTAGGAATACACATTATAGCGCACAGCCACAGCGCTTGTGCTTCCTGTCTGCCTGTGCCCTCACTGGGAGAAGCGTGCAGGCAGGAAGTGTTTCACAGCATGACTACGAAGCTGGATTAAGGTTCGGACTGTCAAAACAGTGCACTGTCAGCAAGCCTTACTAGCTAGATAACGTGATACGAGCTTCTGCTAAAGGTCCTCTCAAGAATGCAGGTTGGTAGTGGTGGTCAAGGTGCTGACTAATGGCACAGTGGCCTCACCTCTCAGTTCATAGAAGTACATGTCTCTGGACTGCGTGGATTTGACAAGGGGTAGATACTTTATATCCCATTTGTGAAATAAGTCTGCCTTTTTGCAGCCATTACAGCCAACAATGACATGCGTTTGGGAATTTGCACTAGGGCAGGATCACAGGGATGTCATCACTGACACATATCCAGCAAAAAATGCTTAGCTGACTTTAAAGATGAAATCATGGGCCAGAAAAATCTCTGTCCTTTCCTCAGCATTTTGTTTTGGGAGTAACCAAGATTCCTGTCCACTGCTTCTGAAAATTCCCCTAGGAGCATGTGATAGGGTGGTGTCACTTCCTGGGGTTGTGACTAGCAGTAGGGAACTTGACTGGCTCTCCAAACCAGTGCAAGTCATTTTCACTGGTTTAAGTGCAGAGAGTGGATGAATGGGTAAGTGCACTTCTTGGATTTTCCTCACCCTTACTGGAGGATCTTACGCTTTTAGAAATGCTTTAATGTTAGAATTCTTTGGCTTCTCTTCATTTAAGAGAGCCCTCCCACTGCCTATAAAAGCTGCCTATAAGTGGCTTTCTCCAGATCATTTATATATGTGTGAACATAAATAGACGCCCACACCTTTTACATGGGAAGTGAAAACTATAGGAAAAAAAATTACACAGTTACCTTGGGTGACTTTGTACACACCACTTCTGTATGAAAGGGATATGGAGACTTTCAAAACCTGCCTGGATGTGTTCCTGTGCAACCTGCTCTAGGTGAACCTCCTTTGGCAGGGGTGTTGGACTAGATGATCTCCAGAGGTCTTTTCCAACCTCTTCCATTCTGTGAGCAGTGGAAAGTTGCTTTCCCTTGTTCTGTTGTGCTTCTGTTTTTTTCCACTGTACACTGAGTATACCCTACAGGATTCGGGCTCCTTGTATAAGGAGAGATATAAAATTATATTGTATTGTGTTATATTATAATGTTATACAATTTAATATTAATAATGTATAATATAAAATACAGATATATATTTTATTATATCCAGATACATAACGTCTTTATCCACAGCGAGTACCTTCTGAATTGTTCTTACAAGTGAATATTATGTTTTTAGCTTGGGTGAAAAAAAAGGGAGGGGACAGTGTGAAATGATTCCAAGTTGAAATGAACCTCTCTACTTTATATGAGAGGAAAAAGCAAAAGTTCCTTGTTAGCTTATTTAGAAAACATGATCAAATGCAGCATTTGAAGTCTGCCTTACTGGCAGTCATTTTGTAACTTTTTCCTTGCTTTTTACTACTGTGAGAAGCATGTAAAGACTAATGTAAAGTGACTAGTTCTATAACACCTCAGCTGGACCCTTACAGGTTCATTGAAATCCTGTAGCAATCAAAACCTAACGGTAGCTAATGATAGTTGTAGGCTGCTCCCGAGTTTGACTGAGATCTACCAGGGGGCAGTTAAGTGCAGAGGTTATTTTAAATGTTAGGATTACGTTATTTTAGCGGTTTCTTAAAAAAAAAATCTAACCTGTTCTGAGTGTTAAAACGCCAATTGTAGAATTGAATTTTCTACATTTCAAAATATGTATTTATTTATTTCAAGACGTTTTCAAATGCACTGTATTCTGAAGAGAATTGTTCTGGTACCAGTTGGTTTATTAGATTCTGCTGTAACTTTAGTCTGAATTCTCGCAGCCTTGTGCTACCATCAATGAATCTCACTTTGTCTTTCTGTTGGGACCCAAGTCTTACTGGAAATTTCTTTCTCATTTAGATACTTGATGAGGTCACTTGCAGCTTTTTGGGTGATATACATCGAAGATTTTAGGCCTTGTATTACTAGGCAGGTTTTTGAACGTAATTTGTTTCAGTGTTCAGTATCTTCAGGACTCATCACTTTAGTCCATGCGTAATGCCACGTTCAGGAGTAATACAGTTGTATGTCACTTTGACTTCTAACCTGCTTGTACAAATTGCACTTGCATTCTTTTGAAGTATTTTTGGTTTTAGTGACTGTGGGTTACTGCCTTTCTGGATGCAGCAACAGTTTTTAGAGAAGGGATGTATTTGCATGTGAAGTGTTCAGATGCCTACTTTTCAAAATGGTGTGCTTTGCAAGGTTGGGCTGCATAACGGATCTGTTGGTGTCACCAAGCTTACTGTTTGTGTGGCTCTTGGGAAAAGAGGGTGATGTTTTTGGATTTGTTTTGTTTTCGCTTCTAAAAATACTGACTGGGTGAGCATTGTGTTTACCCCGAAAGCAATGCCTCTTTGGATGTTGATTCCACACTTACAATAATTTACGATCAGTTAATTGTTTTTAATCCACAACACAATCGACACAAAAATAACATTATCCAAAATTAGTAAGGATGGAGCTAAGCCAAGTGCCTTATGGGCATGTCTGTCACAATTGCTTTTACTGCTTGCGTTTGTGGTCTCTTCTGGTTGGAGACTTTGACTGATACTTGTTTATTCACACTTATTGTCTGTTGATTTTCCTTCATGCTGTCACTATTCACATACTATTTTTTTCTTTTGCCCTTGCTTGCTAGGAAAGATAAAGGCTTATTAGAAAGGTATAATGCTTAGAGAAATTGAAAGAAAACGCTTCCAGTATTTAGAGTGGAGTCACAAGGAGACACCCCTACACACTCAGCTAAGTTTTGAAACATTTTTGTGAAACTGAAGACCTGTTTTATTTTTCCTCTCAAGAAGAGAAATGGGTATTGGTTTGCCTTTAAAGGAAAGAGTCGTTCCATTGCTTTGAATTCTGTGTATCCTTCAGATGGGATGCAGAAGACTAATAGCGATTTAAAAAATTGGACTGTAAGGCACTTGTGCTAAAATCACTCTGTTCAATACTAGGAACTCTCTTTATTGCCACACATTGTAAGAAAAGAAAGTGGTGAAATAAAGCAGTTGAGGGGAAAAAAATCATCATGTCAGTGACTTATTTTTACATGTAAAAATGGTATTTTAAATTTTGTGTGTGCAGGTGCATGTTTCAATCCATTTGCTTTGTGCATATCAGAGTAAGCTTTAAGAAGTTTCATAAATCCTAAACCCTTAATCCCATAAAACTTGAAATGAGTTTAATTTAGGTATTGGCACTTCATAAAAGCATTTGACATAGACTATTCAACTTAATGTGCAAAAAATTTGATTAATTTCTCTGTAAACAGCACACCGTCTCCTGCCCTGCAATGTAGAACCCACACAAGTTTAATATTGCAGTGTGTTAGATTGGCTTTGCCTTGCTGTGCATGACAAAAGCAGAGACAATTCTATTTTCTGATGCCATAGCTGAAGCGTTAATGGAGATATATTTAACTTGTTTAACTAGAGATGTTTAGTCATAAAACTTCTGCAGTTGAAATGGAAATAACATCATGGTTTAATTCCGTTGTGATTTAAGTTTTCAACTGTCTGGTATGTTCTGTGCCTACTTTCTACTTAACTGTGAGTAATTTATGTTAGTTGGTACAAAGCTGGTCAGACACCTAAGTTTTCTAAAGCAGTGAAGAGGTTTGTTTATCAGGTGCTGCAGATTTGCTATAAACTAAGCTCTCTTTTTCTGCTCATTGGAGTTGCTCAGGTATTTTAGTGATAATGTATTGGAAATAGCTTGAGTAAATGATACAGTATTTTGTGTTTAGATTAGACAGCTTTAAACATTTGTATATAAAACTGTCTGGTGTAAAGACTGGGTGGATTGTTCATCATGTGAAATGGCATCCAAACTTTCCCTATGTTGTTACATATATGAAACTAATAAGCGTCAAGTCAAATACAGTAGCCCAGTCTGCCATACTGGAAGACTGAAGCATCCTGGATAGTGGTGGTGTGTCATAAATTCTGCAAAGCTGAGAGGAAGTGACAAAATAAATATATATTTTTAAAAGGGGAGGGGGGTGACTTGGGAAAATTAAACTATAATTGTCTTGGTGACTCAGTGCACTTGTCAGTGCTTCATTTCACAGTGCTGACTCAGATGAGTGTGTCGTTGGGAATACACTGGAATGGAATTTCAGTATTGTCTTAGAGAGGGAAAGGAAATAGGAAAGCTTTTGAGTTTAAGAACTGTAGGGTCCAGTGGTGGTCTGCAAATGTCTGAACTATATATTACAGGTTTCAGTTAATGTTTTGCTTGTTTAATGTAATCGGTTTGTATCTAGATGTGTTGTCTTATTGGTAAGATGGTCACTTTTGGAAAGAACTGGTCTTAATGAGAAAGGATGAATGCAGTCTAAGTTCAGTAATTCCTACATGACAGAAAGAACCTCTGCGTTCATTAGCTGAATTGCTTTGGAGAACATTCTGTCATACATATGAGGTGATTTGAGTTTTATATTTTTTGCTGCAATGTTTTTTTTTACATGCACATGATCTTTCTTTTTGCTTTCAGGTCTTGAGTATAAACTCACTTAAGTTCTAAAAATGGGAAGAATTTTTCTGGATCATATTGGTGGCACTCGCCTATTCTCCTGTGCAAACTGTGACACGATTCTGACCAATCGTTCTGAGCTCATCTCCACTCGTTTTACCGGGGCCACGGGAAGAGCCTTTCTTTTTAACAAGGTTGGTAAGAAGCTGAGGGGGAAATCCTTGCTTGTGAAAAGTGAGTTTGTGGGACATGAATCTGTCATCAAAACTGAACAACTTCTTGGCTAAAGTGTTGTGTAATTGCTATTTTAACTTTTTAAGTTTTATTTTTTATTCTATTCAACTGTCAAATTAGGTATTTATACTGATGGCAAGCTGTCTAAATTAGTTCTCTGCAATACTAGAAGAGTACAAAGAGGATTGTGAATATAGAGGCATCATGCCAAAATACATGGAGTTTTAACTTTGGAGACTTTGTAATATAAACCTCAAATTCGCTGTGAGGGTATCTTTTGTCTGTCAAGTTTCAAAGGCATTTGCATTTCTACTCAGTTAAAAAATCTAGATAATATTCTGTTTAATTTCTAAACCAACTTTAAGGTAACAGTAGTTTGACAACTTTAGGTAATCATGATCTCTTACAGGCAATAATACCCTGGTTTAGTTTGATACATTTTTTTATTGATTAAATTTGATTTAATTCAACAGATTGAAACATCAAAGCCATAACTGAGTGAATTGTATCATTATTTATTAACCCTTCCATATAGACTTGTCCATTAGACTTCTTGAAAAGCAGCTATCATTCTTTGCTTTCTCAGAGTTCCTAGTCATGTAATCATTGGTGGTTTTTGGTTCGGGTTTTTCCTTCAGAACCATTTGGCCATTGGCACAGTTGATAGAGGCATCACTAATGTCTTCACTTAACTGTTCTTGGCCGTGGTATTTCTGGTATGCTGAATCCTGTGGGTAGTATTTATATGTAAGTGTTATACGTAAGGCTGCATAGTTACAAAAGATCCGTGCATCTGATTTCTTTCTCAGCCAATAAGCACCAGGTCCTGGGGCTCGAATTTTTCTTGTCTTATAAAGTGGAGTTTACTCCCAGAAGTTTGATTGTTACATTTCTACAGTCAGAAGCCTTACAGCTGAAGCAGAGAGAGCAAGCACAGTCAGGTGGAAAAGTTGAGAAAGCAGTGCAGCTCTGTCTTTTAGAGTCCTACTGCATATTAGCAGTTTGGATATAGTTCTGTCACCAGCTTTGCAGCAGAATATACATCTTAGTTCTGTGGCATTGCTGCCTGAACAAGTTGTAAGTATATTTTAAACTGCCAATATAGCACACCAAAAAGGGCGAATTTAATGCCTGCATTCTCAGCCACTGAGTCTTTGGTTTTCTTAGATGGTTATTTCAAAAGATTCTTAAAGAAGTACTTTTTTTTAGTATTTTGGTTCTGATTTCTAGGACTAAGTGATCCCATCAAGTGCTAGAAATAGATTGAATATATTACAAGAGGATTGATATCAATTGGTTTACAAGCTACTCACCAGGAATTTCTTACCCAGCATTGAACACAGTACTCTGCACTTTTGTATGTCGTGTGACAGCATTTTATGTCTCTCAGTTAAACAGCGAGGGTCCCCGTGAAGCACATCCTTCTCAAGCAGGAGATTTTCAAGGGCTGTTGACTTACTACCCTGCAGTTTTCAGTTCATGTGCAGAGCCAGAGGCTCTTTGCTATTAAAAAGTTGATACCCGTGCGTGTTGTTACCACGTGCGTGATGTTGCTCTAGGCAGACTAATCCTTTCTACTCCCTATCCCCTGTATATTTGTCTCAGGTGGTAAATCTGCAATACAGTGAAGTTCAGGATCGGGTCATGCTCACTGGCCGCCACATGGTTCGAGACGTGAGCTGCAAGAACTGCAACAGCAAACTGGGTTGGATCTATGAATTTGCCACTGAAGACAGCCAGCGCTACAAGGAAGGCCGTGTCATCCTGGAAAGAGCGTTGGTCCGAGAGAGCGAAGGATTTGAGGAGCATGTTCCATCCGACAATTCCTGAAGAGACTTTAGTCTCTTCTCAGGTTCTCTTCAATTGAAACTCAAAAATAATAAAATCAACAAAAAAATCTGCTTACATACACTGTCACCTTAGCATCAGAGTCGGATTCATGGACTACAGAGTGGGAAAGATTGTGAGAGTATTTCAGATGGAACCTTCCTTTCTTTATTTCTTTTATATTTTACTTTCCCTCCAGCAGCTATTTGTAGAAAGAATGTTGTGCAAATGCAGTAACTTTTTCTCTCTTGCATTTACATCTGTTAGATTTGAGATTGTATCTACAGATATGGTGGGCTAAAGTGAAAATATTTGGGGGATTTGTCTTTTTGTTAGAGAGAAATTCAGTGAGTTGTTTTAGTTTGCACAAACTGATGTCAGCATAAGTTATTTTAAAACTACAGATGTTTTTTAAAGAGTATATTCCAATTTTTGGCTTAAGTTTTTAGTTAGGGGTTTTTTCTTAACCCAGTCTTTTCACCTGATTTGCTAGCTAAAGTAAAGAGATCCGAATTTGTGCCGAGTGCTAAAGGTTCAGTGTTGGTACAGCTTGGGCTGGCCCTTGTGCCATATTCTTGTTGAGGTTGATTGGTAGCACAGAGCCCATTATTTCTTGTCATTCTTGACCCAAAGATGTCACCATTCCTTGTTTATTTGTGGAGTCCCATTCACCATGTAAACTGGTGTTAATTGGAAACTATTCTTGAAATAGGGCAAAACTGCTTGGCTTTTTTTAACTTTAACTGATGTAACTTATAAGCATAGTAATAATATAAAATAATAGTTGTCTGTTTAGTCTTGCGTTGCTTACAAATCAAGCTGTGTTTGTAATGATAGGGATCGACTGAGAAACTACAGTTTCAGTAGTATTTTTTTTTTTTCGTTTCTCTCCTAATCTCATTAAGTAGACAGGGAATTGCAAATCTTAATTCTTCTTGAAGTAGCTTTCTTTAAACCCAGAACTTCCTAAGTTAAACACAGCTGCTGTGTAAAAGGAGAAGATTGCCAGCATGTTTGTTCATGCCTAGAGTTATGCAATCTGCATCTCTTGAAAAGATTAACTTAAACAGCTTGTTTTCAAATGCTGCTTCTGGTGTTGAAACCTTTATCTCTCAACTTCGTTGAACGTTTTCATTGTGATACTACTTTTTTTTTTTTATATCTTTCTGGGCAGCAGTACATGTCAGCCTAGTAGTAACTAGTGACTTGGATTCCTGCTTTCTTCTTGTAGAGGTCAGCTCTGTTTAAAAACAGTGATCTTGCTTGCCTTTTTTAGCAGAAATGCTCTTCATTAACTTAAGGGTGCCCAAACACTTTCATTGTGTCTTAAGCCATAAGTCAAGATCTCAAGGGCTGAAATGTATTTGAATGTTAGATATGTATGATTCCTTATCAAAGATAACAAGTTGTTTTTTTTTTTTTCTTATTGGAGAAATTGTCAACATGAAATAAGTTGCCCACAAACCTATAAGAGGGGGGGAAAAAAAAGCTACTCAGCCAAACAGATCTGGGCTCTGACCTTTCAGATTAACTTTTCTTCACTAGCCACAGCTCTATATCTTAAACTAAAATGTGGAGAGTGACTATGCAGAATATTTTTTTTTTTCTTTTTTTTTCTTCTTTTGGTTGCCAAGTGGCAATTTGGACGCCCCTAACTTGAATCTACTGCCTATTTCATGTACAAGTAGCTTTATTACAGAGTTGTGACATAGAAAGAAAACAGAGTAGATCACATACCAGAGCTGTGCTTGAATCAAGCTGCTTAAACGATAGTGTACTTGTGCCTCAAATGAATCAGTTTTTGCACTGAGTACAGTAGTACCCCATTATCTTGTACTTCTGTCCTTCACAGACCCTAATGCCCCATTAGCATGGTTCTCTGCAGTACTTTTCTTGTACTTCTGACATTACAGTACAATAAAGTATGTTTTGTCCTGAATTGGTATTCGCCAGTCTTTTTGAGTCGTTGTCATGGAGTGTGTCATGACATAAGCTGTGTTCCATACCCTACATTCAGTAAACCATTGTGTTTCAACAGTGACAAGCTGTTGATGGGCATCTCTCTCTGAAAAGATGGCAAAAGAGCGTACTGTTGATTTTGGAAGGTCTTAAGACAAGCTTCATGCGTACCACTTGGACACTTGAAAGCCTTCAATTTACTTCTGTTAAAGAGAAAATAAAACCAGGAAATTGCTTATTTAGTGGAGTTCTATGTGCCAAGCATCTTTCCCTGTCTTTGAAAAGACAGCAAGCTAAGCAAAATCGCAGCTTCTGCAAGAAATGTGAAGTTTTAGCTTCTGAAATGCCATAGAAATTGAGGAGTTGGGAATTTGTGTATCTGTAATTCTGTGGCCTTCTGGTTTTGCACGCAAATGTTAGGGAGAAGCCTTGTACAAGCAGCTGGTAACTTCGTAAGCTGTAGCTGAAGGGCCGAGGTGAAACGATCATTATAGGTGTAATGGAGCCTGAGGGTCTTGTTCTAACTTAACAGCAAGACCTCTTCATTTTGGTAGACTGTTGGACTGTGAGATGTTGACAATTACTTTCCCCAAAACCCATGATTTGAAAAACTATTGAGGTCAATTCATTAAAAGCCTGTGAGACTTAAGCAAGTCCACCACAGCTTTAAAACAGTAGGCTTTGAATTGCATTTTTAGCCTGTGTGCTGTTCCCTTCTGTATCACCTGGATGGCTCTGTGGGAGAGTTTGGCCTTGTAATTTTGACTGCTCTTCCCTGGGACACTTTGTGTGTGAATACAGATAACTTATCTGTAGGGAACAAGACGATTGCTTACAGTACAGCTAACAACAGAGAAGACATCGCAATTTGCTATTAAAATGTTATTTTGTAGTAACGCAGTAGCCTTCGATTCCCAAACAAGGCATGGCTGGCACAGCAAAATGTACGTTCACTACTGTGAACTTGCACGTGATGGTGTGACTGGTGCTGTCTTAGGCGAAGAAGGTAGCAAGGAAATGGTGCAGAACCGATGCCACTGTGCCTTCGTGGAGACCTCGGAATTTGTGCTCTTAGGCTGCAGCTTGGGCCTAGCAGTGGTGCAATGACTCCTCCCGTAGTTGCAGTGTACATGTACCCAAACCTGAATTACTTCATTTTACTTCATTAAAGCTGCTGACTACCGCTTCAGTAGAGCACAGCTTTGGGAAGCTGAAACAAGTGGATGGTGTGTTTGTGGACTAAAAAAGTGTTTTAATCATGCTTTCTGTGGATGTTCAAGAGGACTTTTGAAATGGCGTACATATCTCATGGCTCTGTTAGAAAAGGCAGCGTTACGTGGGGCGCTGGGGATGGCTATGGTCAGCTGACACGGGCTTATTCCTACAGGGTATGCTTGTCTCTACAAATTTCTGCCAGAGCTGTAGGAAATAAAGTCAGCAGATGATCAGTGGATTAACAGGTAAGGAACGAGTGAAGCTGCAGTTCTGGACACAATTGCCAGGTATTAGGAAGAGGTCACTGGGAAGATAATGGCATTGATGTGGGAAAAGGCTAGCCCATTAATCAACCCTGTTTTAGAAGAGAAACCTAAGCTGTGATGTTGCAGTACCACTCTGCAAAAGCCAGAAATAGTGTGTTGTGTTTCCTTCTTGGGCCTGCCTTCTCAAACAATAACAACAATAATAATAATAATAAATCCAATGAAAGTCAGTTTCCTGTGGATCTTGAGGGCTTTGCAAACTCCCTGATGCTTGGCAGGGATGAAATGCTTCAGACATTTTAGTTTCCTTTGGGTACCAATCAGGGTCAAGTTCGGGCCTCATTTTTGCAGGACTTTAAAAAACTGAGAATTTTGAGGCCCCTCTCTTAATAAGCTGGAGTTAAAATTGCCCAATACCTTCCAGATTTTGAGTGGTGAGTATGAGTATGACCTGACTGACCATGTCACTGTGTAAGCCTTTTTGTTCTTCCAGGAAATCTGAAATACTGTGGCCAAAGAAAATGTGCTCCTGTCTGTCTCATCAACTATTACATGGCAAAGACATTCAACAGCTTCTGATGAGCCTAATTTTGACTGCGTGCAGCTGTTCCTGGTCTCATAGTTACTTCCCTCACCACCTTTCCCTGGTGTAAGGATTTCTGGTACGTGTAGGAAATTATAAGGGGAGAAATGTCACGTTTGCCTTCCACCTTTTTTTTTTGTTACTAATAGGGTTGCTGTTATTTGAATGGGTTTCTGTGATGCCAGTAAAACTGCTGCCAGCCTTTCACTCAGTAAGGGCTTTTCTGGCCTGGTGTTAGTGATGTTATCATCTCCCTCATCCTCAACTCTAGGCAGAGGTTGTTTGGGTATGATACTTGACTGAACATCCTGCTCTGGGTAGAGGTGATGTGAAGGAAGACCTCACTAACACTGGTCACAGGACACTTCTCTTCTGTTGCTGCGCTATGTCTCTTTCCATCTGATGTTACTGTAGATGTGATCTGCTTAAGTTTGCATTGCAGCTCCTCCTTTTAAAAAGGAGGTGACTGTGAGACAAGTGGTCTGTGCCTCTTAAATGTGGCATTTCTCTCTCAAGGACCTGAAATACCTACGGTTTGGTACAGGCTGCTCTATCTGCTGCTCAGTTGGAAGGGGTGGCTGTGTTGCTGTTTGACTTGTTACTGCAAAAGTAAACCCTGCCACTTGCCTAAGAAATGGACAGAATCTCTCCGCAATGGGAAGCAGATTATGGAAGAGAATCATGGAATGGTTTGGGTTGGAAGGGACCTCAAAGGTCATCTAGTTCCAACTCCCCTGCTAGAGGCAGGGACACCTCCCACTAGACCAGGTTGCTCAAAGCCCCATCCACCCTGGCTTTGAACACATCCAGTGTTGGGGCATCTACAACTACAACCTTCCTGGGCAACCTGTTTCAGTTCATAGTGAAAAACTCCTTCCTAATTTCTGGTCTAAATCTACCCTTTTCCAGTGTGGACCCCTTGTCCTATCACTACAAGCCATTGTAAAAAGTCCCTCTCCAGCTTCCTTGTAGGCCCCCTTCAGATTCTTGAAGGCTGCAATAAGGTCTCCCTGGAGTCTTCTCTTCTCCAGGCTGAACAACCCCAACTCTCTCAGCCTGTCCTCATGGGAGAGGTGTTTCAGCCACCTGATCATCTTTGTGGCCCTCATCTGGACCTGCTCCAACAGGAAACCCAGATAAATGAGGATGGAAAACGTGTCTGTGTGGAGGGGGAGATTCAGGTCCTAACTAAACCAGACAAATTCATTCAGAAGCAGCAGAGGTGGGAGAAACTATAGAGGTAAACTTGCACCTTTTCTTTCTGACTTGTGTGGGTTCAGGGAAAGTGGAAACCACTTGGGCATTGTAGAGGATCTAAGGTTCCCTGATAAATGGGAGGAAGAGACTGAAAATAAGCACTTCTGTGTCTTCTGAGAAACCTCACTGAATGTCCTTGCTGTAGGACACTGATAACGGGGAGTGCAAAACCAGAGCTAAGTTTCAGGCCTGTTTGTGTTTGGATGAAGGCAGCTGGAAAGTATTTGTCCTTCGAAGTAGCTTCTGGTTTTGTTCTCATTATCTGAAGTATTTAACGCTGTCAGAAACTTGCACTTCTTATACAAGTAAAAATAGGAGAAGGGACAAAAAGCTAGGGCATTAATTCGAGTTTTCCAAGTGTCTGATAGGGGTAGATGTGAGAGAGAAGTGTGTTCAGACCTTACATTTTGATTGTGCTTGGGAGAGGGGTGTGTTTGCCTGACATCAGGACCCAGTGCTGTTTCCCTCTGGGCCTCAGGGATGTTTAGATACTGGATTTTGCCTTGTCCTTTTGGAAGCATTTGATTTGGCTGTTGTAAACATTTACAAGTGTTCGAAACAGTGCATTTACTGAATTTCCACAGACTGCCTGCTGTAGTTGTTTGCAGGCTAATGGCAGACGTTGCAATAGATGCAGCTGGTGAAAGAGGGAGACCACTTTGCTACTAGAGGAGCACAAAGCAGAATGGCCAGCTCGTCCAAGAGTGTTTAGCCAAAACAATGTGTGGTGACTTTCATCTGTCCTGACCAGCTGAGTATAACAATCCCCTGCCCTTGGAAGAGTTTGAAGGCTATTATTCTAAGCACAACTACATGGTGAGTACAGAAGGAAGGAGAAGGTGTTTGTTACTTGCAGGAGTAGATCTTTGTTCACATGTGCTGTCAAGAAGGTGGGATGCTCTGAGCGAGGTGGTGGGAACCTGGGTGCATCCCACAGACAGGATGCAGAAACAGCTTCTGTGGCTATGCTGCTGCTGGGATTTGGCCAGCAGGTCTTTCTCCCCATCCTACACATTTTTGTTAGGTTTGGTCTGGTCTGGAAATCCCTGTCCACACAGTGCAGCTTTAGTCCACACAGTGCAGCTGCCCAAGCCCTCAACTACAGCAAGTTTCTTAGGCTTCCGTAGGGCAATCTTTTTGCTTTGGGGATTAGGGGGAAAGTAAAACCTACCTTAGCTCAGCCAGTACTTACAGATGTATGGGGTAAAATGCATGCAAAAAAAAGGCTGTAACTGCATGAATCTGTAGTGATTGCTGCACCTTCCCTACGGAATTAGCATAGTTTAGGGATCTGGGGAAGCACCTGCTTTTGGCACTATTAGAGAGTCACATCTAGTATCATTATATAGGCACGATGGATTAGTCAATGCAGCTCAGAAAGGATTGATGGATTGTCTGTTCCATGTCTCCCTGCTGAGGAGGGATTAGCTTAGTGATGTACTCAATAAGCCTCCATTCTAGGGATGAAGTTTCTCAGCGTGATTTTTTTATTGTAGCCAAAAGTACATTAGAGAGATACGATTTAGGTCACAAAAGTAGAGCATTTAAAAAATGCCAGATTTCCGATGGACTGGGTAGCACATGGTTGTCCTGTCCCTGCATACGTGCAGCCCGGGGGTGAAAGTGGTATGTGATCACAAGAGGAAGGATGGGACCATCATCACTTTTTATAGGCATGCATTGAACTTGTACTTAAAACCTCCATCCCACCATTCCTAACTCTGGACTGTTTGACTTCTTAGTAATTTGGATATGGACTTTCTAATGTGCATTTAAGTAGCGAAAGAAAGTCAGATGAAGCATTTGTAACTGCTGGCTTCTTCACGCCTGGGATTTGAACTGGGAACCCCGTGTGGTGCAGTAACTGTTATTGCTTAGGCTCCAAGGTTGACTGCTACTTACCCAGCAGCTGGAGGAAGCTTTTCATCAAAGAAAGCTGAGCAGATGTCAGACCTAGGCTTTAGAGGTTTTCATTTGATGGAAGGTCTCATCATGGGATAGGGAACTTCTTTTCAGTTTGTATGCTGGTTCTGGTTTGGTTGGGGTTTTGTTTTGGTCTTGTTTTTTTCCCCCTCCTGATGCCTGGAGTTGATGAATTTCCTGCCCCATATAGGACTTCAGAGGAAGTGATGGGAAGATGGAGATTACTCTTTATTTCCTACCCAGACTGCTTAACTGACTTTCTTGCTTTCAGCCTCCTAAGTTGGGAAGGTTTCTGCTCCATGCATGTTCTCTGCCAAGGAGAGAAATGTCCCATAATTCATGTGCCACATTTCTGGGAAAGGGAGAAGCAGTTGGAGGTAGCTTACTATCTCCCCCTGCTTCGTTTGCTCTATCAAGCCTCAGGTAAGCTCAGGGCTTCTGGAAACTTTGGCTGCCTGTGAAAACAAACCTGAGGCACAGAAAAACAGCAGCTTTTAACACTCAGCCCAGTGCAGATTTAGGACAAAAAATTACAATGTTTGTATGAAACCAAAAATAACCATGAAAGCTATTTTCCCCCCTAAACCTCACTTCAGCAGCATTGGTATTTTTATGTCAAAAAGCTGAAAGAGAAGCTGGTGGAAGTTTGCTACAGGGAGGGAGGGGAAGGCAAAGGCAGAGAAAGCGGCTCTGGCAGAGGTCTTGCAGCTACTTTCTGGCAATGTTGATGCTTAGATATCAGCTCCAGGTGCCTTGGGGAAGGTGATACTCAATGCTGGCTCCTTTACCTGTCTCCCTTTCTACCCCTTCTCTCTCTGTTCTCAGCAGCCCTGTTGTGCTTTGTTCCTCCTTCTGCAGTCTGTGCTTTTGCCTCTTGTCATCTCCCCACGCTGCCTTTCATTCCCCTCTCTCCTTCCTGCCCTGCTCTTTGTATCCCTGCGGAGTTTTTAGGAGGTGACCTTGTTCCTGCCAGCATGGCATCAGAGGCTGCAGTTCTCTCAGCTCTTTGCTGCCGGCTCCTCCTCACCCCTGCACTGTGACAGCAATGCTGGTGGCGTGGCCGTGGTGCAGGGAGACAGAAAGGTTGTTGCTGGTCTGATTCACTGGGCTGTCACGCAAACAGCACACGCAGCCTTGCTAGCAGGCTGCTGGGGGTGGTGCAAAGAGCAGCTGAGGCTTGCTTGCACTGGCACTACCTCTGAAGTCAGGTTCTTACCCCTGTCCCTTCTGTGCTGCCAGGGAACCATGAAGAACACAGACAGAAGTGATCTTGCCGTTCTCAATTCCTGCTCTGGTGGCACAGATGCTGAGGAGAGACAGGTATGGAGAAAGCTCTGCTCATCTCTTCTGCATGGGGCTGGCACCCAGCGTGGATGAGGAACTGAGCTGGAACGCTAGCACATGCCTCTGCAGGCATGCAGTCAGTGGGCAAAAGGCAAGCACTGGTGTGGCAACCCTACCAGATTTTAAGGCCCAGCCCCAAAGTAATGTGTCACAATATTTTTTTTAACAAAGTAATTGGACACTTTGTTTTAAATGGACAAAATTATATACATCCCCCGAGCCTTGTTTTCAGAAAGGCCTAGCCATTGCCAGATGAACTATTTTAGAACGTAATAACCTATCCTGAGGCAGACCTCCAGCATGGAAAACTTCAACCCAGGTGTTTGATGCTTGGTAAGTAAAACTATAACCAAGTGAAAACAGAGCTATGTATTGGATAGTGCCAAGCAGCACGTATTTAGGAGTCCCTTTTTGTAGGGATGCTTCAGTTTGCCAGGAAAGAAAGGAAAGCTCAGCTGCCAACAAGTGCATCGGTTTGGACAGAAGGATGGAAAACTATGGTTTTGCCTTTCATTTATTGTGCTTTGATATCTCTTTTCAGGATGCATGCATCCATCTGTTTCTACTTGTCTTAAATGCGTAGTTGTATAAAATCTAGCAGAGGCACGTTTTTGTCCATCTTTTCACACAGGAAAATTGTTTACAGTATTGTCTTAGAAATGGCTTCATTCACTGACCTTTTCCAGCACTGACTAGCTGCCAAATAATCAGTGCTTGAAAGACTCTGAACCTGATTCTTCTCTCCTTTACACTGTTTGATTTTTTTTTTCTTTTCTTTTTCCTCTTGTCATCAGCTCACTTCATTGGAGCTACTCATTCCCTACAGGCTTGATCTGAGTAGAAATATATGTACATATATCTATTTCATATGTATATGTATACAGATAGAAGTAGAATATAGAATGTATATAGAATAGTAACTGGTGGGTTTTGGTTTTACTTGATGTTACGCACTTGTGCTGAGGTTTCTAGCCTCCTAAAGCATACTTGTAAGCACCTTTCCCCTACAGAATACCTCTGCTGGTGTTCTTTAGAGTTTTGTGTGACTTGCTGTTAGCTGTACATTTTCCTCATCTGCTGCACCAGTTAGAGGAGCAGACCAAAATCATTGTTATGAAAACATGAAACTATTTATTTTCTTTTTGTAGGCAGTACAAAATATGATCCTGGTTTGAGGTCCAAGAACTGGCAGCTCTAACCCCTCACAGCTTAGGCTTGATGCTGTAGCATTAAGTTGAAGCAGTGTCCTTTCCTACCATCACGCTTAGTAACAGATATGATCAGTTTTGGAATGACGGTAGCAAATAATTGCAGTTTTCCACACTATATGCCACGTGCTGCATGTGTGTGTGTTTGACAGGTGAAAATGTTAACACCTAGCATTTTTATCTAAGGTTTTAACCAAGGCACTTCAAGGCCTTTTACAAAAAAAGCTGAGAATGACTACTGGCTTTTGCATATGGATGTTCAGAGACTTCAGATGATTCACCCAGAGTCTACACAACAGTTCTGAGGTCTTGCAGCTTGTCATTCTGGGAGTGCATTGACCCTGTGTAAAAGTCTTTACTCGTCAATGTTGGATTGCTGGCCTGTGGTGGCAGGGCAGTGCTGCTTGGTGAAGGCACGCTGAGGATGTGTAACCTGAGGGTAACAGTTAGTAAAGTTATATTATCCCAAATATTAACTCGGCTGTGCCCTATGGCAAAGCTTAGACTGGTGCTAATTAAAATGACAGCAGGCAATGAAACGGTGTCATTTTTCAGTCACCTTTCAGAGTGATTCCTTTTAAGTCCCATTAGGTAAACACATTTGGTAATCTGCCATCTTCATTTTTTCCCTGCCTTCGTTCCTGTCTTTTGTCTCCATCTGCTCATCACAAACTGAAAGCTTATTATGACATCCTGCCAAACCACCATGCTTTTTCTTGAAGACCTTTTGTTCCTGTTCTTCCCACCTACTCTGACCTTCACCAGGCTCCACCCTTCTCCAAGCTCATCATATACTTTCTTTTCTTGGCCTTGGCTGCTTTCCGCATCCTCTTTCTACTTCACCAAATCTGTGTGTTTTTTTCCTAGTTTAAATGGTGTTCAGAGCTGTCACTGACTCCTTTTTTTCTAGGCTGCAGGTAGGATAGGTGTGAAATGTGCCAGAGACTCAAATAAGGATCCTCCACAGGCATTCTACCTCTGTTTTGAAACTGAGCCTGGAGCTCTTTAAGATTAATATACGATCATTTCCATCGCTCCCTCAACAAATGCAGTACTCCTGACTAGCTGCTGCCTCTATGCTTTGGGTGTATCTGATTACCATCCCCAGCTTACCTCTAATAAAATCCCAGGTTGCCCTGGCTGCAGCTGGTGGGGTATGATAGAGGTGACAAAATTAATTTACAGGAGGGAAAGCAAGCAGTGACAGGGACCCCTGCATAGAGATACCATTCTTTTCCTCCCTCAGCCTAAGAAACAATAGCAAAAGAGAATGCTGCAGCTGGGCACTGCATTATCTATCCATAGATAGTGGATTGCCTTGCATACTCCCTTCGATACTTTTTTTTTTTTATAAAGGGGTATTTTGTGCTCCTCTGATATGTGATTTGGCTAGGTTCCGGAGAGGAATGCCAGCCACTGTCAAATGTTGCTTCATTAGCGTGTCCCTGTGGGATAAATCCAGCTTCTCTGCAAAGTACCAGTGTTCTACATATCAGCTGTGTTTCTAAAGATTTCTGTTGTTAAGAAAATGCTGTTGCACTCATGGTCCATGAGCTGACTGTGATGGGGCGGTCTGAATCCAGCTCAGTGCCAGCTCACCTCTTGGGGGCATCTGCATCCCACTCCCACTTCATTAGCTTTACAGGGAGATGCCCATTGTGATAATCAATGTTTGCGTTTCGAAAAATGTTAACGATTGTATATATACCACATGCCATCTGTTATCAGCCCTGTATTGTGATGAAGAGCACTTCTCTGGCAAGACAAGGGACTCTGTGGAAGTCTGAAGGTTTGGAAATGTTGGGGAGTAAAGCCTGAAGCAAAATTTGGCAGCCTGCAAATTATTTTTTACCTGAAAGCCAAAGAAGAGCAGACTTTCACTGAATCACTGCAGCCTAGAGATGTGATCCTTCCTGCTTTCTAAGCCTTTCCCAGGTCTCCCTGCCTAACTTTTAGCTGAGAGGAGTGGGCACCCTGCTCTTACTGGGGAGAACCTTTCTCTGATAAGTGTACCAGGGCATCAGGACAAACATATGCCCTTAAAATCTTTCCCCATGAAAATTCTCATTTTATTTTCCTCATTGATCAAAGCTGCTAATGAAGATGATTTGATTTTTCCTCACAGAAAAACTTCAGAACTCCTTCCCAAGGAGGCTACAGTTGTAATTTGTGATTGAAGTATTCCAGTATTCCTGGCTGAAGCACAGGTCCATTAGATTGTTGGCGGGTAAGAGTTTGTGACTGACTTAAAGGATATATAATATCTGACTACAGTCTTTGGGGTAAAATACGTCTGTGTCACTTCAGGTTCTCAGGCCAGATCCTGAGTTCATGTTTGTTTCTTCCGAAATAAAACTTGGGTCAGGTTCTTCCCAAAGCTGTGCTTCAGCACTGTTTATTGCAACATCAGGCTTTGGGACAGACCTCGTTAGCTTCATGTTGGTTGGAGAGGTATTTATAGGAAATCTAAAGCAACTTTATTTCCCCAGGGTTCTACCCCAAGGATGTCAGATTTGGAGCTTTCCAAGGAAGCTGCTGCCTTAAAATAGACCAAGAGAATTCCTATTGTTCAGGTGACATAATGAGGTTGAGAGGCAAATGCAGAGGGAAGCAGTAGCTGGTATGTTTTGACTGATTCTTTAAGTAGTGTGTATTATGGGGGAGATCAGCATCCAGCTTCTGGCTGGTGAAGTTGGGATGCACAGCCTGCACAGAGGGTGAACGTGGCTTTACGCCTACATGTGACAGGAACCAATTTAGACGTTTTCTCCATCTCTGCAGAGGGCTGCACTGCAGTATTAAACATCGGTGCCTGATTAGTTCCCCCCTCCCCCTTTCTCAAAGGAAGAGAGGAGGAACAAGCAGAAGTTAATAGCTGGTGGCCAATGCATTCTCTGTAGCTTTATAAGCCCTGAATTGAACTCCTTGATTCAAAATGTGCAGGCAGGTTCCAATATAAAACCAGGTCCTCTTTGCAGGCCCTAAGCACTGTGGGGAGGGGGAACTACTGTAAGCATCACCTCAACCAGAAATTCTTCTGAGAACCACAGGAACACATCGCAGGCAAGCTTTGTTGAACCCAGCATGTGCTCACAGACTGTTTTGAGTGGATCAGCATTTACCAGCATTGGGCTAAATTTTCCACATTGAAAATCCTACTTGCATCAAGTGGAGTCAGAAGGAGGGCAGCTGGTACAGCCCTGGAATTGAAGAGGCCTCGGGCCTATGCCCAGTTCTGCCACCAGCCTTCTACAATCCCTTTCCTACAAGGTCATTTTACTTTTTGTCCTTCAAGTTACCCTCCTCCTGTGTGAAACGCGAGAGCTATGAAAGACCTAGAAGTTGTCTGTCAAAAGTATTATTTTGTCAACTGAAGAAGCCATGGCAACCCAAAGTTACAACACAGTTTCCATCACAAGACTAACTTGAGTCAGTCACTGCCTTTGAAACATCTGTGGCGCGGGCTAAAAGTAGACTTTTCTACCAGAATTGAAGTACATTGAAGGAGTCATGCAAAATATCCCAAAATAGGAGGAAGAAAGAGGGAATATCAGATAAGGGGTGAGGGGGATGGTGGGGGGGGAAGGGAAAAAAATAGTGCAATAACAGTTATGAAATGCCTCAACCGTTTCCTTTTGTTGTGGCTATTGTTGTTGTTCTCAGCCAGATTGAGTTTACTGGATCCGTTGAATCGTGATATAGTGAGCAGAACCGCTGTTGAGACTCCTCCTGTTAAGTCTCTCAATACGAATAACATTCCTGCAAGGAATTACCTGCAGCTGGGTGTTTATATCACTGCCTGTTTCTCTAGGGAATGGAAAGTTGTAGGAGTCTCGCTTGAGGGCTTTACCCACATGTGTACTGGTCCCTGTTTTGCCTTTATCCTATGTTTTGCTAACTTCTAGCCTCCCTGCATTCCTCCCTGTTCTTGGCATGCATCTATCTAGAAATTAGAAACATGGGAATAAAATCACCAGATGATATTTTACCTGGAAAAATACAAATATATGTCCTGGAGGGGGAAAAGGTTACTTCTCCGTGAGAGAGATTTGAGACATTTGAAAGAGCTGAGACGTAGACATGATTTTGTGATGTGACTAGCAAAATGGGCTAGTTTGGGTCCTGTCTGTGTGAAGGCAGCATGCCCTTGGACACGTCACACTTGCTTGGATCTGTAAATGGCACAAAGGATTTTAATTAAAGAAACATTTCTACAATGCTTTTCACTTCTCTCAGAGTGCTGTAGTAGGCTCAGAAGATGCCGGGAACAATCAACACAGAAGCTGCGCTGTAAATCTTGCAGCATTTATTTCTGTGGAAGTAATCTTTTCTTACTCTGTTTTTATTCAGACATCAAAAGGAAAAGAAAACAAGACAAAGGCAAAGTCTCACACCCAATGTTTTTCTCTATCATTTTCGCCAAATAAAAGAAGAAAGGAAACAAACACCACTGCATGTAAATAACCTTTTTTTTTCCCCCCTTGCCTACTTCTAGATACACTTTAATTGGTTCACTGTAACCAGGCAGAAGGTACTAAAGTGATTTATGTGTCAGACCTAACAGGCAATATTGTAATTGTACCATTCTTTTGATAGATGCTTAGACTCCTGAAAGCTTTGAATAAAATCCTTGGTTTCAAATGCGCGCATACTTCAGGAAATTTCAGAAGCACGGGCCAGTTTCATGGTTTGTACCTGATATTATTTTGAGCTTAAGCCAGGATTTGAAAGTTTGGATAATATAGCTCTGGATTTTTTACTCAAAGGCCATCTGAGATAATGAGCAAGAAGAAAGGAAGAGTGTTAGTGTTTTATGGGTCAGGTGTCCAGGGGAGTGTGATATACTTGGTGCTTTTAAGATATGCCAGAAAGTCGAATCCCAAGGCCAGGAGGGCAACCCAGCATGCTGAGGAATTTGAATGATAAAAGAAAGTATCAAGAGAAATTGATGACTGCTGTAGTTAGGGTGTGCAGTAAGGGGAGTTGAAAGCCCTCTTGAACATTGTTAGAAGATCACTGTCTGAGGAATGGACTAATGAGCAGTGTGCTGGAGAAGGGGGACAGCCTTGAAGGAGGCTGGGGCATCATTGTGGCTCCTGTACACACACCCAGTGCTGGGGCTGTGCCAGGAGCACTGGGCTCGTCCCATCTGGCACCCACACAGCCACACGTCATAGGTGCTGCTGTTTTGCTGCTTGACGTGGGGAACTGAGGGGTGGGTTCGCAGGGGTGCCAGTGAGCACCTTCTGCCCTCAAAGAGGCAAGGGAGAGATATGGGTACCTGCTTGCTCTGAAAAATCAGGCTTTGCTCTTCTTAGACTAGCCCTTTTTGTAAATACTGACCTTGCTGGTTTTGAGGCCTTGCCCTGATATAGGAGTGTTTGGAGATGTTCCTGTGACAAGGGTAATTTCTTTTTCTTTCGCAATGTTTTACATTAAAATATCCTCTCCACCCCCCACCCCCCACCCCCCCCTTTCCCCAGACTGTAGTCTCCTGTCTCCATAAGGAGTGTACCTAGCCTTGGCTGGTAGGTCACCTCTCTGATCACCCCTGGGACATTAACCTGTGATGAAACTCCACCAATGCAGAGCTGGTGAAACCTGGGCGGGGGGGGAACCATGAATGAGAAGGTGTGTAAAAGTCAGTTACCAAGGCAAAGCAAATCTTTTCAAAGCCCTTTCTTGGCAGGCTACATAGGAACAGTCTCTGAACATGGCTGGCAGGAGGCAATCCACGGTGCTGTGCTGGCTGCACCACACAATGCTCCAGCCCCTGGGGTGGTGGCAACAGCAGGAGGGACTGAGTTTACTCACAGTGGGAGTTCAGGAATTTTGTTAGAAGATACTTACGCATGTGAGTATTAGATATGTGATGCAGCAGAGTTTCATGGTGTGAAGCCTGCATCACCCATCATCTTAATGAAACAAGTCCAGGGTGGAAGGACTGCTCCCCCCACCGTCATAGCTGATAGCAGCTCTCTGCTCCCATGTGCTGGGCAATCTCCCTGTGCATAATGAGCAACCTTTGGAGCACCGTGGAAGTAAAAATGCTAGAGTGTAAGTAGGCCTCTTGACTGAACCTTCACTCTATCTCCTGGAACAGTACTCGCTGTGTAACCTTTGTGACAAACTAGTTCCCACGCTGAAGAAAGCAGAATCCAAGCTGGCCATGAGTAGTCCTGCAGCTTTGTGTGCGTAACAGATGAGTACAACTCACACCCCGTTATCTGCCTTTTGCACAGCGTCTCTGTGAGACTATAAACCCTCTCTCCACTCTGCAAGCACGACGTTCACATCAGCATTCTCTGCTGCTCAGACTTCTCTCCTGTAGCTATCATAAATAACTGGCTGCTCCTCTGACCCAACCCACATTGGTACTCTGGTTATTCCATGAGGGGATGGAGGAGCCAGCATCTTGCAGGGTGTTTGAGCAACATTGTCTGCATCTTAAAACACCTGAGATACAACACTCTGTAGCAGGGCTGTTGGTATCAGAGGTGGGGCTTGTGCCCACTGTTTTTGAGTACTTGTGAGGCCGTGCTTTGGAAATTGAACATTTCACTGATTTACGTGTACTGTGAGGAGAAGGCTCATTTAATCATATGTTGAAGGAACGGCATCACTGCAGGGAGAGGCTGAGAAGGCCTGAGCTGGATGCTGTGGCCTGGAAAGACAATGAAGGGTGGCACTTGACCAGACCCAGTTTTCTGAGGTTACCATTGGATGCGTGTCTTTCCATTATTTTTCCAGCTTAGCAAATATTGTCCTCACAGAATTCAGGGTTGCTTTACCACAACTTGTGCCATTTATATTGGCTAGAGAAACACAACTTGTATGAGAAGACATACAATTTATTGTCAGTCTACTTAAAAGTTTGAACAGAAGAGTCTTCTTCAGTCCACTTACAGCAATGCTAACAATGACAAACAATATTATCTAAAATATTAGAGAAAGGGGATAAAAGAAAAAAACCCTTACCACACCAGTGTCAAAACTAATACACACACAGCAATTCAGCCGCTGCAGCTTTCCCCAGGTTTTGCTCACCCCTCCGCTGCCTGGGCACCAGATTCAGAGGTGCTGGCTGTCCCCCAGAAGAAGGTGGGAGGACTGCAGGTATCATAGGACCATCACGTCCTTTGCCCCCTGCAGTGCGATGCTGATGGTGGGGCCCCTCTGTCTGCCTCTCCAGGGTGGTGGTGTTGGGGTTTCTGCTGCCTCCTCCTCTGCTTGAGTCCACCTGGGGCTATTTCCACTCCATTTCTAATGCTCTCCACCATAGTCCCAGCACTGGGTACACCCACACTGACCCTCCAAGCAGAGCTGTGCACACCTTGCAGACCTGATCCTCACCTTCCTTGCTTCCCGTGAGCAGTGTTTTCCAGCCAAAGGTCACATTCCTCCACTGATGCAGCTGTTGCCCATGGGGGAGTAGTTCCTATCTCCAGGGCTGCTGGTCTCACCCTGTGCTGGAGGTTTCAAGGCCCTGCTGCCGTCCCTTGCCTGCACCTCCACGCCGTGTTTTTCCTCTCAGGTCAGGAACCAATTGCTGAGCCCACAGCTGCTCCTGCTGCGCAGTAGAAATACAGCCAAGCCGTGCTCCTGGAGGCCTCTTGGCATCTCTTGGACCAGGCAAAGCAAAACTTGAGCACAGATGGGTGAGGGCCCCGGGTTGTTAGACACCTGCTGTTACAGCTACAGAGCTCACGTGAAACTCCCTGCAAGGCAAATCCCAACCAAAGCAAGGTTCACAAACCTCTCTAGTAGGTTTTACAGCATTAGTACACAGCGTGTGGCCTGTTCCTGGCAGTGGCAAGATCATATTTCGTGGGCTATAGGCATACAGACCCCCTTCCAATAGTCCACGGACATAAGCTGTCACACACGAGTCCAGCAAGGATGTTGCAAACCCCCCTGTGGCTCAAGGCTCCTCACCAGGACCGAGCAATCGATCTTCTTGGAGGCATTTGCTCTTTCCTATCTGGTCTTGCCTCGTGCGAGTCTGAGGGTGGCCTGCAGGTCTTGGCTTTGGTCTTTGGTTCATAGCCACTATTTGGTTTACTTAATATTTGATTTTATAGCCAGGATAATCTGCACAATTAACCAAACTCTGACAATACCCAGGATTACACTTCTGAGCTGTATCGCCTAGTCAAAAATTTCGGTAGCTGATGGGAGTACTGCTGAGGAGGGATTTACACCGAGAATGATGGTCAGCATCTTTTGTTGTGGTTGTAGTTAAGAGCAACCTGCTCACTCTTGTCAGGTACTGCAAACCTTGCTTTGGTGGCTTTTTCTACTGCCTGTGGGACTACAAATGTCACAAGTAGATGCTGTATTATCTGCAACGACTGCTCAAAACCTAAACCAAATGTTGCTATGCTTTGTTTGGTACACATTTTAAAAGTTTCTAGTCATTTTAGTGTCACTTCTAAAAGCGTTGTGTAATTAAAATCATACCTTTAAATTAAAGTTACATTACATGCACATGCTTTATCAGACAACTTAGACATGCAGAGGTGATTTCTGGATGCTGGGTATACACACAAACACAGCTGGATCCCACACAAGTCATTACAGACCCACTAGAAACCAAAGGATACATTTCATATTGACATCTGGCCTAGCTCTGTTCCAAACTAATTGGAAACTGGTATCTTTTTGTATGCAATTTGGACGTGTAAGTGCCTCCTGCTTGCTGGTGTCCTTCCAGAGAGGCGACTGGGAGTGCTCCAACTTGCTGGGCTGCTCGTCGTTGCTGGTGCACAGCTCTCATCTCAGAAACCTTCCTGCGGTGAGTTGCTAAAATCACCTTGTTATCTCCTCCATAACAAAAGAAGATTTTTCATCAGACCAATTCATGACTACATGTCATACATGTACGCAGTGTTTTGATATTCCCATCACTGTGGACCTTTAGTTATCTACCCATCCCAGCACCATCAATTCATACATGGGTACTTTAAATTATTCTTAAAGCCATGCTACGCAGTTGTCCTAGTATTGCAATGCTACACTAACATATATTTTTAAAATATAAGTTACCCTAATAGAAATTTCTACACTTAATTTGTTCATCTTTGCTTCTCATAGTACTCAAAATACTATGTTATGCAGATACACAAAGTCACAGCTCTGTGTTTTCTGTGTTTCACATACAGGTATTGCATCATATGCTCATGATCTGTTAATCAGAATCACTACCGATAATAGGAGGTATGTCCATCCTCATCAAGAGAAGCAGGGGTTTTTTGTTTGGAGATGGTGACCCCTCTAAATCAGATACATTTTTTCCTTGTGACTGCAGTTTTTTTACAGTTTTCTCTTGTTTGAACTTCAGTGATAGTGACTGATCTAAAAAAAAAAGATTATTTTTTCACCTTGATCTATGCATATATGATTATAAGGCAAAACAAAAGCAGGCAAGAAAACATGGAACAACATACAGTTAATAATATCCATAATTTGGAAAAGCTACTTAGTCTTCTGTGCTACCTATAGAAGACAAAAATAGCAAAGATTGTTATTAATAGTTATCTTAGTTAACCAAGGTAGATCATTTACACCCATAGGACTCTGATGATACTAAGGATCTAATAAACTGCATCTTTACATATTTTTATACAATTTATTAGCTTATGTTCTTGAACAGTTTCTCACCAGTCCTCCATGATATTTGTTTTCTGTTGGTTCTGTCTCTTCTCTGTAACAGAAGAACTTTATATTTTAATTTAAAATCTATTACATTAATGCATACTCCTTACCATGATCAGTCTCTTTTAATTATTTTTTCATTTTAACTTTTCTTCACCTTAAGAAAATATGCTGGTGTTAACACATCAACTAGAATAATATATTACAGGCTTAACCTTTTGCTTTCAGAGTGAACGCTGTCCCAAGTCAATTAGAATGTTTTATCATTAATTACACCCCCCCTTGAACCTTTATATCTATGTGCATAATTTCATTTTTTCAGCTTCTAACTTTTAATGTATTGGTAGCACTTCGTTAGCATTCATCTGTTTCCATCCTTTTTTCCCTTTTTTTTTTCTGATACAACTCTTAAATTTCTTTCCTGCACATAATCCCACGTGTTTATATTAAAACACTCTACTTGATTTAACAACATTAATGCTCAGCATGAACTGCTTCATTTGTGTCGTTATCTTTCGAGTTTGCTCTGCTTCTACCTCTTGATTTTGCGGCTTTACCTCTGATAACAGGCAGGTATTATTTTTGAAAATGGTGTATTTCTTCTTTATTTTTTTGGAAGTCCAAACCCTTCTTGGGTAGCCTACAGAACAGCCAGAAAGAAGAAGCTATTCTTTTCTCCTTGCTTCACCCTCAGGGTTTATACCATGCTTAGGACTCCTACAGCCTTCCTTGCACAGACCTTCATACCTACAGCTCGTTCTCAGTCAGAATCACAGAATCACAGAACGGTAGGGGTCGGAAGGGACCTCTGGAGATGATCTAGTCCAACCCCGCTGCCAAAGCAGGTCCAGTGAGTGCAGGTTACAGTCCTGCAGCTGCACATCGCTGCTCACGCACGCTGCAGCCCAGTTGCTATCGCAGCCTGGACTCGGGGCAGTGTTTTATCAGCCCTTAAAGCCTTCTGCTTTCTTCCCCAAACAGCCTCTGCTAACTTGGCCTGAGCCACCTTTGCTATTCCTGCTCAGACTCCTGGCCGGGAAACAGGCACCAGGGCAGCGAAGGCAGAGCTTAAACAAAAGTCACAGCTCTGCCCACCACCGCCCTGGCTGCTCTTTCTGGAAAAGTTAAGTTCTCCCTCTTTGTTTGTCTTGTAAAAATAAACAAATAATATTTTTTTTAAAAGCCCTTAAAGCTTCACTCCTGTGTTTTCTTCATCTGAGCAGCCTTCTTGATGTGCATCGGGTGCTGGCTTTGTGTGTGACATGGTGATACCTCGTGGGCTCTGCTCCCGATCCCCCAGTGCTCTCAGCATAGGAGCCTTCCCCAGTGGTCCTGTTCTGGTCTGACCACGAGCCCAGGGAAGGGGGGAACCAGCTGCCCTAAACTATGATGGGGGGGGAGAGGCCTCAGGCCCACTCCCCTCTCTGCTCCCACTGATCTCCAGCAGGCGATCCAGCAAAACCTTGGTGGGTGCATTATCCCAGCGGGCCATATCCTCCCCGTGCTTCCGAAGCTGCCTCCAGATGTCCACTCGCATAGTGCTTAGCTCCCTCCTGGCCATGGTACTTTGCACCACGACTCGGGGACCAGTGCTCTGCTGCCACTGCCTCTTGCCCTGCCACCTTCCTTTCCTCCCTTTCTCCAAGGAGGGGGCCTGGGGGGTCGCACCAGCACAGGCAGCCATCTGCAGCTCCCTCTTCTCCCTGGGGTTTTCCTTTCCTTTGCTCCCCCTTCCTCCCCCTGAGACCTCTCCAGTCTCCCTTGCCCACGCACTCCCCGCCGACTGCTTGCTCCTTCCGTGGGTGGTCCCTGGTTTGGACTGCTGTGGAGATGTGTCAGCAGTGGTTGTTTCCCCCCTGACAACTCGATCTGCTTGTGGCTGCACATTTTCTGGGCTTCTCCCCTCTGCTCCTCCACTTTCCCTTTTCACAGCCACCGGAGCACTGGTAAACGAAAGAGGGTTTACTTTGTACCTCTCTGGCATCTCAAAAACTAGCGGACGCGGGCTCGCAGGCTTAGACTCCTCTAGAGAGGGGGTTCCATCTTGATTAAAATGTCTTTTTCCATCCCAGCACTCACCATCTCCTTGGTAGGGTATTTTCCTGAGGGCCACGGCCATGCTGTGCTTCGCCTCTAATGCTGCTTTTAACTTTTCCATCTTGGCCTCACAGGCTTGGTGGTCTGTGCCCTTCTCTTTTAGGGCCTGTATTTTTTGAACTAGGACTCGGATTGCTCCTTGCACCTCCTCTACAGCTTTCGTACTGACAGCTAGTTTTTCCTTCAATGCCTGATTTTCACTCAAAATGGCCCGTTTTTGTTCACACACCTCTTGATACTGGAGAATGCTTCGCACTCGCTCCACAGCCGCAACTCCTTCTCGAGTTTTACCTTCCTCTAGTTTAAGTCTCTGAGCCTTTATTTCTGCTTTCAGTTTGCCGTTTTCCTCCCTTAGGTTCTGAATTTCTACCTGGGCTGCCTGTTTTTCTTCAGCTAAACTTCTGGCCACCAGCCACACAGCCCACGCTCCCGCACTTTTTAAGTATCTTCTGGAGAAGAGTTTAGACTTAGCTGTCTCTTTTAATTTGGAAAACTCTAGGTCTGCCTGCTGGATACTTCTGCAAGAGTTCGGACCCCAGGGGTTTGGTCCCCACTGCATAACCCAATTTGCCAGCTCTGACATCTTTTTGGCCCCCCTAAAGGTATTTCAGCCTTTACAGAAAGGGCTGCTTCCAAACTACAATTCCAGCAGGCTGAGAGAAGACAGCAGAGGCTCACCCAAATTTGGGCCGCTCCTCTTTTGTTTTTCTAGTGTACTTCTTCCCTCCAAAAGGTTTTCTTGACCAGGAAATCCTCTAAGCAGGGATTTCTAATTCAGCTGTTCTCACAGACAAGGCAGAGGGTTTTTGTTCCCCTGGCTAGGGATGCTTAGAGGAATTCCTTGACCATTCCTCCTTCTAGGCTTCCCCTCCTGATGGGTTTCCCACAAGTTCTTAAAGGGGTGCCCGTGTTGCTCCCGCAAAACTGGGTGCTATGCTTTAAGCAAGACACTTGCTGGGGCTATGGGAGCACAGGGCAGCCTTCTTGCTGGTTGTCCCTCACTGCCATAGGATGGCACCTGGAAAGGGCTCTCCCAGAAGGGCTGCTCACAAAAATGCCCTAAGGGCTCCCAGGAGCTGCCTTCTCCACTGGTTCCATGCACCACAGCTCGTGCCTTTACATGGGCTAGAGAAACAGCCTTACACGGGAGAATCTGCTGTTCGACTAGTTAAAAGTTTTAACAGCCTGATCAAAGAGTGCTAATCAATCCACTTGCAATGCTAGACGATATTATCGAGAATATTGGGGAGAAAACGGATAAAAAGGATAAAAAATATCCCCTATCAGTATCAAAACCACCAACCCCCCTGTAGCTGCTGCAGCTTTCCCTGGGTTATGCTCACCCCTCTGCTGCCCAGGGAGGGCTGCAGGCGTCTTGGCCACCACGTCCTTCACGTCCAAGCAGCACGATGCTGATGGTGGGGCCCCTCCGTCTGCCTCTCCAGGGTGGTGGTGGTGGGGTTTCTGCTGCCTTCTCCTCTGCTCGAGTCCACCTGGGGCTGTTGCCACTCCGTTTCTAAGGCTCTCCCTGCTATGGTCCTCGGTCCTCAGTCCCCGGAGCTGGGTACATCCACACTGACCCTCCAAGCAGAGCTGCACACACCTTGCAGACCTGATCCTCACCTTCCTTGCTGCCTTTGAGCACTGTTTTCCAGCCCCAAGGTCATGTTGCTCTGTTGATGCAGCTGCTGCCCATGGGGGAGTACTTCACAGCTCCAGGGCTGCTGGTCTCACCCTGTGCTGGGGGTTTCAAGGCCCTGCTGTCCTCCCTTGCCTGCACCCCCACGCCGTGTTTTTCCTCTCAGGTCAGGAACCGATTGCTGAGCCCACAGCTGCTCCAGCAGCCAGGCCATGCTGCTGGAGGCCTTTTGGCACCACTCAGATCAGGCAAAGCAAAACCTGAGCACAGATGGGTGAGGGCCTCTGAGGTCGTCAAGCAGTTGTTGTTACAGCTACAGAGCTGACGTGAAGCTCCCTGCACGGCAAGTCCTAAGCAAAGCAAGGTTGGCAAATGTCTGTGGCCCACCTCTGGCAGTGGCAAGACCATGTTTTGTGAGCTATAGGCATGCATTGCACCACCATCATCCTCCCGTTTGCCCCAAGAGCCCTATGCTCTGCTACAACACCTGTAGGAATAGAGGAGCAAAGGCCTTGTGCTTTGCCCTCACCAAAAAGACCATAACTGATGCTCCTCGGTGTTTTCACCAGGAGCTGCAAGAAGAGCAGTGGATTTCTAGGGGCTCAATGGCCCAACCAGCCCCACGGCCAAAGAGTTCCAACAGGCAGTGCCAGTGGCAAGCACAATAATCCTACAAAGAAACCATTTCCTAATCAGTGAAAAAAGGAGAAATATTTGAAGTTCTGCAATTATTAAAACATATAAATCCTTGCTCATAAACCCCACCATCTCCACAGATCAATACTTTGAGAGACATCTGAAGCTGTGTAAACTAAAAGATATAATAGGATTAAATCTGTGATGTGACAAGACAGCTAATTTTTAATTATTCCTAACTCCTTTCTAATTTCTACTTCATTCTGAATATTTAAAAGCCCTTCTAAATGTATTTCACAAGTTTCAATAACAACCTAGTAACTGGATGTGGCATTATAGTAATTTATAATCACCTCCTAAAATGGGGATCTAAATTAATCTTTCTACATCTCATTAGTTCAGCTATCTGAGATCTTTTACAAGATAATTGGCTTTCAGAGGCTTTAATTTAATTTATTAATATCTTACATTTATATTTCATAGATGCTGTTTTAATTATTGAACAGATACATCTCATAACATAATTCTTTTATACAGCATCAAACTTTTGCTGTTAGGGCTCTAGAGCCTTTTAAAGATGTTTTAATGATAAGTAATTAGTCCTTGTTTGTGTTTGCCTTTGGAGTGGATAGCAATTTACTTTTGCCTTAGGTTCTGACAAAGGAAAACCAGATCCTATTTTGGAACATCCTGTTTTTGCAGATGAGGCTGGCTTTATTCTTAAACCAAAGCTTGTTCCAACTTTATAGTGCTATAAAAGTACAAACAAGGGGAGGCAGAAGTAGTAAAAAGAATGCGTAATAAACAGATAATTCATACCTGACAGGCATTTAAGTAAACGATTTCAGTGGGCAGCAGAGTTAGGGAAGCTGAGTCTCCTGGGGGGTTGTGTCCCACAGCTGAGCTCTCTGATGCTGGTGGCAATGCTTGAAGCTTCTGCAGCCAGGAGCTTCTATGGCCACTGCACCATGGCCTGCTCTTCCTGCAGCCACACCACTAGCTGGGTCTGGGGTCTCCCCTACGATCCCCTTTGCTAATTAACCGCAGGAATATAGTATTTCAGAGACTTCCAGCCCTCTGTAAACTTTGGCCGAAATGAACCAGGAGGTTTCCAAATCAGTCAGGACAGATGGACATGCGGACTGCATGACTGACCCCAAGAACTTCCTTCCTTCAGAAACCAGCCTAAAAATATGTTCTCTTCTAGAGCGGCATAGCAACGCTGAAACATCTGACAGTAAATGTGATGGTGATAATTGATGCTTAATGAATAATCCAGGTAGTTTTAATATTTTAGCTTCATAGAATACCTTTCATCCCCAGGAGCTAAAGCAATTTATAAAAGGTGTACTGTTACCCGGCTCGGTCTCCTTTTGCCGTTAAATCCACCACTTCGTGGGGACCAGTTGCATGACTGGGCTGGCACTGGGCAGGGTGTACAGCACAGCAGCACCGAGGGGCTGTGTCCCACTGTCCTGCCCTGGTAACCTGCTCAGAGCGAAGTCCACTTACTGCATTCACCTCTGCCCAGTGATCGGCCAGCCTGGCTTTGGTTGCCACCCAAGGTCCCATAGAGCCAGAGCCTTTCAGTTCTGTGGTGGGAATGCGTTTCAACTCGTCAAAACCCCCCACCATGGGACATCTTTCAGGTGAGAGGTGTGCTCCTGAGTTTTGCCCAGGATGGGGTTTTGCTGGGAGGTGGAGCCCGAGCAGTTCAGGAGCTTCAGCGAGGCTGCTTGTGGATCTCCCCGACCTCCCTCTCCCACCCACGGCCCTCGGAGATGAGGATGGGGCAAAAAGCCCCTGCAGACCTCCCATCTGGGCATGGAGCAGGAGGCCCAGGCCCGCGGAGCCCCGGGATGCCGCAGAACCCCCGGGATGCCGCAGAACCCCCGGGATGCTCGGGCCGGCCTCCGCCCCGCACGGCGCTCCGCGGCCGGGCTCCTCCGCCCTGGAGCCGGAGGAAAAGCGGCCCAATAACCCCCTCTGCTGTCAGGAAACACCACGGCAGAGGCTCCCCGAGCCGCCGGAGGTTCCTCGAGAGGGGGAAACCAAAACAAAGTACTCTGGCAGGTGTTTTTCCAGCTTGAAGCATGAAATAAGTCAAGGTCAAGGGAGAGAGGGAACAACCATGAGGAACCTCTCCTCGTTTCAGTAATACCTGAAGTCTCTGGACCTTGAGTAAATCCATTTTGAGGTTTAGACACAGCTGCTGCTGCTGCTTATTGGGCCGTTCTTGTACTTTGAGGGCTCCCCTGCCAAGCTTGATCACTGTTGTGCAGCCTGGGTGGGTGATGGCAGGTAAATTTGCTGGTGGGGAAGGGGTTGAGGGTGAGAAGAAGGAAATGTGGATTAAAAGCATGAAGGTTATTCCTTAATAACATCCCTTCTTTCTCATTCCTGAAAGAAACAAGCTGTTCTGCAAGCGCAGCTTCTGCCAAATCCCTTTGCTCTTGCAAATCACGACCTCTTTGGACATGAGGCTGGCACTGGGCTTTGCCTGCTGAGGATAGAGGGCGGCAGGGCATAAAAGAGGGCAGATGAATTCCTGCTGTGTTAGCATGCTGGGTTTGGCCAGCTCCTGGAAACATTTCAAAATTTTAAAATCCCTTTTAATAGTAAAAAAAATGCTTTGAGTCCTTCTTCTTTCCATCCCCGCTCCAAATGCTCCAGGCTGGCTTTGGTCTTTCTTGTAGAGCCTGATGCAGCTAGGATTTTTTGGATAATGGGGATGCCCTCGGCAGTTGCCATCCCTGGAGGTGTTTAAGGAAAGAATGGATGTGGCACTCAGTGACATGGTCTAGCTGATATCATGGTGTTGGGTCATAAGCTGGACTTGATGATCTTGGAGGTCTATTCCAGCCTCTATAATTCTGTGATTCTGTGTGATTCTAAGCCATGAGGGATGCCACCCAACTGCGACATGCAGGGCTCAGGCGTCAGGATGAGAGAGCACTTTGGTGCGGCTTGGGGAGCTCCACCGAGCTCATGGTGCTGCAGCCACTGCCAGTCAGGCAGGGACACCTTTCCCTTCTCCAGGAGGCTCCCAACAGGGCTCACCCCCAGTCCAAGGCTTTTCCTTCATTGCTTGTTACTAAAACTGTACAAATAATAAATTCTTCCTCCTATTTATCAAGCTGGAAAGAAGGTCAGCTGGGTTCATTTTAGATCAATCTGAAGTGAAGGTTTCTGGTGGTTCGGTTTTCTCAGGAAAATGAAAAATCTTCCGCAAAAGGCACTGTCTGAAGCCAGCCAGGAGGGCTTCTTTGTATTTGGTTTTAACGCTGCTGTCTGCAGCACTGCCGTAACTGTCTGCTGACTTAGGGTGGCACTTGCAAACCTTCTTTAGTTCAAACCAACCCTTTTTTAATGGATAAATGACTGGTCCCACCATGCCCCTGAGCTCTATTCCTATACTAGCCATGGATGCCCAAGTGTCACCTAGGGTCAGCTCGTGACTTTGGCATCATGTGCTCTTGCCCCAGACAGTCAGAAAGGCAAATGGATGATTTCTAGACAGCTAGGAGAGTTCTCTTCCAAAAATACACTAGGAAGTCCTCAGCTGCCAGGTCTAGCTGTTCATGAGAGAGGAGGAGCAAGGGGTCCAGAACATGAGTGGAGGTCTGGATCTGGCCTTGTATGCCTTCTGCCACTGTAATGTGAGCCTTTAAGTCTGGCCTGCCAAGAGGCAGGGCAGTCAGGGTGCCTCGTTGATTAAAAAAAAAAATAAAGGTCCCATTAGATGCGCTTCAGTTAGGGACTGGGCTGGGGATCTCACCATCTTTTGCAAGTTGGATGTGTTGGAAATGAAAACACCTTCTTCCTAACAGCCCCCCTCTGGTTCCTCTCCACTAACAATATCCCCTGCAGCCAGACCCTTCATCCCAGGACTCCTGCTTAAGGGATCTTAAAATTCCTATTGATTTCAATGGGATTGGGTTCAAGCTGCTTAACCACGTGCCTGCTGGAGCAACGTCTCTCAGTTGCTGCCTGTCTCTTGTGTGCTGCAGCAGGACTCACCAGGCCCCAGGACAGCATATTCTTAGCTGTGCCCAAGGAGAGTACATCGTGTTTTGTCCTTGCAAAAGGTTGTTATAAATGGTTTAGCTTCAAGAGAGTTCAATTAGATCTGGGAGCTCTTGCAACAAGTTCATCCCTAATTATTGCTCGGCAACTTTGCAGTAGTCAAAAGACAAACGGAGGCCGAAGAAAGAAGCAAACAACAGCGGGCATTTCTGTGGTGTCCTCTTTGCTGCTTATTAGCTGTGTCCTGTCCCGTACCGAGTACTTCAAGCGCTTTACTTTTCACTTCCAAGGCTGTCAGATTTCTCTTCCTACGTTTCCATGTCTTGCAGTGAAGAAGCCGAGTACACTGCCTGTCGAGGCACTGTCCCATTGCCTTTGGGAGCTAAGAGATTTGGAAAATGAACGTTGCTGCATGTGAAACCGCCCCATGGCAATGCTGCCACGCAGGCTTTCGATCTCCTTCCAAAGTCTGCAGGAAATCAGCCCTCACCAATGACTTCTATCTAAGCAAGATAATGAAACCCTCGGGACATCAGACGGGCAGATGCTTTTTAATGGGACCTGACTGTCCTGAGTCCTGAGAGTGGCCTAGTTTCTTGGGGATTACAGTCGGCCTTATTTCAACTTTCATCTCAGCTGAACGTGGTCACTGAAGTCAAGTCAGTTCTCAGGGTGGGCGGATTCTGTATGTCCCAGTCCTCATAGCAAAAGCCACCTGGGTGCTCTCTGCAGGTGCTCCTTCCTCCCAGTGCTGGTGCCAGCCCTGGGGCTGCCTTTCTGCAAGTCGAAGTAAGACATTTGCTTTCCTTTCCTCATTTTCCCCAGCTGTAAAAATACACCTATGGATGGGATTATCGTTAACAACAATGTCATTGAATCATGCCTTGGTCTTTGCTGCTTTGTTTGCCATGGTTAGTGCTGTAATTCTTGAAAGTATGGGTCAAACAGGAGCTCAGCGGCCACAGTCGTGGCTCTCCCCCATCCTAAATGCTGACCCCCCCCAAGGCAGGGGGAAGGACTCTCCTGTTGATGACTGAGCGATGAGGGGCTCCTGAGCCAAACTCTTTTTCTAGTTTAAAAAATGGCAAACTGGCTGCTGGTTCCCTGCCAGCTGTAAACACTGTTTTGTGTCCTTTGGGACTAGTCCCACGTCCTGTCTCAGGAGCCCCAGTGCAGGTGCAAGGATCCAGTCAGGGGATGGGCTGATCTCCCGCCTCCTTGTCTTCCAAGCCCCTGTGCCACCACGCTCACGTGTTGTGCCCAGGAGTGGGTGACAGCTCACATAATGCCGACTGGCAGGTGACCACGGGAAATGCAGCACAGGTCACGTCTCTGCGAGCCAGGCTCAGCCTAAGTCTCCCAAGATGCGTCACTAAGACTCTTAGGGCTAAATCCTTCCCTGCTAAGAGCAGCCAGCAGCAGCCCTGCAGCAGGGATGCGCTCGGCCCCCCACTCATGCCCAGATGCATCCCACTCACTCCACTTCTAACTCAGCTTGTCAAACTGCTTGTCTTGAGCTCTCCTTAACCAGCTTTACCTTTCAGGAGCCCAGAGCAACTAGAAAGGTTTTACCTTTCCATACCTGAGAGCAAGGTGTGCAGCTGGGGAGCAAAACTCTGCCAGGCTGCCCATTGCTGGGGGGGATGTGACCATCCAGCAGCTTTGAGGTGGCCATGATCTGAGGAGCTTTGCTTAGAAAAAGTGGCTCTTGCACAGCAGCAGGGCTTCACATTGCCCTGGATTCAGTTTGGTGCTGCTCTCTGCCTCTTAACAGGCAAGGAAAGGGAGAAGGACCTGGCTGGCTCCTTGGCAGACTGGGGGTACAGCCTGCCTCCTGCCTGTGCTGAAGGCACTCGCAGGGGGCCAGGCTGGCATTTGGGTGGCAATTCCCCACGGCACATCTTTTGCAAAAAGGCTGGTGCTACCCAGGCATCTCTCACCACACCTAGCTGGTGTTTCAGCCCAGCTGTCCCCGTGTGAACCCAGCCCTCTCCTAACTCCATGGCTCTCATTTCTTGCCAGTCAGGTCCCAGCCACCAGGCCAGCTCATGCTTGTCTCTCCCGCTCTCCTGGGATCCTGTCCCTACGAAACTGGTCTCACCAGTCTCCATCTGGATTCCCTGCCTGTCTGAGGCAGGTTGTCACACATGTCCTGGGCAGGCTTATTTCTGTCCCTTTCCCTTGCACCCCACGCTGGGGAGCCTTGCATCCTTCCAGAGCGGAGGCAGAGCACCCTATCCCCTGGCTCTCTCCAGGGTGAGAGGGAGGCCTTACCCTTTCTTTCCCCATGAGAAAAAGTTAGGAATAACATCCACACCTGCCTCAGGTGGAGCAGACACCTGCCGAGTATCGCCCTGCTCCCCACAGCAACGTTGCTGTAATGAAGGGCCCCGTTTCACACAGACAGCGGCTTCGGAAACATTTAGTAATTAGTGCTGGAGACAGCAACGAGCTTTGCAGGAAAGCTGAGAGCATTCCCAAAACTGGTCATTAAATCTCTGGTTCCTTGGAGCTGAGCAGCTGCCTGGCAGCTTCCCAGGTGGGGCAGGGGCAGGCAGGGGACCAGGCTGTGCCAACCCTTGCCTGTCCTCCTGCCCGCACCCTGGCCACCATGCTCAGCCCTCTGCCTTGCAGCAGGGTGCCCCTTCTCCACTCCAGGGAGCTGTGTCCTCTTTGGGCTGAAGATGTCTGCATGGTCAGTGCCCTGTGGCTGCACTATCTCCAGCTGCGCGGGTGCTAGGCTTTGCTCTTCTCCCCACTGGGGTCCTTTGCCGTGGTGCGGACCCAACGCTCCATGGCTTTGCGAACGAGGCAGGTGTGTTTGCAGGGTGGCCTGGAGAGTGCATGGGAAGATGTGATAAAAGTCATGCTTGCTTTTCTCCAGATGGCTCCACTGTTACACACGCTGCTGCTCTGCTTGATCACATTTTCATTCCTGGGTGCACGTAGAGAGGGGCTGGAGCACAAGAGGCCATTCGACTCTGTGAAAGGTTTTCATGCAAATGATCTTTAATTATCTGGAGAAATAAGTGATTAAAGCCAGCCTACAGAAGCTATGACTGTAGGACACTGCTAAAATGCTCATGCTTGAGACCAGCTGGTGGGTATTATTGTGATGAGGACATTGTTTGAACTTACTTGGAGGTGGATTGGTCTCATTTAGAGAGGAAGAAGCAAAGGGGGGATCTAACTAATGTCATCCACCATCTATGGGGGGGTTGGTGAGAAGGTGGAGCCAGACTCTTCTTGGAGACACTTAGCAAAAGGCAACAAGCACAAGACCCAGTGACAGAAGTTCTGGTTAGAGAGGAAGAAAAACATTCACCATGGGGGTGGTAAGGCCCTGGAACTAGTGCCTGGGGAGGCAGTGGGATCTCTGCTTTGGGAACTGCTCATACCTCAGCTGGACCGGTCCTTAGCAATCTGCTCCAGCTTTCTAGGTCAGCCTGGCTCCAAAGAGGGACTTGACAGGGACTTTGAGCAAGTCCCTTCTGCTCAAAGCTGCTTTGTGATTCTGTGATCTCCATCATCCATGTCCATGAGATATTTCCAAGATTAACCTGTGAGTTTACTGATGCACCACATCAAAGAGGTTGCTACAACGCTCATGCCAACAAGGCAGTGTTGGGGTTAACCCCCAGGACTCCCTAACACAGTGCCCAAAATGAGTCTCAGCCCTGCAGGATCTCAGCCTCCACCACCTCCTCATGTCTCCCAGGCAGTCACAGCTAAGGGCAGACCAGGGGAAATCATGGGACTTTCAGGCAGGACATTTTGGTCCATCTCACAGGTAGCTTTGTCAGGTAAGGTGTTTGACACAAACCTTGAGCTGTGATAGAGGTTCATCTCCTCCGTGCCAGGGAGAGGGAGATGACAGCAGAGAATCCCCGTGGTTTGGAGGCTTTGCAGTTTTGTTTCTGTTACTCATCTGAATATGAGAAACTGAAAGGCAGATGCTGCGTGGTGCTGGACCCAGCTGCATATAAACATACACTGTTCCATCCATCTCCACATAATAAACACATTAAAAAGGGGTGAGGTGTGTCTTTACCCGTCTCCAAGGCTCTACGTGGGCCAAGCTGTGTTTTTTTTCCCTTTTTACAACAAATGGAAGTAGAGCAGCGGGCGGATTTCAGGGGAGAGAAAGGAGTGGGAGGTGGAATATCACATCCTATTTCCTCTTTTAAACACTTGGCAAGGGAGAGAACTTTCCATTCCCATCTGGCACAAGCAGACTAAACACAGGTTCCTTTCTGATAGCCATCTGCACTCTTCTGCTACCTTTTCCCATCAGTCTTCTGCAGGCAAAACGTGAAGCTGTGCACTATTTAAAGATACTTGAACTTAGAGAGTGTAACCAAACGATCCCTTTTAGTTACCTTCTTTCCAAGTCACTGAGCAGCAAGTGCCAAGCCAAACAATAACCCCGGTTAATCAACAGGCTCAGGACATGAAAGCAACTCCATTTCCTATTTGTGAATGCATAGATGTTGTTTGTCTTGGATCTCCCCTTGTTGGCCCCCCAGGATTAAATCACAGGCCTTTAGGTGGGGTGTGATTGCTCTTCTATCGAAGCAGCCCGCAGCAAGGCTTGGCCAGCCCCACTGCTGTACTGTCCCCCTTCCCATCTCCCTAACAATGTTTTTCTCTGCTGGTCCAAGGGCTCCCCTCAAGAAGTGGAGTGTATCACGTATGGCTCCAAAAATGCTTGCTGCTGCAGAGCCAGGATATCTCTGCGAGGACCTGCACCAGGCACACCCTCAGGATGGTGAGGCTGATTGCTCTCAAGACACAGGCACTAGCAAGGCTGGGTCAACCCAGGGACCGATAAGGAAAAGGAGCTTCATTGCAGATGGGGACATGGGTGTCTGACTCCTTTGCAGCTCTGCATTTATCCAGCCAGTCCCACCTTGCAAGCCCAGCATGACTTTGGCCACGCCAGGGAACACCACATTTCAGATGAGGTGCTGGTTTCGGTAGTGGTGCAGTAGCTGGTACTGCTGTGAGAAAGACCATTCCTAGTCACGCCCTTATCCCATCCCTTGCTTCCAGGCACCACAGCTGAGCCACAGCTTTTGACCGTGTCCAGCACACTCCAGTGAATCTGTTGGCTCCACCGGTGAGCAGACTTGGCCCCGACGTGTCTTGTGGTGAGAATCTATGGTCCATGACCAGGTGAGTAGGATGATTCCTCTTCCATACAAACCAAGATGCTTTGAAGGTCCAGGGACATTTGCCACCTGATGCCAGCTCCAGTTACCTCACTCAGCCCCATGAGGATGGCTGCTAGTTCTCCTACCTGCTTATGTAGCCTTTAATTTCAAGTGGACAAGGCCATCCCTGTCCTTCCCCATGCCTGTCAATGTCAAGCTGCTATGGACCCTGGCTAGCAAAGCCTGATCAGCAAACCTTCCCACAGAGGTGGATGTGCATCATGGAGGTGCTGGCGATACTCATGCACAGGGTTTGTGGAACAGTTTGAGAGGCTGCTTGTGGGCTGAATGCCGCTTCTCGTAGCATCGGTTGTGACTGTGCTTGCAACCTGCTTCCTCGGCTGTCAAGTGCTCTTTTTTTTTTGGGTGGGGGGAGAGA
This sequence comes from Eurystomus gularis, assembly GCA_013400335.1. Taxonomy (NCBI): domain Eukaryota; kingdom Metazoa; phylum Chordata; class Aves; order Coraciiformes; family Coraciidae; genus Eurystomus; species Eurystomus gularis. The sequence continues at coordinate 173,206 of VZZY01001238.1, forward strand.
GCCATGGAGATAGTTTTCCATATTGCAGAGAAACCCCAACTGCAAGACAAAGCTGGTGGTGGCTGAGGCTGTGTTTGGAAAGACACCTTCCCACCCACAAACCCTCTGGTGCCATCTGCCTACTAAATGGGAGTCCCCTCCACAAAACCAGCACATAGGCTTTCTCCGTAGCTGTGAAACGCTGAGCATCTCTACAGCCCGCATGACTCGTCTGGCCTGTGCACCACGATAAATAGGTTTGTGCACCCACCCAGGGCCAGGCTGCGGCTGCTTCCCGCAGAGGCAGTGGTGTGGAGATGCTGCAGGGCTGGGCATTCCCGGCAGAGAGCGTGGCCTGCACACGCCAGTGAGCACAGACGGCCTTGCACAAGAGGAGGAGGAGGAGGGGGAGAGCCATGGATCCAGACCTCAGCAGCCAGCTGCTTTCCCTGCTCGCCAGGGCTGCAGATGCAGCTTCAGTGTACCTAATGCTGGTCCAGAATGACTCAAAGACCTGGGCAAGCATCAGCTTGTGCTGCTGGTGGAGCTCTGGAGGCATCTTTCCCTTCACATGCTTTCTGCAAGAGTTTCATTGCCCAGGTTTTAGTGGCAGGTGGGGGGGTTGCTCCCACCCAAGGGCACAAGGGTGGGACAGGGGCCACCACATGTCCTGGGCACCCTCAGCAGCTGGGAGTGGTACCTGCAGCGGGGCAAAGGTGTGGAGGGGCTTCCCCTGGTGCAATAGCACTGAGGTCGGTAGAGGTAGTTGAGCAGAGAATTTGTCTCTTATTCACTGGCATGGCTGAGTTAGCCGATTACAATTTTTCAACAGTAATGACAGATTTAAGACAAAGCCCATCCCTTCCCCTGCAAGCTGACCAGATGACGCAGCTGCAGAAGACAGCAGCCATTGGGCCACTTCCTGCCAGTACCCAGAACCATGTAAAACTAACCACAGTCACCCTCACTGGGGGCCTTGGTGGAAAAAGGGGTTGTGTGATGAAGACTGTGTCCCACCCCAAGATCTGTAACCTTAGGGATGTGAGGAGCTGGGGCCGGGGTCCTTTCCCTGCTGCTTTGGGAACAACAGGAGTAGTGGTGGCTGAGGGGAGGGAGGAACCATCCTGCTACATCATTACTCAGGGCAGTGGGTCCTGAAGCAGGGAGTGAGATGCCTCACCAGGAGCAGGAATTCTTGTCCCAACTGGGGCCAGGTTGCAGCCTTTAGAAAGGGAGGGAAGAGCGGCTGCTGAGTAGGCGCGGGATTGCAGAGCTGAGCTACTTTAGCTGTTCATTCCTCGAGTCCCCAAAGAAGCAATTACTCCATTGATCCCCATCTTGGTGAGCTCTGGGGGCAGAAGGCAAAAGGATAACTAGCCTCTGCCCTTAAGTAGGAAGCTGAGGATTTTATGGGATTACTTCTTGCTCCTTGACAGATGTAGGTCTTCTTGGCTCAGAGTTAAGGTCAGTGCTGAGCATCATGGTTTGATTTAATAGACACCAGTAAGAACCTTTCATCAGGACTGGAATGGGACAGGCTTATGACCATACAAGACCACACTGGCTCTCACACACATGCACATGCAGAAAAGAGTAGGGAGACAAGCATTGTGAAGACCCGTGTGGTCAACGTCCCTCTCTCTTGACTGCCTGGATCTGCTTCCTGAGGCCAGATGTACCATGAACCCAAAGGAGCTGGATGCCTAGGAGGAGTCAGACCTCCCAGCACATCCTGGTTCAGGTGTCCTCTGCCCCTCATCTGCTCTGCGGCCACAGCTCTTCCTTGTCTGCCTTTAAAAGGCATTTATCCAACAACCAGTGGAGTCTGGGGCTTAGTGAGCAACTGTCCTCCTAACTTCATTAAACTTCCACTGCTGATTTTCCCTCCTCAGTCCTTTCAACTCCTAATGAAGGTTAACCCTGATGAGGAAACTCCTCAGTTGGTGGGTGCCGTGCACCCACCCATTCAGCCTCCACCATCCTTTGTGTTGGGGACGCGATGGTTTACCTGCACTTAGCAGCCAAAACTAGAGCATTGGCTCAGTTATATTGGGACAGATGTGCCTGACATTGATAACGTTAGTCCTCTTTTGGTGCAAAAATAGTATTACTGGTGTAAAAGCTGCTTTGTGCTATTATAGCAGTGGGCACAGTAGAGAGCTGCATTGCTTTAATTACAGCAGCGGAGCCAAGTAAGTACAACAAGCAGAGATGAGATCCTACAGAAGCAATACATTCCCCCAGTCAGCTCCTGTGTTTTGGTGTCTTCTTGATGCTTGGACTTACATGTTGCCTCTCCCTCTCTTAGGCTCTCACCTCTGTGTTCCTCAGGCCCCCACTGTCTCTGTGGTGCTAGCAAGTGACCTGCCAGAAAGTGGGAAGTGCTGGCGTTGCCTCTAGGGTCAGCTTTTCTCAGGGAATTACTCATTTGACCAACAGATTTTAAAAAGGGAAATAAATACCAGTGGGACACCGTGTTAAAAAAACCAAACCTGCGAGTAAATAAAACCCTAAAGTAATGAAAAGGTGAAATGCAGTGATTCAGTACAGGATTCCATTTTTTAAATGAAAATATTTTCAGTAGACCAATTCCAGCCAAAATGCATTTCACTTCCCCTGACAGAATATTTATATTCACCAAGACACATTTTGTTCTTAATATATCCTTTTGTGTTGGCATGATCTGAAGCCATGCTGAGACCTTGTATCTCCTGCTGGCTTCCTTGCAATGCTGGGTCCTTGGTGCGTCTCCGGAGCAGACCAGCAAGGATGCCTTCTCCTCCCCTGAACATGGGGCTCTGCTAGTCATCCACGCTGTGACAGAGCAGATCTCCTGCAAGTGCTGTCAGAGTTCAGCAGGGTGGAGATGACATCTCCTTTTGCAGGAACCTGAAGGAGGTGCTAGTGGGACATCTAAGCCATGTGAGGTGCCCATCAAACCTCCATGTGCAGGGTTTTGAGCCCAATCCTCTGCTGCTCAGTGAACTTTTATCTTATTGCAAAATGGCTGTGAAACTGTCCTTCTGGTGGGAGCAGCAGGCAGGGGAGAGGGCCAGAGAGGTGTAGAGACGATAATGTTTCAACCTCTCAGCCTTTGGCTTCAAGAAAGAAACGTCCGCAAGCAATCACTTGTTTTTAACATCGCAGAAAGCGAGGACACGGACTGATTTATACCCCCTTCTCCTGCCCTCTTCCCCATCATCCATGATTTTTATGCTATGTGCACACAGAAAGTCAGGGAAGAGCTTTACAGGCGTCACCTTCCCCTTGTCCCCATTGCAGAGACCAGCCTCAACTGACAGACAAGCCTGGGAAGCCTGTAGGCTACATGGGGGCACATCCAGGACCAGATGTTGGGTGAAACACTGGCCAGGGTGGACACGGGGCCGACAAGCTGTGCTATCTTTAGCAACGAAGAAAAGTGAGGACAACCATGGAGAAAACAGAGTTGTCATATTTTAGGTTTCTCAAGCCAGAGACGCGACGGAGCCCTCCGTCCTGTCCTTCCCTCCATCACTGCCCCTCTGCTCTTCTCCCAGTTATCTACAGCAGCTGTCACTGTGCAGCAAAGGACCCAATTCAGCAAAGCCCTTAAGCACAAACTTAATTATCAGGACAAGCTTAAGGGCTTTGCTGAATTGGGCCTGCAGAGCTGGATGGAAACTTGTTGAGCCACCCTGGGCCAGCCTCGTCAGAGGTCTGCAGGCTCTGCTCCACCATGGCCCGTTCCTTCCTGGGGGGTCAGTGTAAAATAAAACCAGAGGCAGCATTGCAAAAGCAGATCCGATTCCCAGCCCCTTAGCAGCCCATCTGGGGCTGTAGGATCAAAACCCTCTGCTTCACAAGCCGTATCCATCCTTCTTCCTTCTTGACATGGGGCACACAAACCTCATTTTTCCTCTCTGCTCCCCAGCCACCTCACGACCAGGCATGCAGGGCAGGGCGGCTGTGCCTCAAGTGGCTTTTTCTTCTCAAGCACCATCTGGAAGTCACCGCGAAATGCGATGCTGTGTGGAAAGCGGCTGGAAAGTATGACACCATGAGAGCCTATTTTTTTTTCCAAGGAAATAAATAGACCGTGCACCGCAAGCACAGAGAGGAGAGGGTTCGTGCCGGGTCAGGCACAGGTAGGGCCGTGCAGGGACAGCCTGGAGTTTGTCCGACAGGTAGCCACTGCCTTTTAGGAGGCTGTTGCTGGGCAGAGGAAAACGGGACAGCTTCTGGTGATGCTACCAAGATGGCAGGCTGCAGGTGGCAGCGATATCAACCTCTCAGTAGCATCCTTGGCCCTGCAAACTATTTCTATGGGAGCCATGAAACATGAAGGAGCAAAGTAAGCTACTGCATGCTGCACAGCAGCTCCCATGTGTGCAGGTACCAGGAATCGGGGAGAAGCTGACCACCACTGCCCTCTTGGCTGAGGAGGGGGGCTTTCATGTCCTGGGTGCTGGTGGGGGTGTCAGGCAAGCTGGACCTCGAGGCTTGGCTCCAACACGGTTGCGGCGATGGCCTCGATTCAACTATTTCAAAGGGCACCGGGCGGTCAAATCGAGCACCAAATTTAAATTTGTTAAAATAACTTTTTGCAACGAGAGAAATGTTTCCATGGTTTTGTTTTTAAATTCCGAGTGGGAAGAGTTTATTTTTTCACTAGGAAACTTTCCCTGTAGGATTCGTGATGCTGGCTGGGAGACAAGAGCCAGCGAGCTCTGCTCCCAAATGGAGGCGACCCCAGGGGTGACCCTGTGCTGGTCACGTCGCCTTGCGCAGCCTTATTTACCCCCTTGGCAAAAGGGAGGTGGCAACGTGCATGGCTGCAGAGGGTCTGGAATGCCAGCACTGCTGTGGGGATGCTCAGCCCCATGGCTATCATGCTCTTAGCTCCTGTGGCTGTTGGATCTAAATCTAGACGAGTAGTATGGTCATGCTTGCACAGTTGAAGGAAAAAGCAACAAAAACTCTTACATTGCAAGCAGGTTAGCGGAAAACCAGGGGAAATGACCCCCCAGTAGTTTTATTTCCCCTTGGCTCTGGTTATGCACAAGTGCCCTCTGTGGAGATAGTGATGGTCTGGTCTTCACCAGCATGCTGCTCCTGCTAGATTGTCGCTGATTCACAATGTACAAGTGAATGGCTGGTATCCCTTGTTTGTCTTCTGTTGGTTTATACTGTCCTGAAAAACAAAATATTATAGAGATTTATAAAATTAACTGAAGGGGAAAAAAAAAAAAAAGCCATGAGGGCTCATCTGGTTTCAATCAGGTCAGCGCTCTGGAAATCAGTTTACTCCAGCTGAGAATCCAAGGGCTGCTGCTTCTGCCCCCAGGTGACCAGGTAGTCCCAAGTGTTTAATGCAAAAACCATGCAGCAGTGAAACAGGCATCTGGGGAGCATGTGAGAAGAGGAAAGATGTGGAAATCAGGGCAGGCTGGGTTCTGTTTACTAGAACTGGCTGAAAACAAAAGGCAGGAAAAAAAGAAGGCACTTTGAAGCACTTGCGTCTTGTTCCCATCACTAGACCAGAAGAAGGACACAGTGGTTCATTCTCATTTGCATCTGATCCCGTATTATTCTCTCCTCCAGTGTACTTCATGGATGTGAAGCTACTGATGGCAGGAAACTCCTCTTGCTTTGCCTCCTGAGAAGAGTGAGAATTTGGCCTTTTCGGATCTGGGATGCAATGAAAACAGATTACTTGGACATACGGATTTCTAAGGCGGTGGCTCAGCAGCTCAAGAGTTAATGAAGTTCCCTCACTTTCAGCCAGATATAGAAATAAAGGCCGATCTGCAAGGGAAAGCTTGTTCCTATTCAGGCAGGAGCTGCAGATGAGGGTGCAACAGCTCCTCCTGCTCTGCCTCTGTAGCCGCAGCTTCTCACACCTGGCTGGGGAAAGCAAAGATGAAGGAGGCACAGCTATTGTAGGACAACTCGCCTGCTTGGAGAACACCACCCTGGGGTTATAAAACATCCCCCATCCCTGGGATACCTGAATACCTTCACAAAGACTTCCCCCAAGGGAAGTCAAAGGTGTAGCTCCCAGTACACACCTCACCCAAGAAACGTTTACACTTCGTGGGAGGGGGGTTAAGCCACACCTGATCAGGCAAAGCACCCAAGCTCGCCTGATGGAAATCACGGGAGGTGTGCCTTTGCTTTCAAAAGGACTATTAACGCGCTTATGGTTAATCACACGAATAAATCTCGTAGTGGCTTAGAGCCAAAGTGAGCAATAAAAGCACCAATCCCCAGGCCTCCCAACAGGAATTGGCCAGAGCCGGGGCTGATGTTCTCACCAAGTCGCTGGGAAGCAAGCCGCGCCCTCAGCACATAACAATCTCAGGGATTCTTGTTCA
>VZZY01001238.1:181695-275728 GCA_013400335.1 Eurystomus gularis
CTGGTGAGTGGGGCGCTTCCCGCGGCGGGGGGGATCGCGGCCCGCGGGCGGGAGGAAGAGGAGGATGAGGGAGGGTCCGCCCCAGCGGGATGCTGCCGTGGGGGGTGAAGCGGAGCCCCCGAACGTCTGCCGGGGCTTCAGCCGCTGCAGCGGCGTGTGCCCCGGGGGGGAGGCGGTGGCGCGGGAGCGCCGGGACGTGGTTTTTCCGAAAGCCGGGGGGACGAGGGCGGGGAGCGGCGGCGGGGTGAGGAGCTGCCCGCGGCGGGAGCTCGCTTTCTGGAGCTGGAAATGCCGTGAGGGCTGTAAAAGCGGAGCGGGGCGGGAGCGCTGCGGTGGGAGTCCCAGCGGCTGTAAAACAAGTCAGCAGGAGCTGAAGCGCACCAGCTTCACAAAAAAAAAAAAGGGGGGGGGGAAAAAGCAACAAAAAAAGCCCCGTCGCTTTCACTTACCTGCTGTGTTTTTATACTTTCCCCCCTTAGGGGGCAGCGCGGGAGGAAGCGGCGCTCGGAGACGCGCCGCTCGCTAGAGCCGCCGCGGGTGGTTCTAGAGCTGCCGGAGCGCTCGGGGCGCAGCCGGGGAGCTGCTCCCGGGGCAGGGGCTGCGGCCCCGCTGCTCCAGGTGCCCGGCTCCTTCCACCCCTTTCCGAGGAGGTGGGGCAGCAGGCAGGAAGGAAGGGACCAGAAATAGACTACCGCTTCTGCTCGCTTTTCTTTCCCGCTGCTCCTCGCATCGTGCGCAGCCCTCCTGGAGCCCCTCCGGTCGCTTGAATGCCGTCTTTTGTTTCTAGCTCTGATTACCTGAGGTCGGCTGAAATGACTGAAGTGATGATGAACACCCCGGCTATGGATGAGATTGGGCTAAGCCCCCGCAAGGACGGCCTGTCGTATCAGGTGAGTGCTTGGGCTGCTCAGGCAGCGATTCCATAAGGAACTGCCTGGGCTGGACTACAGGCTCAGTCTAATGCACCTTTCCGTAGCCTGACCTAATAGCAGGTCTTGCTTGCAGTGACAACCAGTCAACAGAGTGGAATGCTTGCTTGGCAGGAGCCGGTCGTCTAAAACATCGCTCGGTATCAGACCAGATTGGCAAAGAACTCGGTTGGTTGTGGAGCGATCGAGGCCCCTGTAATTCACAGTTCATGATGGCTCAGTGGGAGATGGGGAGGTCAGTTCAAGAAGGGTTCACACCGCTCACCAGGCTGAGAAGAGTCTTGAGATCTCGTTGTGACATGGCATACAAATGAAGTGCCCAGAGCAGAAGGGAGCTGCTCATATGGCACTGTATTGGTTTTCCTTACTGATGGGCCCATGTAAGAGGGTTAATAGTCTTCTGAAAGATACAGTGAGGCCAGAGACAGCCTAAGCAAGCCTTGAAATGTCACTGGAGATACCATACCTGAAGGCACAAGCTGCATTCATTCTGAAAGTTCTGAGCAATGTAATTAGGTATTAACCTCTTGATCAATGACTAGGGTGGAGAAGTGGTCTTAGAAACTAGCTTGAGCCTTCATCCTTTAGTCTCAATATCCCTTTCATTTCCTAGCGTATAGTTAATCAAAGGGCAAGTTGTGCGTTGTAGCCTACTAGATCTGTGTTCTCCTGCTTTTCCAGGAGACTTGTTGATAGAGATCTGAGTATGTGCAGATGACTTGCATCTGGTCTGTGCTTTCTGTGGCTCTTAACAGCAGATCCCGATGCAGGGTTCTACCTTTGCAGATGTTACACAACCTGCACAGAGGCAGTTGCTCCAAGTGTGCATTCAAATGAGGTGTGCTGCTGTATGCTTGCATATTTACATCTGAAAAACGAGCTACAAGGCAGCAACAGTGCGTTGAAGCATGAAATCGGCCGAACTTTGGGCCACAGCTGAGGCCTCCACAGAAGCCAAAGCCATGGGGAGGAAAAGGGGATTAGTCAGAATTCTAGATCAAGGTAGTGCAAGTTGTTTGGTTTATTGGCTGTGTGTGGAAATAGATGTACTGTGCTCCAGTGCTTGAGGAAAGTACATGGTCTGCCTTTCCTCACCTGTAGAGGGAGTGTGCAGCAATGAGAGTGGTGGCTAAACCTGAAGCAATCAAACTAGCCTGAGTGGGATGTTCACTTGTCTATATGGGTCACCACATGAAGAGGCTTAGCGCAGTTGGGTCAAATACCTCTGCCTATCCAAGTTTTCCAGTGAGGTGTAATCTAGGCGCCCTGCTTGTTCTGATGATTGCTTCAGCAAGGTTTTTCCCCCAACTGCTAATGACCTTGATAAGTCTGTTTGGGCCAACTGAGGAACACGGCCATTCAGTTTTGAGTGGATCAACTGAACCTGAAGGTGTGCAAGTCATCAATGCTGGGCTTTTGTATCCTGGATCTCTTCTCTGTAGTGATCTAGTCATAGGTGACTTTTTTCAAGTACCTGCAAGAGCTGTGAACTGCCTGCTGCTGCTTCACCTTGATGAAAGCCAAACTGATACCAGCAAGAGATGAGGTGCTGAAATAGAAGATAGGGATGGGGCAGTACCAGTGTGTGGGCTGTGTATGAGATCTGCCTCTAAATCAGGTTTAGTGTAAAGAGGATTGAGGAGCAGGCTTCAGCCTTCCTCCTCTGGCTGCTAGGCTGAAAATGTCACAGTGTAAGTCAAGGTAAGTTGAAACCATCCTTAAAGGGTTGAAAACTCAAGTTAGAACAGCAAGGACAAATCTGATGCAGATCGCACCGAGAACTCTTTGTTCTGCCTCAGACTTTGTCACTTTGCGCTTCTTGCTGATGAAAAGTTTGGCACATGGAAAATCGTGTGCTAGTCTGAGGGCTCTAGTGCAGTAAGTTAAAATCAGACAGGGCTAATGGGGCATGACTGCTCCTGCACTGAGGCTTGTTGTTCTGAGCTGCAGCATCTTCCTCTGCTCATTTGCACGGTGAGTGTACCAGCCCATGGCTGGCTATGAGAGGCAAAAAAAAGCAAAGCCACAACTAGGAGAGGCAAGCTTTTAGTTAGAAAAGTTTCTCTTGTCCTAGTAGTAGAACTTGGATTGATTTTACTGCAGAGAGGACCTCAAAGTGAGGTTCAGAATGTCCTACTTCAGGCTGTGTAGAGCTGGGACTGACTGGGACTTGGTTCATAGGGTGCTAGTTGTGAGCCTGGGGGCTGCTACTGCCACTGTATGCAGACATGGAACTGTCTGGACCAGAGGAGATGGTCCCAGCTTTGCTGGGACTGTAAAGCACATCAGTATCTGCTGCAGACAGACTTGACCTACCAGCAGTACTGTTTCAAAATATTTCTGCCTTTACTTGGGAATAAACTGAGGAAGCAAATAAACTTATACCCAGAGTATAAACTTCACAGGTCAGGGGAATCACATTGCTGAAGTTCACTGAACTTCAGGACTCCTCTCTGTCTCGCTGGTTATGGAGGGGACTTGGCTTGTTGACTTGTTCCTTCCTGCTCTACACCCTTGTATCTGCTCTGAACTGTCTGCCTGTCTAGACATCAGCTGAAGATGTGCACCCCGCTGGTGAAGCTTCCTGGCCTTTGGTGGGCTGGCCATCACTGTTCTTTAAGCAATGGTATGAGAATTCAGACTGCAGAAGTCACATTGGTGATGACTGAGCTGCCTGTGTCGGCTTAGTAATTTGTACAGTTTTACTTGCAAAATGTGCTTTCTCAGCGTAGAAAATACCTTTTTCCAGTTAATAGACAAAATGCTTGTAGCTAATGTGCTAATTTCAAAACTTTATGTAAAGCAGCTTTTTTTACTGTATTTGCCACATAGAGCTGCTCTCGGAGCCCCCAAATGTGGTTCAGCCAACACATTGAAAGGGCCTGAGCAGAACTGAGTGGTGGCACTTGAGGCACAAGTCTCAAAACAGGGTGGCATAGACAAAACAGAAGATGCAGCTGAAGAGATGATGTCATGCTGGGTCTTGTGCCTGCAGTGAAGAGCTATTTCTGGATCTTTAATAGATGTCCCATAATTCCCATGGGACTTACTAAACAAAAAGCCTGTTGAAATGCAGCTGATGGCTCAAGATGCCCCTGCTACAAACAGATGTGCCTATGGAGTGTGCTTCATGTGCTTCCTGCCTGGCAATCTCTGGCGAGCCGGGCCTTCTTCCTTTGCCAGAGTTAATGTACCATTTGCTATTTTCCAGCCCCTAGATATACCTGTTCTCTGAAAAGCCTCATCAGCACTCCGCCAGCTTGTCCTCTGATGCCATCTCACAGCAGCACGAACGATGCTACTGAAAATGAGGCTGAATGAATCATTTTGTGGAGCTGTTGTTGGTGCCTTGACTGGAATCCTGCCTTGCTTCTTGGAAGCTGAGTGGGGTCTGAGCACAACTGAAAACACTTTGATGCCTGTAGTATTTCTTTTGAGCAAATGCTGTGTCCTGAGTTGAGCGTGCTACTTTGCTGCAGACCGACCGGCTGGCTGGCTAGCAGGTCCTCTGGGACCATAGGCTCCCTTTTAGGAGAGTGGCCTGTATAGGCTGAGCTTGCCTCATGCCATTAGCTGGGTTTTGGTTGTCATGGGGAGCCTGAGCTCTTAAAGTCATGACCGCATCATACTGGGATCTGTCTAGGTTAATCACAGCCACAGCTAGCTGTGAATCATGTCAGGCTGACCGAATCTAGGTAAATAGGCTTAACTCTCCATCCAGTGTCTACAGGAAAAACTTGGGTCACCTGTCTTGTTGGGGAAATGTTTTTTATTGGATGCAACACCTCTTCACCAGCACCAGCGAAGCAATGACTTTTCCAAGGAGCTGTGGCACTTGGTGCTGAGGGGTTTGAGCTGCATCCCTCCAACTAAACTGGAGGACTAACTGACTTGGGCTGATGGCGAAGGGTGGAAATTGAGCTTCCTCTGTAGTTATCTGGTTTGCTTTTAAGGTGCTTCATGTCTGTGCAGCCTTAATTTGTGCAGGGGAAGTCATGTATTAGAGCTGATGCTTGTGGAAGGTCTTGAGACTGGGCTGCAAAATGGTGGTAACAAGTGAGTTTAGGATCGCTTATGCACATAGCACATCCAGTGCATGGTTACTGGACAAGATTAGTAGGATGAGTGCATATTCCAGAGTCGAGGACCTTAAATGAAGGCAGAAGCAGGATATGGGATAAACAGAGCCAAAACTAACCATGCATGCAGAGTTCTACTGAAATGCAAACTGAAGACAACGGCTAATCAGAACATCTCAGTGCGTGTTTTTTCCTCGTTACTTGATGCCTTGTTACGCTGGTGGAAAATTGTTATGATGGATGAAGTTTCCCTGCCACTGTCCCCCAAGATGTAGCAATCTGTCCATGACTGGGAAGTTGTCATAATTCATAAACCTGAGTCACAGGCTATGTGCATACTAGATGGAGCTTGGTTTTGAGTCATAACTACTGTGTGAGTAAATGTATGTATTAGCGCTGCTTCTTATAGCTGGAAAATTCCTCCAAAGAGGATACAGAGATGATGTAAATAATCCTGAAATGAGCTGGCCATGCTTCTCCATGGCAGTAAAGTTTTATTTTAAGAACTTAAATGCTGGTTGGGGATTTGGAATATTGGTATGATCCTCCTGAAGAAGCACAGAACTTAGCACTTTAGTATTAGGAGGATGAGTGATATGTGTACGTCAGGGGTGTATCCTGTACCTGAAGTGGTAAGACTCTCAGTACAAACTTTTCAGTCTTGTACAGTGCTACCACAATGAAGCAAAGCTTTTCCCCCAAAACAATAACTTAATTTGGAAAGATCTCATAGCCCTACTCTCCCTGTAATAGAACTGAAATAGTTTTCAGCCCCATGGGAGGGGAGACAAGCATCTTAACTATGGGTGTTGGTATGGTGTACACATGTGGAAGCTGTTTTGAATTTACAAGTGTCACTTGGATTATGGTAGTGCTGAGCTAATCCTCTCTAATTGTCTGACATCTCTCCTGCTTTTGGTGTTTCTCCATCTCTGTGAATGCTGAGAGAGGGTATGAGCCTCCCCAGGGCAATGAAAATTTCCATTCTTGTTGCCAAGACTTCATTCAAGGATAGTAGAGCTAGATCATCTGAAACAGAGGCAAACATGATCTCGCTAAAATAATTGGAAGCTTTTGTTTCAAGTTCTGCTTTTCACTGCCTTTTCTAGCTGCAAGGCCAGCGTTTGGTTGACTTGTATGTGATCTGGATCAGTCCATGAGGGGAGCAGTTCCCAAAACAATTTGGAGAGGCCTGTGAAAACCAGTCTTGCTGTGAGCGAGAAGCTGTGTTGAGTAGCATAAGAAGTAATAGACATGTCCTCCCTGGGCTCTAAAGGTGTAGGATGTGTCTCTCCATGGGCCAGGAGCTGGGGCTCAGCAACAGAAGGGGGATGCTCTGCAGAAGCAATCACAGCCACTTGTACTGTATTGTACCAGTGAGGAGAAGGAAGACACTTTTGAATTGCTGCTAAATTTGCTTTTAGGTAGCCTTCACAACCAGTTGGTGATTGTCCCTTGGCCCCCATCAAGTGACCAGAGCAATCAGAAGTAGGCATTTGCTTCCTCTGTGCATGGGGGTAAACAAGGGGGGAGAAGTTAACCTGTTGCTGCTGTCCTCTTTGGGTGGAGAGGAGATTGAGAGTCTTCTTCCCATGTGCCTGAGCTGGGTGATGTGAGCAGAAGAGCTTGTAAGCAGGTTTTGCTAGGCAAGCTGTCCTGGCTGCTGTGCAGAAGGGTGCAGAGCTCACAGGTCAGAGCTGAGCTGCTGCATTCCCAGTGGGGACCTTGCTGCAAGTTTAGAGTTGTTATTTTTTTTCTCTTCCTATTGTCTAAATCTGGAGTGGGACCAGATTACATGTACAGGACCAACAAATGCAGCATGGAACTACTGCTGTGGGACAGCAGAAAGCTGGTGCTTCTTACCTGTTTTACTAAAGTCTGGAAATGCAGCTGATTTTGGAGTGGGGAGGCCAAGGGGGGTAACTTTTCCACTTGGCTTCCCCAGATGTGTAAACAGTCTTAATTGGAAACCCTTTTCCCTTCAGTCCCTGTGCTTGGCCTGCTGTGTCACCCTGCTCGTCACATGCGAGGAAATCTGCCTTTGTGTATTTTTTCCATTGACTGTCCACACCCCTTGAAAGCGCAGTTGCAACATCTTGCTTCATGCTGCCTCGACGATTAAAAAACATGACTTAGTGGAAAAAATCCTGACCTTCTTGGGTTCGGCCTGTCCTGCAGCTGTTTTGAGATAAGATTGTGCTAGGATTTTTTTTTTATTAAAAAAGCTGCACACCACATTTCGGGGATATTTGTTTGTAAGGAAATGACTACTACTTAGTTTCTGGAAAAAAAAATTGGCAGGATATTTTCAAAGAAATTGCTCCAATTTGACCTAATGTGCTTAAAATGATAGCAGCCAAAGGTTAGTTTAATTATTATACTGCTATTTTTCTTGCACAGGAGGCTATTTTCATGACATTATCAGCTTATGTAACCTCCTGAACCACACTTCTTTTTCCATTGCAACCTTCTAAACCATGTCATGTCAAGGGTGGTTGTTTTCCTACCCCGAGTTTAGATAAGTTGATGTGAAAAGCCACTGTACTTCCAGTAATGCACCATGTGTCTGAAACTGCCTTTGTTTGGCCAAGCAGAAGCCACAGAGCTCCAAGAAACAGTTACCGTCTCATGTGTGCTGGGAGTGACTAATAGCAGGTAGCTCATACTGCAAAACCTGTGTTAACGTGGCTACATTCAAAGACCTCACTTGCTGTTGTGCACCAGAAAAACCATATGGATGGTGGGTGCTGCAGTGGGAGCTGGGCTCCTGCACCACTGTCCCTAGGGTGAGATAGATGTGTGCAAACCACCCGTCTTGTGCATTATCTTCCATTATCTTGCCTGAATTCGTGTTAAGTAGCAGCCTGATGACTTTCTCAGACTGGTAACCTGGTTGCCACAAAGCTCTGGGTGCAAGGGAGAAATCACAGAATCAGAGAAAGGTTTGGGTTTCAAGGACCTTTAGAGGTCATCTAGTCCAACCACCCTGCAGTGAGCAGAGACATCTTTAGATCGGGTTGCTCAGAGCCCTGTCTAACCTGACCTTGAATGTTTCCAGGGATGGGGCTTTCCCCACTTCCCTGGGCAACTTGTTCTAGTGTTTCACCACCCTCATTTAAAAACATTTCATCCTTGTACCTAGTCTGAATCTCCCCTCTTTTAGTTTAAAACCGTTCCCCCTTGTCCTGTTGCAACAGACCCTGCTGAAAAGATTGTTCTCATATTATAGGCCCGATTGCAAAGAGGTAATGATGTAGTTAATAGTTGCTAGACTGGAGAACAAGCTAGTCAGATGTTGTTCCACTTTGTTTGGTCCAGGGCTTCCCAAGGTGGTGGGTATCTGCATGATTGGCATGGGGAGAGTGATGCTTCATGGTTGATGCTCAGGGCTCCTGGGTGGGGAACATGCTTTTGTAACTGGAACCACAAAGGTCAAAGCAGATCAGATCTTGCTGTCAAACTGAGGCACCCACAAGCAGAGTGCCTGTCTGAGGCTGGCAGTGTTGTTTCTTGCAAGGATGGTCTTATGGCTCACGTGAATGCAACTGGTGCTCAAAGAAAAGTACAGCACCTGACTCCTTACCCCATCCACAACCTTGAGGGGAAAATGCGTTTTTTCTTTATCTTCTTTGGGGTGTTGAAATGCAGCTACAGTGTGAAATGGGCACTCTGATAAAATAGTTTGAAATGGTAATTGAACAGTAATTGAGATGTTAATTGTTTAATCTTCTGGTTACCAGGCAGGGGATCTGATGTGGCTACTGGTTCTTGTCACCCAGCAGTTGTCTTCTGGATGAGCTGGGGTTTGAAGCAGTTCCCCTAGTAGGACATCCCTATAAGTAACAGCAACTTTTCTGTTCACGTTGTGATTTAATCGTGCACAGCTCCTGCTAACACTGAACTGCAGTGGCAGTTTTTCCTGTACCTATGTCTTTGCCTCAGTTCCTAGTAGGATCAAAGCGTGCATCCCAGTGGCACTGCCACTGACTATGGACCCTGGTGCTGCTGCAGTGCGTGAGCTTGTGCATCCATGTGGCAAGCTATGGGTGGGAGGGAAAGGGGTAAGGTACAGCTCTGTGCACCTTGGGGGGCTGGAGATAAGGAGGTCTTCATATTCCTTGCATAAGGAATATGGTACATAATTGGTGGCTATGCCACAGGTACCTCCTGCCCAAAGAAATATGGTCCAGTCTCTGACTGTTCTGTAAAATGAGTGTCCTCCTGCTGAATTTTCACTGCTGATGTGTGGTAGCTGTAGCACGCAGCTATTCTGCCAGAATTCTCTGAAGCGCAGCTGAACATCTTTCAGTTTGAAACTGCTCTAGCACTGGGTTGTTGTATCCCTCCTCTCCCTTCTAGCAGCAGAGCCTGGAGCACAAGCCACTTCTTGTGTGCAAGCTTGACCAGCAGCAGGAAATGAGATCTCAGATTCTCTGCTTGAGATAGCTCGGTGTGCACACTCATGAGCCTTAATGCAAAAGCAGTGCTGGGGAGGGTGAGGCATTTGGACAGATACCCAAAAGGGCAAATGTCTGTTTGCTGAGTGCTATCCCAGTGTGTGCTTTGGAAGGCTCTTGGGCAGTGCTCATTTCTAATACTTGGAGATTAGAGAAACTTGCTTAAGTTTGAGAGTCGTCCCATCACTCAGTGGACTCTGTGTCCAGACTAGTCTGCTCTGAAGACCCAAGTGTCTTGAGTTGGGTTTTGGCTAAAGTGGCTTGAATGCAGCCCCTCTCTCTCATAGACTGTTTCTTGGCTCTTTCAGATCTTCCCCGATCCCTCAGACTTTGACCGTTACTGTAAGCTGAAGGACCGCCTGCCCTCAATCGTGGTGGAGCCAACAGAGGGTGATGTGGAGAGCGGTGAGCTGAGGTGGCCACCCGAAGAGTTTCTGGTGCAGGAGGAGGAGGAGGAAGAGGAGGAAGAAAACTGTGAAGATGCAAAGAAGGACAACAAGGAGCAATAAATGGCATCCAAGGAAAGGCAAGGGACTGCTCCCTTCTGAAGGAAGAGCCACACTTCTTTTGAAAGTCTTTTTTAAAAAAAAAAGACAAATTCAATTTTGCACCTGCGAGATCTTAGTTTTTTTGTATTCTCTGTATTGAGAACTGAAGCCCTCGGTGTCACCAGACCTCCTGAGGAAGGAAGTAACGCAGAGAAATGTTTGCTGTTCTTGAGATCATTATCTGTATTTTTCCGAGGCGGAGGCAGCGGTGAAATTCCAAGCACATGGCAGAGGGTGACCACACGAGGACTGCTGGAGGGGGGAGCTCGGGAAGGGGAGGAAGTTTGGAGGTGGCAATGTTCGGCCAGGAGCTGCCTCCAGCTAAAAGCATGAGAACAGAGCTGTAATCTCTCAGATTTGCCTTTCTTACAGCTTCCATTTTGTGTGTCGGGGGGGTGGAAGGGTGTCTGTAGTGAAGCACGGCTAAATGCTCTACTGACGAGGGGCCTGTAGCTCTCCCCAGTTTGGCACCTCCTAGGGTACCATGAACGTCCGTAGGAGTAGTTGGGTTTCTTGCTCTTGCTGTTGAGCCTGTTTTCCAGCCACTTTTCCCAAAGCTGTTTTCTTCCCCTCTGTTTGCCTTTAGACTTGTCAATGCTGAACAGCTGTATTTGCAGGGTAATGTTAGGCTGCTGCTTGTCATCTCTACTGTGAGGCCCTAGTTTATCTTGCAGGTGGTTAGCGTGAGGTAATGCGCGTTGGATGTAAAGATGCTTCTGTCTGCAGCAAGAGCTTATGTAGGTTTGAACACCTTGGATTTTTCTATCCTATTTGCCGAGGCTGCTGAGGTTGGTCTCATCTTGTACAGTGCCCAAAGCAAGAAGGTGGAGGCTACGCTTCCTTACCTTGATGTCCTTCAGCCTGGAGAGTTTCATGTATCCAAATTGCTGGTCAGTTGGCTTGAGAGGGCTGAGGTGGGGAATCTCCTCTGGCTTTGCACTGCAGGGCCTCCTCAGCACAGGCTGGTAGGGATGTGCATGGTGGAGAGTGGTGCCAGACCTGGAGGTAGTCCAAAGACAAAATGCAAGATCTATTGTGGATCACGAGTGGGAAAGAGTTTGCAGGAAGGGTCTGTTGGGAGAGGATTAGCCTGGATGTCTTGAGACAGGATGTTTCTGCTTCATAGCAAGGATGAAACATTCATGGGTGTTCAATGAAGTGCAGACTGGTTTGTGAAGTCTATGGTTGTGTTCTCTTCACTATATCCTGCTTCAAGGAGAAGTCATCTATGACTCCATTTGGGTAGGAAGCCAGTCTGCTGCCAGACAGGGTAACCCAGTGCTTTCCTGGAAAGCAATTATCTCGCAGCTTTGGGAACCAACTTGGGAGCCAGTTGTTCTTGGGATAGGATGAGAACAGTTTCCACCTAAACCAAATCTGGGGTGATGGAAGAGAAAAAGAAATGTCAAGGCCTTAACCAAACTTTCATAATAATCCCAATGCCACCCCCCTTTGCTTATAACTGGTTCCATTTTTAAAATCTATTTGGACATGTGTGTATTTGTATTTTTAATACCTCATGAGTAGTTAAACGCTGGTGGGGGTAGGGAACTGCTTTTAACATATTGGCAGGATTGTTTTAGTCTTGTCTTGCTTGTGTTTAAACATAATGGCAATAATTTATCAGCTCTGCATAACTGTTCCAGACAGATAGGAGTTTGCAGATGAGGTAGCACAAAGCAGGAGAAATTCAGTGTTCTTACACTGCGGCTGGTCTCTGGTCCAGCAACGCAGACCCGGTTATACGTGCTCCCTGCCCGTCTTGGTGAATGGTTGATCACCGAACGGTCATGATGTGGTGATACCATTTTCTCTAGCGATGGATTCAGCTGTTGTATTTGTAACACTTGTTCTAGTCTTGTTGTCTTACTGGAATGAGCTTGTACACCTGCATACCAGCCAGTCATCTTATTTCTAAGTGTTACTCTCTATTGGTCTTTACTGTCTGTACCACCAAGTCAAAGCTGTATATCAAAGATATTACCACGTGGGCAGCAAGGGGATGGCAATCCTTGGACTTCCAACCTGCTGTCTGCCCTGAAGACTTGCATATTTCTGTCCGCATCCTTTTTTGGGAAGTATTGTGTATATTTCTATTTGTTGAACGTATCTAAAGAACAAAGCACTCCAGTAAAACTCCTCCTGTTGTATGATATACATTCTATATTTCTGTAATTCTTTTTTGAGCCTCAGGGAGAAGCTAGCATTTTTTTCAAACTACATTTTTGTCACTGTGACAGTTGTAAATAAAGTTTGAAAATGCTTTCCAAACATACTGGCTTTGTCCTTACTACCAAAGTGGGTCGGGATGGTCAACCTTCCAGATAATGACCAGTCCTTGTGTTTCAGGTCTGAGGTGTGCTGACTTACAAGGCTAGTAGCTGAAGAGAATCATGTCTATCAGTTGAGGCTGTTCTGGGAACCTGGAGACACTTGTTTGATGTGTGTGGTTGACCTCAGAGCATGCCCTGTGGGATTGTAAGCCTGAATCAACTTAGTGACAGGCAGCATCTTTGCCTTCTGTCCTTCCTACAGTTGCTTATTGCTGTGTGAAAGGCTGCAGCAAAATGATGCTCCAACCTACTTGATCCTGAAAAATCTGTATTTATATCTTTACTTCTCTCCAACCTGTCTAACCTCTTACCTAACCTTACGGAGCATGAAGTCGTGGAGAGCAGAGGCCATTCATAGCTGCTTTTAGAACTAATGCAGTACCTGTGCATGTTCCCTGTGTGTGTTCTTACCCTGACCTGAGCAACAAGCATGAAGGTAAGTCTTGCTGTGCTGGTAGGGTCTCAGCTGAGCTACCTGGGGTTGTCTTCTTTGGCCATTTCGGGTCTAGAGATCAACCCTTCTTGAGTAGCCGTTTGTACCTTGCCACACACTGGTTGTGTGCTACAGCTTGCAGTGCTGCCAGAAGACGACCTGGGGGAAATGGCATTTCTGAGCGTGACTCTGAACTTGTTTGGTATCAAGGCAGTGTCCTGGGTGTAGAAATCTGACCATGCTGGGATTCAGTAATTCAAATTCTGTGCTTAGTGGGACTAAATTTTCCACTAAAACCAGGCGATAAGAAGCGAATGCCCTGGAATACCCCTATTGCTCAGATACATGGAGAGAAGTTCCAGTGATTTGGGAAGTAAGACTCTTACCTATGCAGGCAAGCTGGGCTGAGGCTAGAGTGTTACCTTTCCATGAGACTGGTTTAAATACACTAATGACACTCGTATTTAACGCTCAAACTAACAGCATGCTCAGACATGAGCCCCACAGCTCAAAGATGAATTGCATTGTGCTCAACCCTTGTGAATGTTTGATGCCATAGAAACAAATGTAATGTTAAGGACATCACTAGGAAACTTCCTTGCTTGGTAGAACTCTCAGACTATCACCTGTTACTGATCTCCCATGTAGAGATCAGATGAAGCTGCAACCTGTAGCCCAAGAGCAATCAAAAGAGACTTCAGGACCTTGGCATGGTTGGTGAGGGGATCTGGGGCATAGGTTTTTTTTTCCTCTCTCCTTCCAGTTGTGGGCAGTGACATTGGAGGAAACAGATGGATCCAGTCTAATACACGGCTCCGTGGCTGGTGTCACCACCATAATTTTAGTTTGTATTTTTGACAATGAGATGGCCTACATGGCACTAGGCTTGCTAGTGTCAGATGGGGTTGACTTTTCTCAAAGGGGGAAGAGGGTCTTTGCTCAGAAGCCTGTGGGGATCATTGACAGGGCACTAAACTTGACTTGAAAGAGGAGAGGAATAATATCAGGGTTGCCTGTGATAAGCTGTGAGATGACAGGGTGAGGGACAGGGTGCTAGGGAGAGCCCTCAAGTTGCTATGAGGTGTGCTGGGTACACTGCAGCATGCTTGAAGTCTTATGGAGATGAGCCAGGGGCTTGTGAGGGAGCCAACAGGGAAACACTGGTGAAATACCTGAAAAGAATTAAGGGGAGTTCCTATAAGGTGACATGGCCAGCAGCCTAGCTAAAGTGTCTACATAAATGCACACACCATAGGCAACAAACAGGAGGAGTTGGAAGCCACTGTGCTGCTAGAAAGCTAAGACCTGATTGCTGTTACTGAAACTTGGTGGGATGAATCCCATGAGTGGAGTGTGACTATCGATTGCTACAGGCTGTTCAGAAGAGACAAGGAAGGAGAGGCAGAGATGTTGCACTCTGTGTCAAGAAATGGGTAGAGTGTGAGGAGTTGTCCCTGAAGAACAGCCATGAACAGGTGGAAAGCTTATGGGTAAGAATCAGAGACTGAGGAAACAAAGGGAATCTTGTGGGAATCCTCATGATCAAGGGAAGCCTATTGATGAAGCCGCCTTACTCCAGCTACATGAGATACTGCACTCTCAGGCTTTCATCCTGCTGTGGGACTTCAGCCACTCTGACATCTGCTGGAAAAGTAGCACTGCAAGCTGTAAGCAATCCAGGGGACTTCTGGAATGCACAGAGGATTACTTCTTAAGCCAGGTAATAGACAGCCCTACCAGAGGGAATGTGATACTGGACTTGGTGATCACCAATGCAAGTGAGCTAATTGGTGACATCAAGATTGGAGGCAGCCTGGGTTGCAATGATCACTCTGGTGGACTTTATGGTCCTGAGGGGCGTGGGTCAGGTGAGGAGTGGTCAGGACCCTGATTTTAGGAAAGGAAACTTCCAGCTCTTCAAGGAGTTAGTCAATAGGACCCCATGGGAAACTGCCCTCAGGGATGACGGAGCAGAACAAAGCTGGCAGATCTTTAAGGATGCCTTCCATGGAGTGCAAGAGCTCTCAGTCCCCAGGTGTGAAAAATTAGGAAAGGAAGATGAGAGATGGACATGGATGAGTCAAGACCTGCTGGTCAAACTAAAGGGCAAGAAGGAACTGCACAGGCAGTGGAAGCAGGGACAGGTATCCTGGGAAGAGTATAGGGACATTGCCCAGTTGTGTAGGGCTGTGGGGTCAGGAAGGCCAAGGTGCAGCTAGAGCTGAACTTGGCAAGAGTGCAAAGAGTAATAAGAAGGGCTTCCATCAGTATGTCAACTGGAAAAACAAGGTCAAAGAAAGTACTCCCTGATGAGCAAGGCTGGCAAACTGGTAACAACAGATGAGGAGAAGGCTGAGGCCTTTCAGTATGTAAAGGGGTCTGTAAGAAAGATGGGGAGAGTCATTTTAGCAGGGCAGGTTGCAACAGGACAAGGGGTAAAGGTTTTAAACTAAAAGAGGACAGATTTAGACTAGGTATAAGGAACAATTTTTTTATGATGAGTGTGGTGAAACACTGGAACAGGTTGCACAGAGAGGTGGTGGAAACCCTATCCCTGGAAACATTCAAGGTCAGGCTGGATGGGGCTCTGAGCAACCTGATCTAGTTAAAAATGTCCCTTTTCACTGCAGAGTGGTTGGATGAGATGCCCTTTAAAGTTCTCTTCCAAGCCAAACCCTTCTCTGATTCTGTGATTTCTCCCTTGCACCCAAAGTTTTGTGGCAACCAGGTTACTAACCTGAGAAAGTCATCAGGTTGCTACATAACACAAGGTCAGGCGAGGTAACTGAAGATAATGCACAAGACGGGCTGTGTGCACACATCTGTCTTGTCCTAGGGACAGTGGTGCAGGAGCCCAGCTGCCACTATGGCTTTTCAGGTACACAACAGCAAGCAAGGTCTAAGAATATTGAAGCTTCCCTCTCCTTTTCTTCAATGAACCTCTACCTCAGGTGCCTTGATTCCTTTCCCTCCTTAGGCATGGAGTTACTTTCCCTGCAGAAGCTGCTGCAACTTTTCCAAGATAAAGTGGTGGTCTGAACTCAGTGAAGATGTTTAGTCCTGCCCCAGAACATTTCTTGTTAAAATGCAGCACTGGTTAGGGAAACTGCAAATGAATTGAACTTGTCTGCGACTTCCACATGAACAGGTTTTTCAGGCTCCTGTCAGAATGAAGCCACTCACTTTGTATATCATGCTATTTCGGGGCCACATCGGAAGGGTGGGGCTCACTGCCCGGAGGTCTTCCTTGTATTAGCCTGGAGCAGTGCTGGCAGGAGACAGGTGGTGGTAAGGGGGCTTGTTCCTAGTCCTTGGCTCCAGCTTTTATGGTCAAACTGGAACTTGCATCAACAAATAAAAATGGGCTTGCTGCTCAGTGGGTGATCCTGAGTCATCCCAAGAACTGGATGAGTGCTATAAGGACCCTTCTTTGCACATAGAGCAATGTTTCTTCTGGCTCTCATTTAAACTTGAGGCATTTGTCCTCCTCAAAGCTTTGCCCTGTAGTTGCAACTGATGACATGACAAGCCATGCACTGCTGCCCTGCTTAGTTCAGCCTGTGTTTGCTCCCCCCAGTATTTCTTTTTTTTTTTTGGTGTATATCCACTTCTGTTCAGCTTCATCAAAGCACACAGTCACTTGAAACATGCCGTGCTGATGGACTTTGGCATCCCCTACGTTTGGGTGCAGCTAGGCAAAATTGTTTCCCTGCAGGAGTGTAAAGATAATTCACTACCAGTGCTGCACGTGAGGAGCAGCCACCCCCTGGATACAGGTCTCCTTAGTGCAGTTCCAAGTCCTGCTCTGGTGTAACCATGCTCCTCCTTATCATTGCAAGCAACAGGAGGATGGGCATTTTTTTCCAGGTGAGCTGTCTCCTTCCCATTTCAGTCCCTGTAGGAAGTTCTCAGCAGCTGAGAACATGGTTTCCTTGATGTGTTGTTGATCTGCTTTGATAATGCCTTAAAGCGCAATCAAAACCAAAACAAAATCCCTCAAATGCTAGCCTAGTCACCCGGAACAAACCGAGGGATGTGAGGGGTAACGGTCTGTAACACGCCTGCTCTGAGCTCTCACAAAGCAATCCTGGGCACCAAGAGTCTTTATATAAACAAGAGCAATTGCTATCCCTCAGTCATTGCTTGAGGAGAAAAGCTCTGGGCATTTCATTGCTCAAATAATGCCTTTTTGCTTATGTTTGGACAGAAAGAGAATTGTTTTTACAAAGCAAAAATCCGGGCCTGGGCCCAAGGGAAGCACCTCAGAGTTTAGTTATGCACTGGTCTGAAGCCCCCATGGTCGGTGGCATCTGTGCAAATGCATCTGTGCTTCCAGGAGCATGCTGCAAGTACATACCTAACTATCTTGCTGCAAGGTTGTCGCTGCAAGGTTGTCACTGCAGTGTTTCAGGGTCTTCTAGTGAAAAGCTGGATTAAAGGGTGTGGGGGTACCACTGTGACCCATTTAGGGTTTCCATGCCCAGGTGTGCTCAGGCAAGGGTGAAGCATGCAGAAGGGCTGCGTGTGAAGGTGTAGGACATCCCTTGAGCAACAGTTCTGCCTACGTCCTCCTGGAGGCCATCAGTGCTGATAGCACAGTGACATGGGCTTTTCAGCCACTCTTGTTAAAAAGGTGTTTCTTCTATGACTATCATCCACCTTCAGAAAGGGCTGTGCAAACCCAGCTGGAGAAGAGCTCTGCTGAAGTAAGCTCAAACAGGTCATAACAAAAGTGAAAGCTTGTGAGCAATGTTTTTAGAAGGTGGAGGAAAGAGATTTCAGGCCCAATGCCTAGGGAGGAACTGAGTGCAGAGAAACCTGCTTCACCCAGGAAATGCCTAGGACTGGTGGTAACAACTGTGTGTGAACATGAGGATGAAGCAGAGCTGGAGGAAACGAGAGCTGTTGTGATGTAAGGAAGGGCATTATGGGTGGCTGCTAACCAGGGGCAGAAAGGGGAGAAGGATGGAGATGGGGTTGTAAGGTGTGATAGCAGGGGACTGCTCTGCCGAAAGTCCTTTGTGGCTCCATGGTTTCATGCCTGAAAGGCTGGATGTGGAGCCAGCATGTAATTCAGGGTGCCTGTCCCCCTCTGAAGCTCCTAACATTCCCTCGGTGGAAGTTCACCTGGAGGAAGGAGCGAGTGGGGCTTTTTTTAGCATGAGCTGAAAGTCTGGGATAGCTGCTTGTAATCCCCTGGTGCAATTTGGGTGCCAGACCTGGAGACAAACCAGCTGGGGAAGAGCTTCAGAGCCTGAAAATATCTTCAAGTACAATGAGCTATAACCCTTGCTAGTGAAATGCCATCAACAGAAATTCCTTTGGCAGAGACTGAGGAGGCCTTATTGCGGCCTTTCAGTACTTAAAAGGGGCCTGTAAGAAAGATGGGGACAATCTTTTTAGCAGTGCCTGTTGCGACAGGACAAGTGGTAGTGGTTTTAAATGAAAAGAGGGTAGAATGAGGCTAGATATAAGGAAGAAAGTTTTTACAAGGGTGGTAAAACACTGGCACACATTGCACAGAGAGGGGGTGGATGCCCCACACCTGGACACATTCCAGTTCAGACTGGATAGGGCTCTGAGCAACCTGTTCTAGTTAAAGATGTCCCTGCCCACTGTGGGGGAATTGGACTAGATAATCTTTAAAGGTCCCTTCCGACCCAAAGCATTCTATAAGCCAATGCTTCTATGGTGGGGCTGGAGCAAAAATAAATCCACTGATGAGGCTCTGGTAGCACCCCAGGAGAGGTGTGTCATCACTACCTAGGGCTGGTGGGGAACCCTGGGAGATGAACTGCTCTCCATGGTGTAGGAGAGAGCACCAGCCTTTATCCTCTGTTCCCACCTTCCCTATAATGCCTCTAAAAGGGGAAGGAGTGGGCTCAAGGCCAGAGAAGTATTTTTGTTGTTGTTTCAAATCAGACTTTATTCTGTCAATGAAGAGCTATTTCCTCCAGCTCATGTTACCAGACCTGGGAGAGTTGTTTTGTGCTTTTTCCATGATAACACAAAGAAGCAATCAGCACGGTACTTGGGGTCAGAGACCTGTACTTTGCCCGTCGAAGACAGCAAAGGTCAGACAAGAAGAGAGGGAAGACATCAGTGGCTGGTGGGCCCAGCGAGCAGAGCCTGGAGGGGTGAACCCCTGCCCATCACAGCAGGCAGTGTTCACAACTAAGGCATAACAAAGTCAAATACACTATTTTGAGAACCCTGAGGGGTGGGAAGACAGCAGAGCGGGGAGGGAAGCCGCAAAGGAAGCATGCATTTGAGCACTTGCTCACTGCCAGAGCTGAAACTGCACAGGGTTACTGTAGCAGCGACCATCAGCTTCATCTGATAAAAATAAGCAAGGAAGTCAAGTGTATGAGAGGGAGGGGATGTCAGAAGCCAAGCATGAAAATGTCACAGCAGCTTTGCTTTTATTTTCAACGCTTCCTTCTTTATTCTGCCCTCAGCCAGCCCAGGAGCTCAGGTATTTCCTGCTCCATCAGTCCCACAGCGTTTCCTGCCACTAGGCACCTCTCTCCCAGACATCTCCCTGCCCCAGGTGCCTTCGTGGCCACACACTGGTGTGCACGATGACTTGCCATACCTGCTGGGAACCACACACACACAACCTACAGCTCTGCTGCAAGCTGCAGGGATGGAGCTGCAGCCAGTGTCTCAGCCAGCTACAGCAAGGCAGCTCCCCAGCTCCTCTGGGGCACATAGAGTGCTGCCTTTGGCTCTGGCCTGCAAAAGGTAGGAATCAATACAAGGGAAAATACGGAAATTAAATCCCAGAGTGGTCACTGCCCTGTTAACAGCCCGCTCCTGCTGTGCTCCATGCTGGGAGCAGCTCAGCTGGGTTGAGGAGATGGCCAAGGATTGCAGCTTTCTCCAGCTGTGCCAGAGGAGGAAAAAGGGGCACCTGTTTTATAGGGGTTTTAAACTCTTCCCCACAGATTCTCTGCATTCAGAAGCATGAGCCAGGCAGGTTACAATCACCTCAACAAATATTTGTCAGGCACAAGCCTTCCTGAGCGGTGTTTGACAACTCTATGGTTCTTTTCCACTGCAGTTGTTGCCAGCACTGTGGCTGTCAAGTCAGCCTTGGAACTGCCTGTGGGGGTGAGGACCAGCCCGTGCTTCAACGCGAGCTGCAGCGGGATTTCCCCCAGTTAAAACGGTGCCTGTTTGGTGGCCAGGGTGGCAACACCCCTGCGTCCCATGGGGTGGAGGTGAGCTGGCTGAAGTGGGGTGGTTGGGTGAGCTGCAGAGATGGAGCTGCTCGCCATGCACTCTTGGGTGGGGAAACCCTTTTCCAGCATGCCAAGAGGACCGTGCATGTATGTGCATGTATGTGCATGTATGTGCAGGTGGGATTTGCCTCTGAGCCCCACTGCCCTCCCCTGCTCTGGTGCCCACAGCTTGCTTTACCCTCCGCACAGCTTTTAAAATAATTTGCACATTCTGACACTGAATTGATGATGGATTTACTCTGATAATGCTCCAGCCGATGGGATATGGGACGCCCTCACAAGTGGGGGAGGCTTTAAAGCGGAGTCTGTTGTGTAAACTTGGTCTGACAATGGGACCAAGGGGAAGCTTTGCAGGGGCTCTTCAGTCCCCACCAGGCTCAGCTGATCCGTGCTGGGGTTATTATCCCCTGCACCCGAGGACAAAAGGACTTTGTAGTGTTCAATCTCATGACCTGTCTATCCATGGGTTGCTCAGCTGAGCTGAAATGGGATTTGCCAAAATCTGCAGCGCTTTGGTGCTGATTCCTGGCTGGGTCTGCTGTGGGTGTCTGCATGCAGTAGATGGGAGAGTCTGAGGGTGTTGGTATGGGGCAGGCAAGAGTCATGCTGCGTGCCACCATGCAGCCCGTCGGTGCTTCTGGGCAGACACTTGGGCTGTCCTGGCCCAATACAGGGCCCTTCTGAGCTGCCTGGCAGGTAATTGCTGCAGTGTTTCACAGACCACATTCTACCCATGTGCGCCTCTCCACGTGGCATCCTTTCTAGTTTTTCCTGGTAGCAACCCAAGAGATTTCTCCAGGGCCTCCTCCTATCTCTGCCTTGCTTGACTGGAGCACTTAAACCTCTGTAACTGCTACTGACCTCTGTAAAGTATGATTTGCTACAGTTTTCATGAAGTAGAATATTTAACTTGAGTATTTGGTGCTTTATAGGGGCATGCCATCAGTGACTTTCCATAACTTTCTCTTCCAACAAACTTTAGACATTTGTCTACAGAGGAGGTCCTTGGTGTGATGAAACAGCAGTCAGTTTTGAGAAAACCTGATTAGAATAAATCTCCAGAGATTTATTCTGCTGTCAGGAGAGATGGTTTATTTGGCTGATTTCCACCGAGGGAGCCAGCAAAAAGCTCCCAGTTGTAGACCCTGTGATGCTACCTCCTACCCTGGCACTAGGCTCCTCATGCTGAACTGCCTCCATTGTAATTAAAACCTGGGTGTCTAGCCTGAGACAGTTGTTTAGTCTCCTCCTGTACTTCACAGAAGAAGGTGAACACTTCCAAAAGGTCATTCATTTTAACACCCTATCTGGAAAGGATGACTTCTTGGAGGTCCTCCGGTTCTCACTAGCAAGTTGTAGATAACCATGGAGTTTGCATGCCTGACTCTCAAGTAGCTGAAGCTAGATGAGCCGAACCTCACCTCTCGTTTCTTTTGTGCTTTTGCATTGTTGAGATTGCTACTTCACATGTCAATGCCTCTGTAATGTCAATGCATAAAAAAAGTCTATGGTCAGCCATTCTGTGTGCACCCAGTGGACTAAAATCAGTGTAAAATTCACATTCCTTAATCATCACAACACCCCAAACCAGCAGGCTGTTGGTGACATGAAGGGACACAACAGACTGAAAAAAAAACCACAATAGGGAATGGGAAGAATGAGGAAAACATGGCAAGAGCATGCAATGAAGACCACTGAGGTGGAAGGAGAGGTTTGGAGGGGCAAAGCACATGCAGCTTGTGCCACCTGCATGCTGCTTGTGGTGGCTTAACTTGAGGGAGGAGGGGAGGGAGGAAGTCAGAACTGGCCTCTGCCTCCCAGCCAGGTCCAGTTCAGTGGCACATTCATTCCCACTCACAGTTGCCCAGCCTATGGATATCCCATCAAAATCGTGCTAAAAGTCAGGCGTGTGCTAGAGATGCTACCTGACATAGGCAAGAGCTTGCCTGAAGTGTGGCTACACAGGACAGGGCTCTCTTTAGCCTGGAAAACGTGGTTTAAATAGCATCAGTCTCCTTTGGAGGGAAATCAGTTTAAAGTGTAAGAAAAAAGGGTTCGTGAACCCCTTTTCTGAACTACCTGAACATAAAAATAGGTAGAGAGGTTCACAAACTCTTGAACTTCATAAGGCTCATCCCACCTGAGCTGAGAAAGCAGTTAGACTGAGGAAGTTAAATACATTCCCCATCTTTTGTCTCCAGCCCAGCTGTAGGGCCTGATGTTGTTTGCTGAGAAACCTCTGGCTATAGAAAAGGCCTTGCACAGTGCCACTATCTTTCTGCATGCGTCAGAGCTTCTCCAATAACAAATGGCAGACAATCATAATCTACTTACCAGGAATCACCTGAATTGCTCAGGAAAAGTTGTTCTTTCTACTCCAGTTTTTCAGGTTAAAATGTTGTAGACTTAAAGGCCCAGTCTGGAGCTACTTCAGTGTTCGAGTGCTTAAAATGAAGATGCGTGGAAGGGCTTGCAGGTTTAGGACCTGTTGTCCTCACTTGGCTGCCTGGTCCCGCAGACCAGCAAGCCTTGGCAAATGGACGCCAAAGCCTTGCCTGTGACCAAAACACCATGAAGGACTGGCAGGAGGGTGGGTTATTGACGGGAGCTGATAAGAAGCTGACTTTGCTAATTACTGTTTTTAAAGTCCAAAGTCATTGGAAAAAATGAGTAGAGTCACATTTTGCACACTGATGACAAGAAGAAAGCGTGCTGGAATGTCTGAGTCACTGCTCTGAGCGCTCCTAACTATACAGAGATACAGACTTTATATGCTGCGTTATATATCACAGAGGTGCGGAGATGCTTGGAGAAGCCTGCCATTATGGATGTTGCTTACCAGCAGATTTGAGGCTGGCTGAGATGACCCAGTGGGCTGCAGTTAGAGGGGGTGCGTTTTGGTTGGTTTTGGGGCTTTTTTTTGGTAGGTGATTTTATTTGTTTTACAGAAATTGGAGCAAAGTCTGAAACAAGCGAACTGAAATAGCAGGTAATGATTTTCTTGTAGCCCTGATGCATGGCACAGCATGGTCCAAACTTCCCAGACCAAACTGAGGTGATGGCACAAGTCAGAGCGTGGCTGGTCCCTGCTGATCATGAACCCCTGGCAAAGGGTAGCAGGCCAGGGAGATCTGTCGGGCATCCTGGTGCATCTGCGTGGTTCACACTAGAGGTATGGCTGCCTCTGGAAGAGGATGCTGCTCTGGTATGGTAGGTCCTGGACTGTATCTGCCAGCCCTGGGTAGGTGTCTCAGGTGCCTAAAGGCATCTCTGAAGGCAGTACGTACTTACACACAGGCTCCCACCTACCTCCTTGGCCATCACATGGGCTTCCTGGGCAATCCCAGGGCAACAAGCACATGGGCTGTGCTATGAGCCGAGTTTCCTACGGGGCATGTGGACCAGGGCCTGGAGAGCCAGCACCAGTCTGCACTGAGAGGTGTAAAGATGCCCTTTCACCGAGTGACCTCCTGGGATGCTGGTCCTGAGGCTCTGGGCAGAGTTCAATACTAAAGGCAGTGCCAGCCCCCGTAATTGGGCATGCTGATAGTACTTTTCCTGGATTACCTTTGCACCCTTGTGACTGAGCTTTCCCAACAAAGCATGAGAGCAATTAAGGAGCTGAGGCCTCATTAAAAAAACAACCACACATCAGAGCTTGTGACAGGTAGCTGGTGTCTCCAGCATAAGCATAAGGCTTTGGAAAAATCCAGTGTGGAAAGGGTTAGGAGCTCAGTTGTGTAATTCCTTTAATAAGTGCGTTTGTCATAAGCCATAGCATAAACAGGCAGGAGCCAGGGGTAGGAGGATGGGAAGGAGGAGGATAATGAGGAGGATAGAAAGCTCCTCATCCTTCGCAGGCTGAGGAGGCTGTAGGTTGTTTGCTGGGTGGTGACTAACGTCGTTATCTACTTTTTCCCCTTTAAAGTGGTAATGTTTCATCTGTGGTTTGGCCTCTTTATCCTTTTGTTCAAAACATGTCTGTTTGCCTTTTCCTTCTTGAGATGGGAGGGCTGCACAAGGTGGCTCCCTGAGGGCAAGGATCTACAGCCCTACACAGCGGGCTAGGGGCAAGGAGAGGTATCCATCTGGGGAGAAAAAAGGCGGTTCATGAGTTTTGGACCCCAGGACCCAGCAAAGCTGGCAGCGTCTGCAGGAAGGACCTCAACCCTCCTGCTTTACTGCCACGAAACTTCCCCACCTCACATGCAGATGTGTCAAGAAAGGCCAACGTTGCATTGCAATGAGGGTTTGGATCTTTTATAAGGTAACCTCCCATGAAAATAACACCTGTTGGATGGCCTGGCTTTCTCCTGGCCCAGGCTCCCAGGAAACACAGCAGCAGGGACCTCATGCCTTCCCAGCTCTCAGGGCAGAGGGCAGCTGATGACCAGAGCTGCTAATTGCTTCAGGGAGTTGAAGAGACAGGCAATTAGTCACTTGTGCAGTGGCCAAGCCCCACTGAACATGTCAGGTAAGCGTATCCCAGGGTGCTTGGTTTAGTCCCCCTGGGCCTAGCTTTCCACTGCAGCAGGTTTTTTTTAGAGCATTCATATTTTCCATGCAATGACAGGGATGGTGCCTGGTTATTAATGTCACTGTCACCCCAAGAAGGAGGGATGTACTTAGGCATGGGTACCAGGAGGATGGCTGGACGTGCCTTGGCTGTGCTCCTGCTCTCCAACAAAGTCCTAGAAGAGCAAGGGGCAGGGGGAGGACAGTATTGCCTGGTAGCAATTACACGTGCAGGGACGTGCTCGTGTGTGCAGGAGCATCTCAGCCTCTTGTGTCTGCACACACTTCTGTCTGCACACGTGTACGTGTGGATGTTCAGCTAGCACGTTGTGAGATAAGGTTTTCCCCGTGGTACACGGTGCTGGGACGGTTTATGAGCACGTGCATGTGGGGTCACTGGGTCTTCCTCTTGCTCCCCAGGGTGTACCAGAGCAAGGTAGGCCTGATTTCTCTTGAGGAAAAAATAGCTAACCAGCTTGAATGACATAAGAAATTACCCGAAAAGTAGAGCTGAGACAGAGTTAAGCATAAAAAAAAAAATAAGAGGAGCTTTCTGGTAATGGCACCCTGGGGTCTTGGCTGTTTTATGGTGGCAGGCCAGTGCCATGCGATGGGCAAGAAGGGAGGGAAGGGAGCCCCTCTCCCAGCTTGTGTCTCTCAGCCCCTCTCCAGCTCCCATTGGAACAGGCTGCCCAGAGAGGTTGTGGAGTCTCCTTCTCTGGAGACTTTCAAAGCCCACCTGGACACGTTCCTGTGTAACCTGCCCTAGCTGAACCTGCTTTGGCAGAGACGTTGCCGTAGATGATCTCCAGAGGTCCTGTCCAACCCCTTCCATTCTGTGATTCTGTGATTGTGCCTACTTTTTCCCTTTTGGGAAGGCATTGCTTTTATATTTTACATCCAAATACTTTTCTCCCCGCTACCACCCCAAGCCCTGAGCAATCTACTCTTCTGTTTGAGAGGGTCGAGGAGGGGATTAACTGTGAGCCTAGATGCAAAGGCACAAGTTCAGCCTCAGCAATGCAGATGACACTGAAGGAGCCACAGCTCCTCCTGCTTCTGGTGGGATAATTAATCTCCCGAGGGGGCTGCTGTTTTGGGGAACCAGTTTACAAGTCAGGGCCTAGAGCATTAAGGACTAGCTGTTAGAGGCAGCTGGGGGTGCAGAAAGGGAGGAAGACTTCAATTTAAAAGAGCATTAGAAGGGAATGGAGGGGGGGATTGAATTTTTAAATGTGCTGTCCCACCTCTGTGCGGGGGTGCCAGCCCTCCCGCACCCCCCACTGCAGTAACAGTCTCCTTACCATGATGCAGAAGGAAAGAATAAGAATAAAAAGAGAACAGGGAAATTCTTGAGATTCTTTCCGACGGAAAAAATGTCTCCACTTATCACTCAGTGTCAACAGCAGCAGACACCTGTGTTTAAACACCCAACGACGAGTGGCAAGCCAAAAGGTAACCTAAAGCCTCTGCTTCCACCTCCTCGCACGCACACAGGCGGGACTATGGACTTGGACACCTCTTGACCAGCCCGGAGGGGCTGCGGCCAGTGTCTAAAAGCCATGTGAAGGTGAGCACAGAGGTGGCAAAGCTGGCAGCAACTGGGGGTCAGGAAATGCCTGCAGCCTGGCTGCCGGCATGAGGCATTATCAAGCATTCCTTAATTAGGCTGTCACCTACTTATCTCTCCCTCCTCCCTGTCCTTCCTCAAACTCTTGCTTCATCGAGTGCAAGGGATAAGCTGTGGCTTGGGCTATTTTCCCATCTGGCCAGCCTGCGTGCATGGGAAGCTCAGGAAGGAGGATGAAGGACATGGCACAATGTGGTGGCACAACCTAGCACATGCTTCCTCCAGGTTAGGGATGCATGGAGTCTGTACTCTGGGGGTGAAGTGATGCTCTGTGAGGGGCAAGGTTATCTGATTTTGTGGTGCCACAGCATGGGCCCTCATGCTGGCATGCCTGAGCCACATGCTGCCCATCTTCACCTGCCAGGAATGCCAGGCACTTCACGTACTTGCTGCATGGGGATTTCTTGGTCAACCCATCAAAGCACCTGCTCTTCCCACTGCCCCATCCATCCCTCTCACTGCTAACCAGTACCCATGAAGCAGAGGTGAGGCCCTAAACAGACATTCCCTCATTCACAGAATCACAGAATGGTGGGGGTTGGAAGGGACCTCCAGAGATCATCTAGTCCAACCCCCCTGCCAAAGCAGGTTCACCTAGGGCAGGTCACATAGGAATGTGTCTAGGTGGGTTTTGAAAGTCTCCAGAGAAGGAGACTCCACAACCTCTCTGGGCAGCCTGTTCCAGGGTTCTGTCACCCTCATGGTAAAGAAGTTTTTCCTGATGTTGATGTGGAACTTCCTGTATTTTAGTTTGTGCCCATTGCCCCTCGTCCTATCACTGGGCACCACTGAAAAGAGACTGGCCCCATCTTCCTGACTCCCACCCTTCAGATATTTATAAACATTGATCAGATCCCCTCTCAGCCTTCTCCACTTCCTCTCAAGTTCTTGTCCATGAAAAGTACCAAAGTTTTGGGGAAGAAGACCTTCAAGTATTACAGCAGCTTTGCATTTTCCAGATCCTATGCAATGCTAAGGTGTCAGCAGGAAGTCACTATGATGTGACAATATGGTCAGAGGAACACCTACTTCCCATCCCTTAGTCCTCACCCATTTCCTGCGTGATCTTGAGCAAGCTGCTTATCTTCTACTTTAATATCTTAATTAACACTTAATTTCAGTTTGATTCCTATGTGTGAAGAACGGAAATAATAATACTACTGAAAACGATTTGTAGAGTATGCATGGACACATAGAGGTGGCCAGTGATTAGTGAACACAGAATCATAGAACGGTTTGGGTTGGAAAGGACCTTTAAAGGTCATCTAGTTCAACCCCTCTGCAATGAATATCCATCACCAGACATCACTGAACATGTATCCATCACGTATGCTTCATTATTTCTCTTTCTGGTGCTTTTCTTTTGGCTTGGTTAGTGATAATACTACTGAGCTGTTTTCTAAATAGGTTTTAAACTAAAGAAAAATCTTTCTTGCAGTAAATAGGAATTATTTAACATACTAGGAAGATGCATCTTGGTTAAGGTCCGTGCACCCACAGCATCTGAGCCACCGAATGGAAATGCTGGCTCACACCTGCCTCCAGGACCTCGTTCATCCTGGTTAATGCTTGTTACCTGAAGTGCGTGGATGGGGGAATGTATAAGATTGGTAGGTTGAAATGTTCTTTAAAAGGAGAGGTCCTTTCCCAGCACAGGTTTAGCTCTTTAAAATGGGACTCCTCTGGTCCTGCCCCACCATACAGCTGGAGGAGGAGTCCCATGTTTTTTTGCTACTAGAGTTGAAAACAGTGAGAGTTTTATCTAGCATTGTTGTGTCATTTAGAGAAGTGATTTTTTTTCTCACGTTATCCAGCGTTTTCCCCCAGATGAATCCACTAAGCAGCGTCCGCTAAGCGCTGCATAATTCAGCATCATTTGGTGCCTGTAATGCTACAATTACTCTTCAAGGCTCATTTGCTTCAAGGTCTTCAGGCTGTAAAGTTATGGGAGTGTGGTTAGTTGATTTTCAGGAATGTCTGCTCCCTGGCAGGGGCTGGAGAAGGAAGGAACCAAAAAGAAATGCATGCAAATTCAATGACCGAGCAGGAACTTCAGAGGCATTTCAACACAGCGATACCCACAGGCAAAGAAATCGTGATTGTTCAGGGGAAATATGGCCTTGCCAACTCCTACGATTTTATCAGGAGTCTTGTAATTTCCAGAGTGTCCTTAAAAGCCCAGCTGCTGGAGTCATCCCATTGTCAGGGAGTCTTAGCTTCCTTTTAAATAAAAAGGAATGTTTCCAGCCCTTTATTTTGTTCGTTTTCCATAGAAAACCTTGAGAAAGTAAAGTCTGCTGAATGTTCAGAAACAGAAGGAAAAGAGAACTCAGGTCATATTAAAAACAAGCAGAAAACCAACACAAAAATGCATGATTACCACAAAAATGCATGGTTAAAAACATGCTCACTCAGTGGTTTCTTTGGAAAAACTCAATGCCAAAATGAAACCTATTGCCATTTTTTATCTGGACACCTGATTCGCAGACACTCGTACTTGGCTGTCCCAGCCTTGTGTCCTTGCCTTGCAAGGCTCAGGCAGCCTGTGGTGGCTCCAGGATGGGGCAGGAGGAGATGCTGAGGCTCCACCCTTGCTCTTTTTCTTACTCTTCTCCCCATTTTCACCTGTAACTTGCAGTTCTCCAGTTCTCAGGGGCTTTGCCAGACCTGAAACTGTATGTGCCTTGACACAAATGTTTGTTTGTTTTGCTACTGGCCATGACAACTACTTGTATATTGTCTTCGGACAATACGTGCTTAGGTACTCCCCACTGTTTGGCACAGCAGGCCTTTTCAGTGTAGATGATGGTGGCATCAGCGTGGCTCGATATCCTGC
Organism: Eurystomus gularis; assembly: GCA_013400335.1. Lineage (NCBI taxonomy): Eukaryota > Metazoa > Chordata > Aves > Coraciiformes > Coraciidae > Eurystomus > Eurystomus gularis. The sequence continues at coordinate 210,700 of VZZY01001238.1, forward strand.
ACCCCTTCCACCTCTCTGTGCAGTGGCTTAGCCCACCTGGCATTGCTCTGCTCCCTGAAGGCACGGCTCTCCTCCATGTTTCCATCCAAGTTCATGTCTACAGGGATGTCTTGGCACACATGCTGCCCATGTTTCCTGGCCCCAGCTGGCACGTGGTTGCCCACTCAGCTTTCCCCATTGTGAACATCATCCCAGCCCCAGGGCCCATGTGGCAGTAGGGTCTGCTGCTCTGGGTGTCTGGCACCTGGAAGAAGAGTGCATGGGATGGCTGATGGAAGACATTAGCTTCACCAGAGCAAGTGAGAATTTGGTCAGACCTGAGGAAGGTTAACCTTCTTGGGGAGGCTTGAATGTGCTTTGGTAGGGGAGGAGCAGATTGCTATGGCTGGCATGGAGAGCTTTTTGAGAGCTAAAGTAATGGTGTGGAAAGTTGACTGTGGTTTGAGCTCTGTCATGGCTGCAAAGATAAAACCATGATAAGCATAGGGGAATGTTTTGTAGCGGGAAGGATTGCAGCTCCCCGGTGTTGTGGTAATGAGGTTAGGTGAGGGGATTGAAAACCAGCTGCAAAGGCATGGTGATGCTTGCAGGGTAGCTGGGCCCTTAATTATGTGAGTAAGCTTCCTGAGCAGGCTTGTGCAGATACAAGTGATGAGTAAGTGCTGCAGGTCATGTTTGCAAGAGGAGCGTAGGCTTGAGGGCCAGCCAAAGCCTGCATGTGGACATAGTGATGGAGCAAGGGAAGGAGCAAGGCAGGTGAGCAGCAGGAGGGGAGGAGAGGGGTCTGTCTTGACCAGAGGACGTTACATGCCTTTCCTAGGAGTGTAGTTAAAAAGACCTGAGGGGGGATAGTGGTGGAATGCCTGAACTGAAAGTGAAAAGACTATCTTTTTTTTTAAGCAACGCACCTTTCCATTCAGTAAATAACAGTGGCCTTTTTTGTTAGAGGCTGTGAGTCTTTACAGCCCCTTTCAGTAGTGCCATGAGTCTGTCTCCTCATTCCTCAGAGCAGTTGCTTGAGCAAGGCCGGATGTAAATTTAGCCAGGATGGGAAAACTCCAAGATTTTAGAAGCTTCACTCAGTACTGGATCAGCATCCAAAGGTTTCAGCACTTACTTTGAGCACATTTAGACTGAACTAGGCCTCCTGGCTCCCGGGGGCCAAAACCAAACTTTGTCACAGCATTTGTTCTTCTTCCAACAAGCTCGTGGCAATGGATGCGCAATGCCGCTTTCCTCTAGTCCTCTGAAGTAGCCCTTTGGCTAACCAAGAAGCCTCCCCATGCATGGAAGCTGGTGACTTTAATCTTTTTCTGGCAAGCTGACACCTGTCACAGAGGAGGTGGATGTACAGTGCTCTCTCTGTAGCTTTGCTGTTGGTCCAAAATACAAATCCCAGGCTTCCAGAAAGGACTTCATTCCTTTTGCATGAAGTATCGTAGTTTTGCAGGCCACTTGTGGAGCTGGAGCAGTTGCAATGTGAGGAACTGTTCAACATGAAGACAAGAAATCATAGAATCATTTACGTTGGAAAAGACCTCTAGTATCATCAAGTCCAACTTTCATCCCAACATCTCTCTGACCACTAGACCATGTCCCGAAGCACCACATCTACTCGTTTTTTGAACACCTCCAGGGATAGTGACTGCACCACTGCCCTGGGCAGCCTGTTCCAATGGCTAACCGCTCTTTCAGTACAGAACTTCTTCGTAATATCCAATCTAAACCTCCACTGGTGCAACTTGAGGCCATTACCTCTTGTCTTGTCGTTAGTTACTTGGGAGAAGAGTCCAACACCAACCTCACTACAACCTCCTTCAGGTAGTTTAGTTAGGTAGGTACTGCAGCCTGAGCCCTTTTCTGTCCTACCTTTGTGGCAGCAGCTCTGTGAACACTGAGTGCTGTGTGGGAAGGACTCCTGCGCCCTTCATGCAGTGCTGAGCTGCGATCCCCTTTGCTCTTCATATTTCTCTCTCTGTCTCACTGCCTGCATGATTCTGCCAAAGGTTTGGATTCATAATGCTGCCAAAATGTCTCGCTGAAATCGAAGAGTGAAAATATTTCTGTTTCTGAAGGGACGCACGTTGCCGCTGACAAGGAGTGAGCTCTTTCTTTCCATAGACAAAACTCCAAACGTCTGTTCTGGCTCTGAGTAGATATTTGCTTCAGCCTAAGGAAAACAGCAACAAATCAGGAAAGCCGAGTTTCCTGCAGAAAGCCCAGTGTTTGTCTGAGTGCTAATTCCAGGAATAAACCAGCTGCTATCCTTGCACACAGACAGTTGTCTTGGAATTTAAAGAGGAAATGAAATGAGGGAAGGAAACAAACAAACAAAAATTAAAACACCATGTATAAAACCATGCCAAAGGTATAGAGAAGGAGAAGTTCTCATTCAGTGAAGCGTCACGTGATTGCTCGACAAGTCAGCAAATACTGCATGTGAAATTCCGGGTCCTCTGAAGCTGAATGTTAAAATTTGAAGGCTGGATCTTTCTCAGAGCAAGCTGTGCACGTGTACCTCATTTCGCCTAAAATGCTTAGTCTACTGTTCATGCTGTTCATGGGCGAAACTGAGCCCCGATGCATGGAAAAACAGTGCCCAAGATGCAACCAGCACTAAGTCAAGGCAGTCCTACAAGTACAAATTCAGAGAGACTTCAAAATCCAGGAAAAAGCGGTCACCGAGACAATTTCTGCTACTGATTGAGTTGAAACAGAGAGCTTTATTTATATGGGAACTTGCACAATCCCCATTGCTTTATCATCATGGTGCTTCATCGTCTTTATTGTGTTCATTCTTGTGCAGCCCTAGGAGATGCAGGTGTCTCTTGGCACAGGTGAAGAATATAGTCACAGAGATTTACTGACAACCCTTAGCCTGGCTGTCTTGCCTATAAAAGGCCTTTGTCTTCAGCTGTTGCTTAGAACTGATGCAAGATCTCTTCCTGGTGCATCTCTCTTCTACCTTTGCCCCTTCCTCACATCAAGAGCAAAAGGGGCTTCCTCTGTATTTAGTACGAATGCTGAGCAACACTGAAGAGCAACATCCTGAGGTAACCCCTAAAATGGCTTTGATTGATGCTATGCTGCTTATTGCTGAGGGCTCCTGTTTGTGCAGGTGTTGCTCCTAGCTTCTCTTTGCTGTGTCTGCTTTACCCTCACATCCTGTAGTCCCCTCTCCTCCCCAAATTCCCTCTGTGAGACTCCTGCTTTTTCCTCTGTCCTGACCTCTGCTTTGCTGTGCATCCCAGCTGCTTGGCGTGACCTGGGTAGGGTAGGCAGAAGGGGTCTGCTGTCGCCTCCTGGGGCACCCTGGGGCTCTGCTGGTATGCCCTCCCTTTGCAGGAGGCTCCTCTCCTTGCCCATGCAGAAGGCACCAGGCCTCTTTGTGGCATGACGTTGATCTCTGTGAATCGGAAAACATAATGGCTCTGGAGAAGGGATTGCTTTGGGCCAGCTGAGAAGCTGACATCTCTCAGAAATCCTTTAAAGCTCCTGTCATGGGGTCTACAAGGACTTTAGAGTGCATTCACATCTTCAAGGTTACGAGAGGAAAAAACCTTCCCCTGTCGTTTTTGCCTTTTCCACCGTCAGAGGACACGTGGGAAGGGAGAAGCTGTGCTCCCAGCCATCTGACTGCCCCTCTCTGAGCTGCTTCTGTGGCAGGAGGTGGGCAATCACCGACTTCACCGTGCCTTTTGCTGTGCCTGCCTGCAAAGTGCTGCTGCTGGCAGGGAGCCATGGCTAGGGCAGCCTGCTGAGATGCTTTGCTCTCTCTTCCTCTCTCCCAGCAGCCTCCTGACTTCATGGGAACAATGGGATGACGTGACTGGAGCCCTGTAAATACTAATTCCCCTTTGAGGCTGTCTCACCAAACAGGAAGTGCAAACAGCCCCAGAATAGAAATTCAATCCTTGCTCTGCTCTTTAGCAGAGGCTGCTCCCAAATAATGCCACCTGCCAGACCCCTCTTGATACGGCTGAGCCACTCTGCCCCAGACCTGGTGCTTTAACTAGACCATGCTCATAAGGACGTCATCTCCTACCTGGAACTGGCAGGCAGATGTTTTTTGGGATGTACCTTGCCCTGGCAGGGCTGGAACTCAACTTCCTACAAGGTTGTAGATGAGTTGGGAGGGTGGCAGGAGCATTGGGAAACTGAACCATGGTGACATGGGTTTTGAGGGCAGATCATGGAGGGGAGGCATCACATTGACCTGCCAATAACCTACCCTCTCAAAACTCATTTTCCCTTTTGCACTGAACAGTGGGGCGTTAGCACATGAACTTGCAATTGCTGCTGGGCTGTTGTTCCCTCTGTAACATGTTTACTGGGACATCTGTTGAAATCAATAGACCATTAGGTAGTACCCTGGAAGGTGTGAAGTGTTCATCCAAGTGAGGATGCACCTCAGGTAGAGGGTTTGGATGTGTCAGCTGGATTGCAAGACCTCTGCTGAAGCAAAACTTTCGTGCCTGCTTCCTTTAAACTGTGCTGAGCCTTCAGAGCCCTTTGCTCATCCTTCATATTTGGTGTATTTGCAGGTCCTGCAAGTGGACATGCTGCATTTCAATGAGGCTTCACTCATTGTGACCTGCTGCTCCTTATCCTGCAGTCCAGCAGTGACGTGACAGTGCTGGATTTTGGATGTCAGAAGATTAATTGGTGCTGGTCAGTGGTGCAGAGACAACGCGGTGCAGGTCAGTGGTGCTGAGTGGGTGCAGCATGGTATCACACGTGGTCTGCAGGACAGCCACAGCCTTTTCAGGAAGATCCTTTTGTCCCCTGAGTTTTGAATGGCTTTCTGTAAAATGAGAATAATGGTTCTCTGTCTATTAGACTGAGCTCTTTGGAGCAGGTGCTGTCTCCTAGTCTTTGTGCAGTAACAATATCCCTTAGGTTGGAAGTGAGGTATTACCTGCAGCACTGGCCTCTTGTATAAAGGCAGGAGCCACGTTGTGGCCAGAGAGAAAGCTTTGGTGTTGACTTTAGTAAAAAGTGCTTGGGCTGGGGAGGGGCTCACAAGAGACAGTTACAATAAAGGTTTCCCAGTGTGTGCGGATGAGTTACCCCTCTGGGTGAAGAGGGATGCAATGATGCTTTCCTGGGGAAATAGGTTGACTTCCTACCTCAGGGACCCATCAAACCACAAAGTTTCCCTGAAGAGTGATGCACAGCTAGGCACCGGGTGTGCAGATGAACTATGGAGTTGTAGACATGTCCTCCCATGTCAGCCTGGCAGCGTTGCAGGTCTTGCCTCTATCCATCTTGAGGCTTTCCAGCGGAGTCTATGTTGCTTTAAGTTTTGTCAGGTTAGGAGAAGAGTTCAGAGGGCTGGGGATGGGAAAATGTGTTCATCCCCTTGTGCCATTGGCATGTGTTTTGCACAGTTTTGTCTGGTATTTCTAGAGCTAGCCCTAAGCAGCTAAAAAGAAGTAAAAATGAGGAAATCCACATGGAGGAAGAATACTAGGTTTTGTATGCCCTAGCCTGGCTTCTTGGATGGCTTCAGGCAGCCCTTTAAAAATACATTTCTAGGGGCTTTTTCTGAAAACAGAGACACCCTGACCTGTGTTGGTTACAGAGGACGCAGCTTTGCTTCACTTCCCTGACAGTCTTCTGCACTTCTGTCTTATTTCCATTGCTCTTTTTTAACCTCAGTCCTACCACCTCCTCATTGCTCTCCAAAAAGTGTAGTAGTGATGATAACGTGCTTCTTTCATTTGCAAAGTATGCTGGTACCTATTGATGAAGACACCCATAAGATACCACTGTACTTCTGGTAAGGGAAGGATTTTCTGCTTTGCTGCTCAGGATCAACCAGGCTTCCCTTTCATAAGTAGGTAGTCAGGAGGGTCACCAAGCTTGCAAAGTTTCAAGATGGGAGCAAGGCTTCCTGACATTTCCAATAACCATATCTAATCATTTTCACTAGGAGAGAAGGGATTGAGATTGTCACTTTTGTGATACTGAAGGTATATCTTGTTTTCAGCAGCAGTTTGTAGGATAGCAGCTCTCTAGGTGTTAGGCTGAGATAAAAGATCTCAGACCTGAGATCACTGCATCCTTCCATGACAGTGCCTGAAGTTTCCAGGTTACAATTCTCAGCTTCTTGCCCACAATGCCACAGTGATAATGCATGTTTCCAGCTTCCATCATGCACGAGGTTAAACATGACCTCTCCTAAAATGCTGAGTGTCTTCTTAATTGTGCCCTCAAGATGATGGGGCTAGGAGCAGATCTGCTGAGGAGGAAAGAAAAACCACTTCAAAACAGGGAAATGTATTTTCACCCTTTGTCTCCAAGCAAAGGAGGAGAAAAAGAGCAGGGACTGAGCTGCTGTGTAGCATGGTGATCCGTCAGAAGCAGTGGCAGCTGGGAACTGCATGGCTCAGGAGGCTGGGTAATGGGCTATGAAAGTCCTTCACCCCTGGGTTCACAGTGTTCATCCAGGCACTGGCCAGTGGTGAGGGAATATTACTGCTCTGGCAGAACTGCTCAGTGGTTTCTGTGAAAATAAGAAGACTCACCACTGTTCTGACAAGCCCTATTCCTGCTGCAGATCCTAGCAAGTGTGTAGGGAACCAAAAGCTGGTTTTGGCAAGACTGTTGTTACTCCTTTGGAAATTAGCAGGAGAAATGGCTCCAATTAGACCAGCTAATACTGGTATGCGTTTGTGACTAGAGCACACAAATGCTTTCTCATCTGTTTGGTGCCAGATGAGGAAATGTGTGCGCTCAAATCAAAAGAACTGAAGAGATGGGCTGGATGTGATGTGAGTATGCTTTAGGCTTCTCCTAACCCAGCAAAGCCTAAAGCAATACAGACACTGATGGAGCGACTCAAGCAGTAACTGGATGGGCTAGCAAGACAAGAAGCGAATGGGAGTGTGTTCACAGGGGCAGATCAAACCTTGTCAGTGGTAGCTGGAAGCGTGGAGAGTTGTCCAAGATTACAACCAAGTCCCTCGTAGTCCCTTCCTGTGAAAAGGATGACTTCATGTGTTGATGGAAACCACATGTAGTGGTACCACTCTGGAGTGTAGTGGTACCTCATCAAAATGTTGCTGTGGCAGATTCTGGAGAAATTTTCAACCAAGATAAAAAACTTTCTAGCTGAAGGACCAGCTGGCTTTAAGTTCAGAGAGGGAGTGGTATTAAAAAAACACCTGCTATTCAGGAAAGCCCTGGGGAGTGCTGGGAAGGTGGCATATGTTTTTGGTGACTTTGCAGGCATCAACAGTGACAAGGTGTAAACCTCCCTGGGTAAGGCTGCAGTTGTCTGGAGGTGGTGAAAATGCTAAAAGGTTGGTGCAAAGTGTGACCCCCTCAGTGGCTGTGGGAAAGGAGTGAAATAATTGGCTTGACCTTGGGATAGGTGTCAGAGAAGCTTGTGCTTGAACACCAGCTGGTTTCAAGAGACATAAGAAAAAATTTTCAAAAGAACCACTGATGGAAAATCTAGAGGAGGGTGCTTTATAGCCCTCAGAGGATAGGAGAGTAGTTAACCGTATGCCTCACGGGTGACATGGGCCTAAGCAGACCTTTGCAGGAGACTAATGAAAATTTTTAGGAAAGATGTTCAGGAAGAACCATAGAATCATAGAATGTTAGGGGTTGGAAGGGACCTCTGGAGAGTGTCGAGTCTAACCCCTCTGCCAAGCAGGACCATAGAATCTAGGGCAGGTTACACAGGAACGCATCCAGACAGGTCTTGAAAGTTTCCAGTCCCCTCCCTGGGGAGCCTGTTCCAGTGCTCTGTAACCCTCACAGTAAAGAAGTTCCTCCTCATGTTGAGGTGGAACTTCCTGTGCTCTAGCTTGCATCCATTGCCCCTTGTCCTATCACAGGGCACAAGTGAAAGGAGGTTGCCCCTTTCTTCTTGATACCCAGTCCTCATTTATACACATTAATTAGATCCCCTCTCAGTCTTCTCTTCTCCAGACTGAAAAGCCCCAGGTCTCTCAACCTTTCCTCATAAGGCAGGTGTTCCAGTCCCCTAAACATCCTCGTAGCCCTCCACTGGACTCTCTCAAGTAGATCTCTGTCCCTCTTGAACTAGGGAGCCCAGAACTGAAGGCAGTACTCCAGGTGAGGTCTCACTAGGGCAGAGTAGAGGGGGAGGAAGGCCTCCCTTGATCTGCTGGACACACTCTTCTTAATGCACCCCAAGATACCAGTGGCTTTCTTGGCCACAAGGGCACATTGCTGTCCCATGGATAACTTGCTGTCCACCAGGACTCCAAGGTCCTTCTCCAAGGAGCTGCTCTCTAGCAGATCACCTCCCAATCTGTACTGGTGCAAGAAGACACATTAGATCTAGAGAGCTAGTATGGAAAGACAGATAGTGGTAACATCCAGCTTGGCAAGTATCTTCCTATGCAGATCTTGAGTGACTGCAGTGGTTTACCCTTCCTATGCATTTTAGGCACCTTGGCAATGCAGTGACAAGGAACTTTACGCATTGCCTCACACCTCACCATTACCTGGTGTCAAGCTGGGTGTGTGACCTTGCTCTGGCTAAACTCACCTGCTCTTAGGATAGGTCACCATGCTACAATATAGTGTAAAATTAAACTGATGGTGCCTGGTTCCAGATCCTTGAACTGTGTATGAGACAGGCATGGAGAAAACCTGGCATTCAGAAGCTTTCAGGACTGGGAAGAAAGAGATGGCAAAGCACTATGCCCATAAAAGCATGGCTGCAACCTGGATCTACAGCACCATCAGTGATGATGGACATCACAGTGTGTGGGTCAAGGGAATGAAGGGTTGCAGCCAGAGTGAGCCAATGGGGGTGGTGGCTGTTGAGCAGGGCACCCTGCCAAAGCTATGGCCTGGCTGAAGAGCCTGGAAGCACACAGAGATGATGAAGGATGGAGGGAGATGGCTGACCGCTGGCTTCTCTGTGTGAGTTTGCTGCTGGCAGTGCTGCACAGCATAAGGCAGGAGGGAAGGGATGGGACGCCCAACCCAATGTGTGTGTGCAGGTGACAGTTGCATCTCTGGTGCTGGAGCTGGGGCAGCTGATGCCATGGACTGAAATCCTTCTATCAGGGGTGGGGCTGTTTTCTTTAGCATCCTGTGCCAGCTCTCTGGAGTTCCTTGGGGCTTTCTGAGCCAATGCATTACTGCAGTGACCTTTCTCGAATTGCTCTGGGCTCCGTATCAGCACAGTCTACCTCTGTCTATATTGAAAATAGGATTACTTTCTACTTTCCACCTCAAGAAGCAAATTGGAGTCCACAGAGCAGGATTTAAGCCGTTAAGGCATCCCTATTAATTAGTCTCCAGCAAACTCCCTGGAATTAGAAAAGGCAGAGAGGTAAGATGCAAAGGCCCTCATCTCTGGGGTGGGCTCTGCCAGAGTTGTAGGGTTTTTTGATTTTTATTCTGCTTCTGAGGTAAGTATGCTCACTAATGTCTCGTGGGGGGAGAGCAGGTTTAGCAAACAAAGCCCTGTGAAAAGGGAGAGCCAGAAATAGAAAGGCTGTGAATATAGAAGCCCCAGGCACTGTCTTCCTCTGCCTGGAAGAAGCTTTCCTTATTACAAAAGCCACCCTCTGACTGGCTCTGATGGCCCCAAGCAGGCAGGGGAAAGCAAGGCATCCAGAGAGGCAATTTTTTTTTTGAGGCACAGTAAAGACCTATTCATAAAAGAAGCAGCAGGAGGGAAGGTGGGGAAGGGAGGAGGAGGGAAACAATGGGAAGTTGTAGCCAGATCTTCTTTCACTCTGTGAAAACAGTCTCGGTATTAACCCCTTAACAGTGCTTTGAGCATCCCCAAGCCCTGAAAATTTCCTAATTAATTCACTGGCTTGTATAAGGGTAGTAGGAAATGAGTCCTGAAGGTTTTGGTGGGTTATCCATCACCATTCTACCCTCCCTTACCCACCCATCCTGGCAGGCGACAGCATGGTTCCCAGCTGTTTGCCTGCAAACGACAGGTCTTCTGGTGGGGAAGACTTCAAAGCCGTTTCAAGGAGACTGGAAACTCTCTTACCTTTGAGTTTTGTTCCAAATGAGAAACTTTCCCACTGGTCTGAACCTCCTGGTCTAGCCCAGGATTCTTCAATAAAACTGTCTCTTTCAGCAAGAAACCAGTGAAAACTTTGCACAGGGCCCAATTTGGACTATGTATTGCTGAAGAAATGCCCTGCTCATGGTTGATCCTTACTAAATAGAAGCACGGGGGCCAAGGAAAAAGTTCCTGGGAGATAACTTTGAATGGCTGAAAGGAGGCAAATCTATGGGAAGGAAGCCTGGGGAGATCTGGCACTATAAAGCTACAAAGTCTCATGTGCCCATGTTAAGGGTATGGACACAAAGTCCTCTCTGGAGAGACTGTGACAAGTATTACAGTATTAAAAAAGATCACAAGGCAGAGGGAGTTCTGGGCTTTACAAAATGATGCTCAGTGTAGTTAAGTGGTGACCACAGAATACAAGACTCTGCAATATTCCTGTGTCATTCCACATCTTGTTGTTTTGCTTTTTTTAAGAAATATTTTTTATTTGTCTGGAGGAAGTAATGGAAATTTGTACAAAACATGAAAAAGCTGGTCTCAAGCTGATTTCCAGGAATTTTCCTAAAACAGGTTTTGATTTTGCAGGTAGCAGTAGTCAGTCGTGCAGTCACTGCATGCACGTGCCTTACAGCGTTCCAGAGCCTCCTTTGTTAATACTCTTCACGTGAATTATGTCTTAACATCAGATATGAAAGGGTTACAACCATGCTTTTTGTGCCTTAGGTGTCCCAGCTGGCTTCAGAGGGAATGCCTGCCCCACACCAGCAGCAATGCCTCTGTTCCAAGGAGAAGGGTTTGCATAGATCCACCTTGGAACTGCAGACTCCAAACAACTCCTCTTCCTCACTGACTCCTTCCCGACTCTTGTGGCCCTGCTGTATCTGAAGCAGAAGGCACGCTTGTGTCTTGGTTCCTTACGCGCATAGTAGCAAGGCTCTGATGGGGAATACTGTATCTGACAAGGAGCAGGCATGGGGTGAACAAACCAAGCAGCTCCTGCACGAAGCTTGGAGGGGATGTGGAGTTCACTCCTTGCAAGTCGCTTGCTCCATGGGTTTGATCCACTGATGTTACATTTCTTTTTGATAATTTTCAATAGAAAGCCACTGGGTAATTCAAGACCTGAAATAACGGACATCTGAAAGGCATCTGAACACATACCACATCTGTTGGGGTGCCACAGAAGTTGCTAACCTGAATTACTTGCACCTAAAGCATCTCAGAAATGTGTCCAGCTGCTAAACACAGTTTGAGCTTCTCAGGGCAATGGGGTTGTTGAGGAAGGGTTAAGTAGGAACAATGGGATAAACTGGGCGAGGGGAAATGGAGGCTGAATACCAGGAAAACATTTCTTCATGCTAAGGTCACTTGGGCTGTGAGAGGGGGAAGTGGCAGCTCACCCGGACTGTCTTCTCCAGGCATGGGATGGCTGCGGGGCTGGGGATGCTGAGCAAAGAGGGACTGGGAATACAGGCTGGTGTGTGTTTCCTGCCTCTCGGTGCTCACGAGTGCCTGGAAAGGGGAATGAATCGAGCTGATCAGGGATGCCTGTGGGGCAGAGCAAGATGGTAGGCTGGGGTCATGCTCAGATTTGGCACTACGGTGCCTATGGCAGTTTCAGCTGAAACATTTTCCTGCAACCCCAACCCTCATCAGGTCAGCATGTCTGGAGAAAATTGTGCCTCTCTGCAGCCTGATTTTTCTGCCATGGTGGAAGTGAAACATGTTGGTCTAAATTAACTAGATAACTCTAAGCTGCAAAGGGAAGCTGTTGTGTACAGATATGAATTACTTTCTTGATTTCATTTTTGGGGGTATTCAGCCCTTTGTGCTGAAGACAGCTCATGATACATGAGTAAAAGGAAATGAGGCCCCAGTGAGACACTGAGGTATGTCCTACCTTTTCTGTATTGTGCCTTGCTACAACAAAACTTCAGAAAACTGATTTTCCTCTTGCTCTTAAATTTTTTATAGGATATTTTTGGGTCAAGCCTTTTGTCATCCTTGGAAGGGTGCCTGAGCAGAGATGGCCTTTGTGTGCCAAAGTTTGACTCCTCTACCTTCTGAAAGGTTGTTGTTGCAGCACAGAACTGAGATGGCTGACACTGAAATGAATTCTGCAATAGTTCACCCACCAGTCAGCTCACTCAGTTGTGCCCCGGAGACAATGTGTCACCCCAGTTACTAGCGATCCTCTTTAGTTCTTCTTAGCTGCTAATTCAAGTATCAGCTGAAGCTGCACAAGAAGGAAATGCAAAGATCACCATTTGTTACTTGAAGAAGTGACTTGGGAGTATTGCTCGAGGTATATTTATGGACCTGTACAGTGTGAATGAGGCCGTTGAGCTATTACCATTATCAGAACTGTAACCAGGAAAACCCAGAAAACCATCAAGTTATTTCAGTCCTTCTTTGAAGCTCTCAGAAGGGGAGGCCAGATAGGAAAGGGATCTATCATACAATCTGAAGGTATTGACATCTACTTTTGTTGTGGCATAGGTACAAGACCTCTCAGGACAGAAGGTTACTTTGATGTATGAAATCATGTGGTGGAGACTTGGTCTCGTCCCACTCCTTGATCTAACTGTCCTTCTTTAATTCAGCTTTAGTAAAGACGTTGCTGCCTGAAAAGGTGTTGGGGGGAACTCAAGCCTCCTCCCCTCTCTGCAGAGTCAGAGCGGTGAACTGGTTGATTTGGGTTGTTCACTTTTAGGACTAGCAGCGGCATCATTTCTACACTCCATGTGGGGGACAGTTGTTCTCTCAGTCCTTGGCTTGGCCTTCCCAGTCTTGCTGGTGATGCTGATGGATCTGTGGTCTCAACACCTGGATGCACCCAGCTGGAGACTGGGAGGCTCCTGGGTGAAACTGACTGCTGGCCATGGTTCATAAACATGCCTTTTGTTAAAGACTGCTTGCTGGCACTAGGAGATATGGAGTGGGTGTCATTGGCAGGCTAGAATGTGACACTTCCATATAGCTGTGCTGGCACATGCCCTATAGGGATGTGAGTCAAGACCAGCACAACCAATGTTAGAAGGGATTGCGCTGGCTGAGAAAGCATTAGGGCAAATGCAGCTTTCATGTTTTCTGCCACTAGTGACACCAGGGCAATGATATGAGTAGTGAGGCACTGGATAGAATCATCATCACCGTCGTCGGGCTTAAGTTGGAAGAGACACTAGAGATCATCTAATCCAACCTCCCTGCTATGGGCAGGGATGTTGCTCAACTAGAGTAGGTTGCTCAAGGCCTCATTCAACCTGGCCTTGAACACCTCCAGGGAGGGGGCATCCACAACCTCTCTGAGCAATCTATTCCAGAGTCTCGCCAGCTTTGTACTGAAGAACTTCTTCCTAAGATCTAGTCTAAACCTACTCTCCTTCAATTTAAAACCATTTCCCCTTGTCCTGTCACTGGACATTTGTGAAAAGTACCTCTCCAGCCTTCCTGTAGGTTCCCCTCAGGTATTGGAAAGCAGTTATAAGGTCCCCCCAGAGTCGAGTCTTCTCCAGGCTGAACAATCCCAGTACCCTCTGCCTATCCTCATAGCAGAGATGCTCCAGCCCCTGGATCATCTTTGTGGCCCTCCTCTAGACTTGTTCCAACAGATCTATATCCCTTTTACAGTGGGGATACCAGAACTGGATGCAGTATTCTAGGTGAGGTCTCACAAGAGCAAAGGGGGAGAATCACCTCCCTTGATCTGCTGGCCACACTCCTCCTATTGCATCCTAGGATACGGTTGGCCCTCTGGGCTGCATGAGCGCACTGCCAGATCATGTTGAGCTTCTCATCCTGGCATAGAGTCTGCCCAACCTGCCAGACCCTCCTACCTCCCCGATACTGCCTCAAGAATTGGCTATGACTGCAGGCAGTGACTGAAAAGAAGTGACGCAGTTAGTGAATGGGAGAAAATCAAGACAGTGAAATATACCTGTCATCTTAGCTGGTGGCAAAGAGTGAACAAATGGTGGGGTAAAACAGCAGGCCCTGGCTGAAGCCACAGAGGAGGTCCTCCTAGGAGAGCAGGTGGAGTTTGGCTGGATGCTGCACTACATGATCATTGCTTTGCTTCCGTGCTGGAAATCTTCCTCCTGCTTGGAGGTCCTCTGTGTCTCCTATGCTTTTCCTTTCCATGTTGTAGTCATTCTGCTTGGGTGAGACAGACTTGTTTTGCTTTTAACAGCAGAGGAAATCCACCAAACACTCTTAAAACTGGGATGCAATACACTTGTTCTGTAGCTGCGAGTGGGTGGCTGTGAGACGCTCGGGGGCTGCCTGGAGATGCTTGAGGAAAGTAAACATGGATAGGAAATCCCTACCCAAAGAGAACTAAAAGCAGAGACCTGAACTACAGTTCTAAGATGAGTGCAGAAAAGCCTTTGATATTGCACAAAGTTTAAAGTTTTGGCTTCATTATTGTTGAAACCCCTCGAGGGGTTTGTAGGAAGAGGGAGCCCTAGAAAAAGAGGCTGAATACCTCAAACCAAAATGTGCAACAGGGTGCAGAGTGCTCATATCCCACAGAGGCCAGCTCCTAAACCTGGTGGAAATTCTCTCCAATGTCCTATCAACTGAGGAAAGCAACCCACTGCAGCAGAATTACTACAGAGCTTGAGATCTGTAAGGGAATGGCAGCATTTTATTTCATTTCTCTTTCCTTTTTAAATTAGAACAAAGTTGTTCCTCCTTCCTCAAACCACCAGACTGAAGTTCCAGTCTAGCTGGCACCCACAAAACCACACTGACTTCAGTGTGTAAGTTGAATTTAGCCTTTGGCCCTAAAACCCATGGTAGTGGAGACACCACAGTTCAGGGTTTGGCCAGCCCATATGAATGTACAGTCACAGTGCAGCCCTGGAAAGTGGAGGAGGAGGAGTTGCTGCAACCTTGTGTTTTGGCCCCTCAGTTTTTGCCAATTTTCACGCAGCTTAGTTTGGTTTAACTCTATTCTAGCAAAAGTACCTGTACGTCAGCATGTAAACAGTAGGGTGGTTTTTGGCCAAGCTCTGTTACGCAGCAGAAAACAAGACATTGTAGCTGAGAGCAAGAGCTCGGGGCTTCAGAGACCCTACCATAAATCTATGGTAGTCTATTTAATCCCAGGGATTATTTTTTCACAGGAAAGCCTGGTGGGTTTTTTGTTTGATTTCTGATACCTACTTTCTCACCAAGTTGTTGCATGGAGAGATTGGTCCCTGCAGTGTGCACTCGTGCAGATGCTCTGAGTTTCCTGTGCAGTGTGGTGAAGGAGTCCAGCTAGACGCAGCGCCCTGGAAGCCACAGGGCAGAGATGGTGCTAGCCCATGGTGAGGCTGTGATCAACCACAGCCGCCAAGCTCTGCCAGAGGGTGGCTGAGCAAGGGGAGCCACTTGGTGCTTTGGCACCAGCTCTCTGTGCTCCCTGTGGTACCTGTCCTGCCTGCTTGCTCTGGGTCATCTTCTTCTTCCTGTGCCCCAAACAGAGAATCAACCAGAAGAGCAAGTGTCTGTGGCCTCTCTGAAACGTTTTCTACCATGTTCTTCAAAAGCAGTGGCCCTTCTTTCACTTCCTGGTGTGGCAGGTGGTGTTGAGCAAAGAAAGCTGAATTCAGACAAATAACAATTCAGGCATCTGGGAAAGGGGTTTTGGGTATCCTAGTTTACAACTGATAAAACTGAGATTTTGTTGGCCTGATGGTTTTTCAGAGATGCTGAGCACATGTGGCCCTGTCTGACTGTACTTGTAGCATAGGCATTTGCTGCTCTCAAGATCAGGGCATGAATGTTTTGGGCTAGGTGCCTGGACACCACAGCTCCTAGATATAGGAGCCCACCCTGGAAACCTTCCCATGGTAGTTCAAAGCATAAAGTTAGAGATGGGAGGAAAGGCAACTCTTTTCAATTCTGTTCTCTGCTAAGTTTTCTAGGACTGCGAAGGACTCTGTGAAACTGAGAACAAGGGAGTTTGGCCCTCTTGGTGACCAGTGTTCAAAATATTCTTCATGCTTGTCATTGATCTTTGAGTAACTGGATGAAGGAAATACAGACTTCTTGCACTGCAAGAAAGATGACCTTACAGATTTTGATAGAGAACTTAGGTTTGACTGGAAGGTTGAGTTGGACTGAAGTCTCCCTCTGCCACAGACTTTCAGTACAACCACAGCCAAATCACTTAAGTTCTGGCCCTGCTGAATGCAGCAACAAAATTCTGACTTCATCAGGATGGGAATTCAGCTAAATAGTTCAAAAAATCAGTACATGTTTGATTCCTCATAGGACATGACATCTGTTCTTGGACCTAAGGTCTGTACAAGCTTGTGTTTCTTATGCCAGGCAGCAGTGAGATGTTGAGTATAAGGACGTAAAGAACCAGGCATGTGTAGGACAATCACTTTTTAGTTTTTCTCATAATGTGCTTGTTATCCTCTTAGCAAATCCAGCAGTTGAGTCATTCTGTTCTCTCTGTCCCTTCTTGGTTATCTCTTTGCTCCTGGTGAAAATTATTTGACGTGCAGCAAGGCCAATGCAGTGTTTCAAGCCTCCTTGCCTCTGCCTGCCTTCCAGCGTGGTAAGCAGGGTTATCACAAGCTCAAGTGAAAAGCCCTCCCTAGGCTTTGAATCAGATGCTTTCAGAAAAAGCCCTGAGTTCCTGGGAATATTTAAAGCAGCACACAGGAGGGTTTTTTTTAGCTCTGCATTGACATTCCTGTGTTATCAACCTCCAGAGCTTGGTGCTTGCGTAGGAAGGAGAGCCGTGAACAGTCCAGGCATGTGATGTTCCACTCGCTTAACCCTATCTCTTATCAGTACACATGAGGCTGCTGTCTTGTGGAGAGCTTTGCCATTGCTTGTTTTTGCTCCTAAAGCTGCTTTTCATTTATATATATCCAGCCTGTTCCCTTCCCCAAGGTACTCATCCATCTGTAATTGCAGCTACCTCATTTTCTTTGAAATCCCTTTTTCCCTGCCTGCTTCTGCAAGCCTAGGGCGGGCTATTCCAACTTGCTCCAGGGGCACTTGGGCAGTGCCTGATAGTTTTGGAAATTGCCTTCCATGAAGCAGTGACAGCAGTAGGTGTGTGTCCTTCAGAGGACTCTGGTGGGCACAGGGACTGGTGGTGTGGGGAGTAGTTTCCCGCAGCCAAAAATTACCCCTATGTGTACCCTCTTAGCATGATGGTGAGTGAAATTAAAATACAGGCAGTAAGAAGATATAAATATCCAGGTAGATAGCTGTAGGGAATTATGGCTTTACAGGACATGGGATCAAGCAATGACTCCAAGGGTGAGATTTTTGCCTTGGGCATCAGTTGCAGCTTGATTACTATGATGGGCACCACTGGTATGTGGTAGTGCTTGGGGAACCTGACCCCTGAAGGAGTCAGTTGGAAATACTGAAGAAGACAACCAGGTCATAAAAAAACCCCGACAACAACTTTGGTATTTGTTTAAGAGATTAGATAAGCTGACAGAGATGCAGAAGATAATTGTTTACACACGCACACAGACACACACACCAGGAAGAAAATTCTTTTCCAAAAATAGCCCCTTACTTTTTATTTATAGCTTTTTTTTTTTTTAACTTTCTTCTGAGACGAAGCAGAACATTTACATAAGGAGCAAGGAGATCTGATGATGAATAACCATTCCTTGTGCAGACCAAAGTCCTCATTAGACCTGCCAGCAGGGATAGATGTCTGGGCCTAGCGGAGCACCAGAATTAGCAAGTATCATTTAACTGTCTGAAGCCTTTAACACTAGACAATCTCTAGAAGTTCAGTGGGGTTTTTCAAAGCATCAAAATTATAACAGGCCTGACTTATTCAGTCTAAAGTTTCATGGAACAGAATCAAAGGCTTAGCTTGTACCTGAGCTACACCCTATTCATTTTGGCTCCTGCTCCCACCCCCTTGATCACCTCCCAGGCAGCAAGAAATGTATAATGCTGGCACTGGGGGAGGTAGGGCTATGCTGCCATCTGAGTTTTACAGAGGGAGGAATGAAGTCACACTGACTTTTCCTGCTTGGCCATGTCCTGAAGGCCTTTCTGTAGACCTCTCTAGGTCTGTGCCTAAGGCACCGACCCAAGATCACTCGGAAAATTTTGGACAGAGAAGTGACAATGCTGCCTTGCCAGGTCATCTCTATATGCTGCTCTGAGACCAGACTATGGGCCTGTGGGGAACCTGTTTCCTTCTACTGCTGACTTCTGCTAAAATGAAGCAGCTGTTAGCCATATAGATGCCTTTCCTCTCCCAGTAGCTCACAACCTCTTGTACTGCCCTCACATGCCTGGCAGGACATCCTTCCTCATCATCTGGGGTCAAAATGCTGTAGCTTTGCAATAAGAGATTTGGAGGCAGCAGGTAAGGGCTGCCCCAGATGCTGAACATGGTCTGGTTTCAGAGCTGCAGCAGCAGTTGCCTCTGACCACCTTAAGGTGATCTTATTTTCTTCTCCAGCTTTGCTACCACACTTTGTGGCAGAAGTGTCTATAGTGTCCTGAGTGCTGGACTATATCGGAGGATGATGAAGGCAGAGGAGGAGGCTGGTTACAAAGGATAAGCCTTGCTCTCTGCAGTGCACATAAAACCTCTGGCAGATGCCACCACCAGGAAGAGGATCATGGGAAAAAGGCATGGCTGTTTAATGAGTTTTAGAAACGTGTTCTTTAGCTTTGTGTGCATGTATTTTTAGTCTCGTAGAGTACAGAACTAAACTTTGAACAAAAATAGCTGTCTACTTACATAATATCCTTGCTTACAAAACTCCCACAGCTTAAGCTCTCCGGAGGCTTCTGGAGCAGGGGGCTGTCAATCACATCAAAGCTATGACTCAGGCGCGTACGCACATCTCAGCAATGCAAAGTCAAGATTTGCAGTGTTTACACAGGATACTCTGCACAAGGCATGTGATGGCAAACGCAAAGCTACATCCTAGCTCCACAGTCTCAAAGATGAGGCAAGGCGTTGATCAGAGCAGAGAGATGCAGAAAGCGTGGTGCTTCCCCTTTCTTCCTACTTGCCCATGACTGGGTAGGGGGAAGAAAGGATGAGGAAAGGGTTTTCCTTCTATGGGTTCCTGGTTTCCATTTTGTTTAGGTCTTCTTGAACAGTAGGTAGTCCAGACACTGAGCCCTTGCTCTCTGTTGCCTTGCAGTGGGGGTTGTTGGTCATTCGATATAGCCCAGTTTTAGTGTCCCTGCACCCCTGCCACTGATGTGATTAGCAATTCTAGCCAAGAAGCCCTGGAGCTGAAGAGGTTTGGAGTCACAGCTCTCTCCTTGACTTTCTGCCTAGGACAGTGGCATGCTCATGCTATAGACAAAGTTACCTAGTCACAGCAAAGGCTTCATTTATTCTAGTGATAAACAGCGGAGTGTAGTGTCAAGGGTGTTCATTCTTTCCATTTGCACTTTGAACATGCATGGTTAGAGATTAGTAATATGTCATCATTTCTTTGTCCTATTTTCCCTTGGCAGCCATGGTGTATGTGGATGAGCCTGGACAAGTAGGTGATACTGGTTTATTTGCCAAAAGTAACATTACCTTGTGATGGCACACGTTGACTCTAAAGAACTGATTCTGCTGGACGTGCTTATTTTCCTGAGACACCAAGGTGGAATGGGTTTCGGTTTAAAATAACTGACCTCCCCATGCTGAGCCTAAGCATTTCTTTCTGAGAAGCCATTTTTAACCACAGATGGTTGCCAGATGCAGTGGTTATCAAGGATAGCAAAGCTGGAAGCCCACCATGGAGATGAGCTGAATTCTTTCCTTTTGCTATCAGACCTTCTCAAGTGGAACACCTTCTTGGTCGTCCTCTGGTGTGGGAGAAAACATCTGTTTAGGGGGAATATGTAGGAACCATTGGGTCAGTGAGAGACATGTGGTGGTGGGTGTACATGTGTGTGCTTAGGAACAAACATTTACTGTGACTCTGATGGATTCTGAGAAAGCCGGGGCTGTCCGCTGTGTCTTGAAATAGCTCATGAAAATAGGCAGCCTTACGCTGCTTCCATACCCTGCGATGGAGATGTACAGCCCTGAGACATAATTTGTTATGCAATTTATCGAAACAGTTACCCTCCAGGGGCTTTAGAGCCCTAGCAAGAAGAAACAAGGAAAAACTAGGGACTAGCCTTCTTTAGTGGGATAACAAGTAAATTGTTTTCTGAATGCCTTGGAGTGATTTTATTGGGAGTCTTAATTCGCCCTCAGAATACAGTGGTGCATTTATAGAACGGTTATTTTTATCTTAGCTATGTGGAGGGTGGTGCTAAAACATCCATATTATTAGTGGCTGTGAGGAGAGTATCTTCCAGCTCCCTGTCTTTTCAACAGCTTCAGCTTTGGATGCCGTTGTAGGTCGGGTCTCTCATGTCTTTCTCACAGAGGCACACACATGCATCATATGTAAGGATGTATGTGTAGTCTATGGTCAGGGAGAAAGCATAGTCTAGTAGATGGGGCACTAGATGGCTTTGTTTTCTATGATACTTTTCTTCAATGTATCAGACCAGGTGTACTGCTTGCCCTCAGACCCAATGCTCTGACACCAAAATATGGGAAGCCCTTCCCTGTTCCAGGTGTGCTGTGATGACAAGATCCATAGCTGCTTTGGAGGTGTCATCAGGTGGTCCTTATCTCAAGCTGAGCTATGCTGCATGCAGGTACCATCATTTGCTTCCCACTTGCTTTGGACTTGGCCACCAGCCTGACATATCTCACATTGGCAGTTTCTACCTCTAGCTAATTAATTTTTTTTATTATAGAGAAGTTCAGACATTTCTGAAAATAAAGGTAGTGAAAATTCAGTGGTTTCCCTCAGTTATAAATATGGCAAGCTTCTTCTAGAGTGCCTCTTATATACACACTGCTGGGAATGATGAAATTTTTTGGGGCCCAGTCTGTTTGCCAGCCTAGTTCCTCTAGTTTATGTCAAACATCTAGGGTGGGAAAGTAATTTACATATGCTCATATGGATTTTACAGAGAAATTCCCAGTTTTTATATGCTTTAAGCAAGCCCAAGCAATAAGACTTCGGCATCTGGCAGGTTTGTGTCCAGCTACCTGAGTTGGAGGCAAGAAGTCTTTCTTCCTGTGCTCTGAGTGTTCACCCTGTCAATACACAGACAAAGATCAAACAAAAATCCCCGGCAATATTAATAGACCTGTCTTCAGGCCAGAGCCTGAGTATGGTGCAATAACAAGGCAAACAGAGAGGCGTAAAATGAAATCCTGAATTCTCATTCAGCGAGTGATCACGATCCAGAATAGGAACTGAATGTGGGAGGGGGAAATAGTCTGCAGTCATGTAGTTGATGATTATGTGGTACTACCTACACAGTGAGTTAAGGAGCGCGCACACCCGGGAGTTTCACTTCATAGCCTGGGCAAAAGGAGCTGTTTGTCAGTGTAGGCTGCTATGAATAATGTGGTGTAGACAACCCCCAGAGATGTACAATACATGCAGCTTGTGTATTTTAGTGGATATGGGAATTTGCACATACAACCATAAGTACGTGTATTTATAAAAGCCAGCCCTGCCAGTACATGTGCGCGAGGAGGGAGAGTGTGTCAGCAGGTTTATACCTCCACAGAGCTCAGTGCATGTGTTCCTGTACCCCCCAGTCATCTGTGTTGGATCTTCATGAAGACCCCTGTTTTGTCCCTGTTTTGTAGTTGCTTAAATCCATTCTGCAAACTCCCTTGATACCTCATTGTTGGAGGAAACAGACCCCAAAGGCCTTTGGAAGCTCTTACTGTGCACTGACTCCTGTAGCTCTTCTCTAACTCTAGCTTTTTCACACAACTCACTGTTTCCATGACTTGGATAGAGTTCAGGATCTAAGAAGGTTTTGCTATTAAATTTACAGGACCAAGATGTTGCTGTGGGTGTTTTAACATCACTGCTGTAGCTGTGCAACCTGACATCTCGGCTTAGACAGGTTCTAGGAATAAAGTGAACCTGTCTACTCCAAAGGCTTTTTCCCTGCACCCATCCAGCACTCACTGCATCTGAGAGGACTTTCTGTCCTCACACAGTGGTCTTTCCTAGGATGTTGAAATTATTAAAACAGGGCAGATTTTCATGCAAAAGCAAGTAACGAACATATCTGATCCCTAGCACTTAATTACAAAGGGGAGAACAGAACTAGCATGGAAATGTAATTCCTGTACCCTTGTTGAGTAATACCTTGAGAGCTTGCACAAAGTCGGCTAGTCAAGGGCTAGGTACCATCAAAAGTGGCACGTGATGCAAAACCAGAATCTTCTTTATTTAATGCACCATGTAACTGAATTATTTTTTCTCAGCAAAGGAAAGGCAGATACGTGCGAAGTCTTGTTTGTACCCACAATGCCACACACATGTTCCTAACTTTTTATAGAAACACTCTTGATTCTCTGGGTGTGGGTTGTTTTTGTTTTTTTTCATCTGTGGGGATTTATCCCACCAGTTGGTCTAATCAGCTCTCAAAATTACGTGATCATGGGAAGCTGGGCAATGAAAATAACTCGTGAGAACCTAAAAAGAAAAATGCTCAGGACATCCAGGCTATTAATAAAAGCAAGTGTTGCAGAGCCCTGTATAAACTTGCTGCATCAGGGACACAGAAGTAGCTACCCAAACCATTTTGGCTCTTCCGACCAACAGAGCGCTTCCAGCTCGTGTTGAAGTTATGACATTTTGGCATCCATTCTGTGCAAGAGGAGTTGGTGCAAACCTGCCCTCGGGGCATGGCTACAGCACAGGCTCCCTCCTGCCAAAATACTGTGGAGCACCCCATGGCATCTCTCCTGTGGAGGTGGCAGGCTTGCTGGTGATTTCGGTATGGATACACCCGCAGTTGGCTTTGGAGAATCTGAGTGTAGAACACGGCTGGGTTTCTTCCACACTTACCCATGAACATGCATGTTTCTTTAATCCAGTGCCAAGCTTCCTACTTCTTCATAAAGTACTTGCAGCACCAATTCCCAGTCTTTGCACCATGGGAGAGATAACTAACCAAGCTGTAATGTTTTCCATTGCATATTTAACTTTGTACGCCTGGCTTGTCATTGCCAGAGCTTTTATTTTCAGTTCTGTGGCCTGAGAAATGCATGAGTGAGGTATATCTCTAGTGAAGGAACCCTTTCAAAGTGATGCCTTTTCCAACAAAACTTTAAAGATCAGCACACTAACAAGTTGCTGTGCCTCTGACAGAGCGTTGCTATCAATATAGGAAGAGCCTGTTTTACTGTAATCCAGATCTTCCAGTCAGATCCCAACCCCCAGCCTACGCTTCCCTTGGTATTGTGCTGATGCCAAATCAGCAAATGTTCAGAGAAACAGGATAGGCCACAGCTGTAAGCCAGCAATGGCATCTTGTACATTGGGTTGTTGTTTTTTTTTTCTAGTGTGGAGTAGTGCAACACTAAAATTGCATTGGCTAAGATAATAAACGGATCAGACAAATATAGCTGGGCATATGCTGAGTGTGGGTATGGGTTTTTAATTTCCCTTCTTCAAACCAAGATCTATAATAAGATGTTTCCTGGCTTGTGTGTGAGTGTTTTTAATAGCTTCATTCTTTTTCTTGCTGGATACTTCTTGATGTGGCTGTACTAGCCAAGCCCTGCACAGTAGCTACAGTGAATATTGTTTTACTGCTCTGAGCTGGGAGTACGGTAGGTGCCATAAACTATCCTGCAAGTCCGCTCTGTCAACGGGTGAGCACATTAGCAGCCTTTCTTTGCAAACTGAAGCAGCATCAGAGATGGCAGAGGAAAGACGTTTTCTTTGCAAGGAAAGCTGCTAGCTCTTCTCTGGATGCCAGCAGATCCCATGGCCATGCAGCAAACAGGAGCTGCTGCAGGACTAAGGGGCAGGAGGAGCTGGTAAGCAGAAAGCTTCACACAGTGTCATGCACATGCAGGCCAGCAGCAGTTAGAGCCATGGACTTGCCTGAAACCACTCTTCACATAAGTTTTGCTGAGTCCGTACTGTGTCCTTCATCTCTTAAGCTGAGCTAATTCAGATTTGTATTCACCATCCCTGTCCCACGTTACAGAGGCAGGATGCCCAGAGAGTCACGCTGTTGCTGGCCAGGTTTCTCCATAGTTGCAAGAGCCAGTACGTCACCTAGGGATAAAGGAGGACCTCGAGGCTGGAGTGAGTCATGTATGTACTCCTTGTACTGGACTTTAAAGCACCTGTCAGTGGAGGTAGCTTAGTAGAAGCCCTACGAAATGTGTGTACTTGCTTAAAATCCCATCTTCAGATGTTACGTCAATGATAAATCTCAGCTTCTACTTAAACAAAATGATCACGTATCTAGCCTTAGTAGCTTTGACTTAGGTGGCTCAAAACCTGAAGGTCTATCCAAGATATGTTTTTATTTTAACCCACAAGATTTATTTTAAAAGCCAGAGTCGTGGCTGGGAGAGGCCTGAATTGCAGCCATCTTCAGACTGGAGCCATTTCCCATGTCTCAGGCAGGACATTTCTAAGCCTTCTTGAACTTTAATTTGACATGAGTCAGCATTATAATGATGTTATGAAAAAGGCAAACGTAATAGGAATGTGGTCTACAAGAAAAAATCAAACTAGCTGGACCTGCTGAGACTGAAAGAAGAGAAAGGTGAGGGAAAGACATGTCTTCAGGGCACAACAGGCCATCTGAGATAGGAAGATGTTTCTGCTGTCATACTAAGACACTTGCATCCCACCTCCGTGGGTTGAAGTGTGGGGACATCCCTGATTTAAAAGGGATGATGGAGCAGTGGTGGAGCATTAGCCCTTGCTCTGACAAAGACCTCAGTAGGGAAATATTTTACTTCCTCTGTATCTCTGCTCCTCATCTCAGGAATGGGAACATCACCATTGTTCTGCCTTGTGCATGTTAACAGACCGAGTAATCAGACGTTGTAATTTCAGGGCCACGTCAGTCCCTCTGCTATGTAAGTTGATAGCTCCAAGTGGATGCAGAATTGGGAGTCAGAAGTGGCTTTAGGAAAAACTGAGCACGTGTGGGCTCTCCCATGGGTGGAGAAGGACACCAACCTGATCAGCTGAGGCTGTTTACTTTTGCAGGCAATAAGGCACATTTCCCCTGGACCTCTGAAGCAGTTAACAGGGGGCAGGGGAGGAAAGTAGGACCCAAACCAAGCATTTTATAGGAGTGCAATCCACTCCTGTGTCTTACATACCAGTTCCTATTAAGCTTTCACCACTTCATCCCCAGTGTGACCCCACCTCTGATGAGCTGAACCCTAACAGGCCCTCTTTGTAGGATGCGTGTGTCAGGCAGTATGTCTGGAATCAGTTTTACAAAGAGGGTCTGTCTCCCCATTCCCTCTGTATCCAGCCCAACTGTGCTCAGCTGCTGGGACAAGGAGAGCTGGGAGCAACTGCAAGAGCAGCTGTGCTGCTGAGGAGCACACTCCTTCTGCTCGACTTTGGCTACTTCCGCCACCAGTCCCATGGCCATGCTGCTGTCCCCGAAGCTCTGGGCTCAGCTGCCCATTCATTAGGACTGTCTGCAGACATGGCTGTAAGTGCCTATGGCTGGGGAAAGCCTGGCTGCTAGAAAGGTGGCTCAGTAGTGGATGCTGAACAGGTTTGGGCCTTGGAGAAAGGAATTCTGGTAGAAGCTCCCTGGGCTTGCTAACATACATGGTGTTCTACTGAGAGCTCTCACCTGCTTGGCCTGCACTGTGACTGAGGCTGCAACAGAGACAAAATGCATGTTATCCTCCAATATATTGAGAATTTGTCTCTGTTCCTCAGACCTGTTGGGAACCAGAGCCATCTGTTCTTGCGTTTCACCTTTGGGCTGAACTGTCCCATGGCCAGCCTGCTGTCAGGAGCGTATTCTGTCTGTGCTCAGCTGGTTTATCACAACCTCAGTATTGCATCTGTCCTCACTTATTGTCCTATATATACTCGGTGGAAGGACCAGGGTGGTGCTGTGGCAGGAGCAAATCCTGGGCTGCAGGTGCGTCCTCACCCTGGTACAAAAGGCTGGAGGCATGTGGCCATAGCAGAGCCTCTGTGAGGGTTTACCAGCATCCTCTACCTGTGGGGAGAGCATATCTCATTGCCTCAGCAGGCAACCTAGAAAAAGGCTCTTGCTCACAAATGTAGGCATGATGTTTGTGTTCCTTTCCTCCCAAGTTCTGGCATTACTAACATGCCTGTGCATCTCTTTGCAACAGCAAACCAAGGCCCAGGGGTCATGCATATCTCCCAGATCATGTGGTGACTCACGGCTGTCTCTATCCACGCAGTCCGCATTGGGCCCCTGTCTCTTCCTACGGAGGTGGTACAAACCAGGAGTTAAGATTGTATGACTCTAGCTAAAGAATGCAGAGATACCTCTGCTTTGGGAGGGTGCTTAGGAAATTCTCCCTGTTCAGATCAACCCACAGCT
Organism: Eurystomus gularis; assembly: GCA_013400335.1. Taxonomy (NCBI): domain Eukaryota; kingdom Metazoa; phylum Chordata; class Aves; order Coraciiformes; family Coraciidae; genus Eurystomus; species Eurystomus gularis. Next base: position 237,125 of record VZZY01001238.1, read on the forward strand.
GGCTGCTTTCTTCCTGTGCTGGCTTGTGCCAAGCGATCACTTCCCATTTTTCTTGATTCCAGCTTTGCAGATGTTCATGGACACCTTGCACCAGCCTGAGATCAAGCCAGTGCCATGAGAGCATTGTACTCGTGAAAGCCTGCATGCAAAACATCTTATATGAACTATACTTAGCTTTGTGATTACCTCTGTTGCTGCTCTAGTATCACCCCCTCTTGGTATGTCAATCATCACCTTCCCCCAGGGAACATTTTGGTTTTCCAGGAGGTTGCAAAGTTTTGATTGCACACCACAGAAATGGGACATAGCACGTACCCATCCATAAACCCTTCTGACACGGACACCAAGCAAGATCAAAATTTGCTGGCAAGGGTACAAGAGGGCACAAGGCAGGGTACGCCGCATGGTGCCTCACATGCCTGAAGGGAGATGTGAGATGTCTTCTTCGTCCTTGGAGCAAGTGGGGTTGGTAGCAACATCCTTCCTCTCAAGCCGTGATGGGAGAAGGGGTTAATTCACCACTGACACCAAGTGCTAAAGTGTTTCATCTGGCAGCCAGTGCCAGGTGGTAATACACTTTCAACAGAGAGATATTATGTAAAATGGAGTGGTCACCCAAGGAGGTGTAATTAGCTCTGCTGTCATATAGGAAAGAACATGTTTGTACAGATTATTTCCAATTTCTAGCAACACCTGCTCACTTGCTTTAACCAGATTTCTCAGACAGGGACTAATTAGCACTTCCTTGGAAGCCCAGCTCTCTCCAGGCAATGGCTTCACCTCTCAATCGGTATTCCTTCTGCAGGAAGGCACATTAATTACTATAGCAGGAAAAGCTGATAGAAGCAGGAAACCATTTTTATGCCTAAAACTAATTAAAGGGGAAGACAGAGCTCACTAGACCTGGACTTCCTTGCTCATGCAAGGGGTGAGGTCTGTGTGCTGAGTTTCCTTCTCTGCATCCTTGAATGAAAATGGACTTTTGCATCTGTATGATTTCTGAGGGCTGTGGGTGAGGGCCACGTGATGCTGCTCCTCCAGGGTTTGAGCCCAGCAGCTCAAGGCAGTGCTCATGCCATTCCAGCAGTGGCACAGAGTGACAACTGACTATCATGGTGGCCTACCATGGGACTGAAGGGAACTTCTGTAGCATCTGTGCTGGATTCTCTTTCTGAGTGACCCTGTGCTGGAGGGGGTGGTGTGGTGTGGTGCTGAGGGACATGGTTAATTCTGACTTGGCGGTGCTGGGTTAAAGGTTAGGCTTGATGATCTTAACGGTCTCTTCCAACCGAAATGATTCTATGATTCTATGTCAGGGCTCCCTTTTTTTTAAGCATAACTATGTGCAAGGCTCTGAACATACTTAGGTGTTAACTGCAGTTTGGGAGTTAACGGTGTTAATTGATGCTACTGTTTGTAGAGCCCAAGTCTAGCCAACCCCTTCCCAAAACAGAGGATTGTGATGAACTTATGGAAGTCTCCCAGGATACTGGGAGGCAGGTCAGTGGTCTTACAATGCTGCAGGTGAGTGTGCCTAGGCACAGGGCATGTGTGACTGGCCAGGACAGTCCTCCCAGCTCAACCTGTCATCCCTGCTTCTAACCACCAGCTCTGCTGAAGCTTTATAGCAAAGAAATCCCATTTGAAAACCTTCTACTTTCCTCTTCTGCATGAAGGGATGAGACATAGCTGTCCCCAGCCCTTGCCTCCTTGTGAGAGGTGGGGATGACCCTTCTCATGCATTCTGTTTCCTTTCAACACCCTTATCCATGAAATCAATCCTCTTTTGATAGCTGCAGTTTGGTGGATTCTACAGCACTGCAGTCTTTAGGAAGAGATGCATTTTGGGGAATTTATCTGTACAGAACCAGCTCTCCTACAGTCTGCCATACACTGTCTACAGACCGCAAGGTGAGAAGGCACAGCCAGTCCCACCTTCCCCATGTTGGAAACCATGCAACCACACCTCACTCCTCATGCACCCAGTCTGTTAGCTTTTTTTTGGCTAAAACATGTCTTTCAGGCAGCTAGCTAAGCTGGCTTTGACCATCTCAAAAGACAGAGACACTGCTGTTTCCTTTGGCATTTGTCTCTGACTCTCAAGCTTGTACTGTTGATGTATTTCTGACTTACTTTGTCCAGCTTTGGTCTACAGCTTTTACTTTTTGTTCTCCCTTTTTTCTGACAGAGCCTTCTATTGCCTGGAGTTATTGTGCCAGTGCACCGTAATTGAAGCCAGCATCTCAATAAGATAGATGGCTCTCTGGATGCCTCCCTATAGGTATCTTCTCCAGCTCTGAAGGTGCTTTTGTGGCCTGGCTCTGCCCTCTTCTCAGTTTTACCATGTCTTTTTGCAACCATGGGCACCAGGACATGGATGCTGTGTTTTAGCCCCAGGTTAAAACTCTTCTGAATGTATATGTAACGATCTTATTAACGCTTTGTACTACAGCATCACTTGCTGTCCATCTCCCATTTCCCCTGTATCTCCTTCCTTGCTTTCCTTTCCTACCTGAATCCCATGGAGCTCTTGAACACTAAAAGGAGCAGAAAAGGCATAATTTCAAAAGTCATTTAAGGAAACTCTTTCTTTTTTCCCTACCCAATCTATGTGGAACTCCCTGCCATAAAACAAAAGGGAGGCCAAGCAGAGCAAAATGTCCACAAATAACAAAGACATCTATAGGAATAACCATATTTTATACATTTTTTAAGAGCTTTCAGAGAGCTGTAAGTCCTTAAACCCTCTGGCAGCCTTAACTCTTGGGGGTTTTGGAGAAGTTCTGCCTCAGGAAGGTTGTTCAGGGGCGGTTGTGCAGTGACACATCTGGCAGTGCGGATTGCCAAAGCGGAGTCTCCTTCTCTGGAGATGTTTAAAACCCGCCTGGATGCATTCCTGTGTGACCTGATCTAGGAGATCGTGCTCTGGCGCGGGGGTTGGACTAGATGATCTTTCAAGGTCCCTTCCAATCCCTGGCATTCTGTGAAAGTGGAGGAGGAAAAGGACCAACAGCCTGAGCCAGCATGGCAGACCCTACATATCTGTGCTTGTTGTCACGTCCCTTGGAGGGAGATTTGTGACCTTCCAGAGAGCAGAAATCCCTATTCCCCAACTGACCTAGTTTATTTTCATGCATCATTTTACATGCCTTATAATATTTTATAGCTTCATTTCTGTAACTCAACATTGAGCTACTATTTAGTGAAATGATCCCCAATAGGGACCTTAGGAAAGCTAATCGTACATGAAAGCTTTTGGCAGTGGGAAGCATCCACAAATACTTTGAATACTGAATTTTGCTTATCTTAGTATTTATTTATTTGTTTGTTTATTTTTAGCCTCAATTCTGGTTGCAATTCTGCATATACACATCAGCATTGATGAAATTTCTGGTGCCGGTGCAAACCAGCATCAGAATCAGGTGCAGAGAAGTAATATTTTCATTTTCTATGACCATTTTGCCAGCTGGGGCCTTATTTTAATGGCATTGGCATATGTATGAAAAAAACAGTTGCAGGAGACTTTTAAGTGGGAGAAATTCAAGGAAGTCCTTTTATTGGTGGGTCTGAGAGTTTGGATATGTTTCCAGGCAGCTCTGCTTGTGCTCTCCCTATGGATCTCTGTCCATATCCAGCAGGAGGCTGGACCGTGGGTTGGGCAGCACTGGAGGGAATCCCCTTGTGAGAAAGGAACATCTTCTCAATTATTTTTTGCTGCTTTTTTTCTCAGCACAAAACTTGCAAAATAAATATGATCCATTGTTTTTTGATGACCACTTGAATGCTTTCCAAAAATGTGATGAAGCATTCTTTTAGTAATATATTATTATTATTTATATTCTTTACTATTTCCTTATATCCAATATCTCGGTGGACCTGCAAGTGTTATAGCAGGCCCCAGGGAGTCTGGTGTGTTGACATGACTCACAAAGGATCACATGAAGTCACCTGTCATGACTTTGCATTGGGGAGCAGGGAATGAAATGGAGCAAATCTTACCCTCCAGGACCTGGAAGACAAAGAAACTTAAGAAGCACCTGAGTGTTATTGATGGTATGAAGTGCTAGAGGACATAGGAGCTCTGCTGCTTGTCCCAGGGAAGCTTTCAGTGTGCCAATCACCATGAAATGAGGACGACTTCCAGTACAGGCTGATGAATAGTTATTTTTCCTGCTGCTGCTGAAGTCACTGGAAAAATCTGATTGATCCAGGGGTTCACGTCAGAGCCTAATTCCCCTTTCTGCAAAACACCCATATGCTCAAGTTTAGTGCTTAATAAAAGGTAAGCTCCAGTCAATGGGAAAATGTGCTTAAGAGCTTTATGCGCTTTCTTAAGTGCTTTGCTGGGTCCGGCCCCATGCAATGTGTCAAGCACCCATTAGTCTCATCTTTTATCACTGTAATATAGATAGTTCCTCTGAAATAACCCTTTCAACACAAAGGTGGGGGTTTTTTTGAGTGGAAGCCACCCTGGGCATATGCACTTATTAATAATGACATGCATTTGGGTGATGTTCAGGCTTTCTGCTCTGAGGAAATAAAGGGAGGGAGACGTGATGGTCTTGGAGCAGGTACAAAGCTTTCAGATGCTGGGCTTGGATGAAGTTGCAGAAAGTGTTTCTCTTTGAGTTGCAGGGCCTGGCAGCCCAGCGAGATAATGAAGAATAAAGCAAACTGTCTGACAATGGAAAATGCTGAGCTCTCTGAGTAATTAAAGGTTATGTAAGACGGTTGCATGGCTTGCAAGGATTATTAATGCAGTCACGTTTACATTATATAAAGGGTAATTAAAATGCAGCCTGCTTACCATTGATTACACCCTTTGCCTGGCATCCATAGCAGCAGGTCCACAGCCAGTCTGCAAAGGTGGCTCCGGAGGCAGCGGCTGCCAGTGAAAGGAGAGGCGGTACGGGGGCTGGGTGCTTGAGACCATGAGACCATCACTGTGCCATGGCTTTGGACAAACCCTGGACAAATCAGACTGCAGACTGTGTCCTCGCCCTGTTGGCATGGGCAGGTGGGTGGCTTCTCCTCCAACCGTGCCACAGCCACCAAAGCTTGCCTGTGAGAACCTTCTGGGGTCTGGCAAACATCGGGAGTGGTGGGGTTATAAGCAGTTCTTGACAGAATCACAGAATGGTAGGGGTTGGAAGGGACCTCTAGAGATCATTTAGTCCAACCCCCTGCCAAAGCAGGTTCACCTAGGGCAGGTCACATAGGAACACATCCAGATGGGTTTTAAAAGTCTTCAGTGAAGCAGCCTCCACAACCTCTCTGAGCACCCTGTACCAGGGCTCTGTCACCCTTACAGGAAAGAAGTTTTTCCTCATGTTGAGGTAGAACTTCCTATGTTCCAGTTTGTGCCCATTGCTCCTCATCCTATCACTGCGCACCACTGAAAAGAGACTGGCCCCTTCTTCCTGACACCCACCCTTCAGATACTTGTAAACATTGGTCAGATCCAGTCTCAGCCTTCTCTTCTCCAGGTTGAACAGCCCCAGGGCTCTCAGCCTTTCCTCTTAAGAGAGATGTTCCAGTCCCCTAATCATCCTCGTAGCCCTCCATTGCACTCTCAGTTCCCTGTTGCCCTTGAACAGGGAAGCCCAGAAGGGGACACAGTATTCCAGATGTGGCCTTACTAGGGTAGAGGGGAAATAAAGCTAAGCTGGCCGTGGATTACAGATCAGCACATCTGAAGAAACTTTGCCAGGGTAACCTAAGGAAGCCGGGAGGTGAAGGATGTCTACACAGAGGGAGGCCGCTGGCAGGAGCCACTGTGCAGCTGAGAGCCACCTAAGTGCAGTCCTAAGCAGACTGCAGCCAGCTCTGCTCCATGTAGACAGGCATCCGAGCCCTGTGGGTACCACACGATGCTCTCAGGAGCATGGACTGGCACAGGTCAGTGAACAGCAGCTTCCTGAGGCAGTGCAGAGAAGACCCAGGCTGCAGATGACAGCTGGCCCTGTTGCAGTTCCTAAAGCCCAGTTTCATTAACAATGAGGCATGAAAGATGGGGGTGGGCCTGGCCATGGATTTCTGGCAGCCCCACCCCAAAGATGAAGGGCAGCTTCACTCGTATGATGCTGCACGTGAAAGAGCGTGCCGAGAGGGGTCTGAGGTGATGTGTTACTTGTGTGGAGGTTACAGCAATCATTTTCCACTAGTTCCCACAGCAGGAAGGGGCAAGGTGCCCAGACCTAGGAGAAAGGAGTATAAACACCCTGACATCAGCTCCTCTGAGCCCCTGAACACCTGGTTTGCATTTTCTATTTGCATAAGGTACCTTCTGGCACTGAAGAGGGGTTCAAGCGGAGCTGGGGAGGCTTGGTCTCTGTAGGATTCTCTGCTTTTTGGAGCTCTGTGCTGTCTGCTTCTGGCAGGGCTTTCAAAGGAAACGCCTCAAACCCACGTACAAGGCGGTGGGGGTGCTGTGAGCACATTGTGTCTCTATATTCTTGATTATTTCTCTGTGTTCTTGATTATTTCCCTGGGACTCCTGTCCTCGGTGCGAGGGTGCTTCTCAGGCAGAGGCAAGGACAGTGCCTCTGAGGGAGCTGGAGATAAGAGTACACACGAGAATGAGCTGGACCTACTGTTTTCTCCATGGAAACATGATTGGCACTCGGCTGTTAGGCCCAGTAAATCCAATTATGACTGTAGATAGAAATGTGTTTAAAAAACCACCCAAACCAACCAAGCTGGTGTAAATGAAAATATAACCATGTGCTTTACAATTATTTGGGCCATTTCTTTTTTTTTTACATTCCCAACTACATATCATACCCCTTGTGGGGTGTGTGTGTGTTGAGTTATGTTTCCCGTGGTGCTGCCATGGTCCACCACACCTACCCTGTGGTGGCAAACGCTGGCTAGCCCTAGCACTGATCTGTCCTCAGGCAGTCAAGTTATGGGGCTGGACAGGCAGCCAACGCAGAACATCTAAAGAGCGAATTATTTCTAAAAAGTCACTTTCCATGTAATGGGCCTGAGCTCCTGGAGATGACAAGTGGGAGCCAGTAGCCTTCCTTCCAGCCACTTCTGCCCCAATAGCCCTCCAGTGGCTTGTGAGAAAGCTCTTTTAAATACATATTAGTGTTCTTTGCAATTCAGGAGACCCTTTTAAAAGACACTTGAACTACACAAAGAAATGCTGTGGGGTGGCAAAGCTACAACCTGATTTTGAAAACCCTGGTTACAGATGATGTCTGGCCCGAATAGACACCGTGAGCTTTCTCCCTGTGCTTTCATCATTCCCCGTGCCCACAGGTGATGTATTCTCCGTTGGGCTGGGAGCAAAAATAATTTCTTGCAGCTAAAAAGCTGTAACTGAAATCTGAACACAGGACTTTTCAAAAAAACCCAGGCAAATTAAGATCAAAAGTTCTCCCAGCCTCAGCCCCAACCTTGATGCAGCATTTTAGCCCACCTAAGCCTTCTCCACGCAGCCCTGGGTAACATTGCCAGCACCTCCTGCTCCCCAGACCACTGTGCCAGGCCGAGGAAAAGCCCTTCATGCCATCTTTTCTCATTTGCAGGTCATGGGGAGAAATCTGCCAGCAAAGCCACAGACTTCAAAACCATTTTTTTTTCTGTCCATGGAAGGGATTAATTGCTTTAACTGCACGTAGTGGCATGTACAATTTCGTATCTTTTTAATTGGCATCTCATCTGTGCTTTCTGCATTCCGTTGTGACTGGTTTGAAGTCTATTTTGCTCGATTAGTCTCTGGGTGGCAAACTTGTGGAGAAGTCAGGAGACATGGATGGCTTTTCCAATGCTGCTACTGACTTTGTTGACTGGCTTTCTGATGATTTTCCAAAATATGATTCAGTTCCCCCATTTGTAAAATGGAGGTTGATGCTTTATCCCCTTTTAAAACTGCTCTGAGAGTTTCGGGTAGAAACCAGCCAGTGGCTCCAAGTTGAGTGGATTTCTATTTTTCAAATCCGTGACAGTTTTCTCTTAATTCTGTGCTTTGAAATATAAGGAAGTATGGAAATGTTCAACTTTTTTCTGGGGAGTGATGTTTTTTTAAAGCTCTATAATTTTGGTATGGTGGAAAACTTAAAAATAAATTATTCCCACAACATTTTAGCCTTGCACTGGACCAAACCTTGAAGAAAGCAATATTGCTGTTGGTTATCATTGTTGGGCTTCAGCATTTCTCTGCAGTGGAAATGAAGTATCAGGGTTAGACGTAGGGTCTCATCCCAGCCCTTTGTGCTTTCTCATCTCAGTTATTCCTGACTGAAAGCAATAAAATGTCTCTCATCTGAAAGGATACACTTCAGGCTCTTTGGGGAGGAAATACCACCCCGTTGTGAGAGGCAGTTCCCGCTGCAGAGGAGCACGCTGGCGCAGGCAGCCAGTCACGCTTCTGCACGTTGAAGCAGCTTTTCCAGGTGGCTTCTATCCCCAAAAATTAAACCCAACCAACCGCTCTGGAGAAGTCATCTTCACAGTGGCAGGCAGGTCCAGGTGTCATTCCATGGATTCAGGGAGAGGTGCATCACCACCTGAATCACCAATGCCCTTTGCAGACCCTGGGCAGACAGGCCTCCATCCAGATAGCAGCTTGAGCAACCCGCAGCCTGGAGCAGCAGGGTATTCATTCCCAGGACCATCACTGTCCTGCCCCAGTGTTGGGTCCAGGCTGGAAGGAGACACCCTGGCACATGGCCACAGGAGGTTCTCTGATTACACAGGTGGCCCCACGCAGGTAGTTTTGCTTAATGATATTAAACAGAGGGTGATAATGTTACCTCAGGGATCAAGTGGTGAGCTTTGTATGGCGTGACCCACAGCAGTGGTGGGATCCTTTCATGCTATGGAGAGGCCTGAGATGTCATGAGGACCCAACGGATAGGGGACAGATTTACGGGAGAAGGAGGGTAATGCCCTGGAATGGGTAGACTGCTCGCAATAAACCCCACCTATTCCCAGGTGTGCAACCCCTCTGTTTCAGCCTAAGGGCTTAATTTAATTTTGCAATATTTTAACTATCATTTTGGGGCCACCTCTGAGTGTGCCGAAGCTGTTCATCCTGTTCCATCTTCTCTTGCCTAGACCCATCATCAGCTCAGGGCCATCTACAAACGTGCCGAAGCTGTTCATCCCCCTCCATCTCCTCTTGCCACTGCTTTCCACTGCTGGCACCACTGGAAATGTGCTCCACGGTTCAAAACAACCAGTTCAGCGGTGGCTGTGTGTGTCAGGGGCAGGGGGAAACCAAATATCAAATAACAAATCAGCAAGGCAGGATCAGGATCTGTTTGCTAACACGTGGGAGGAGGGGAGAAGGACAATATGCCCAGCAGTTGCTGGCTCAGCTATGGTAACAGTGGTGGCTTGTCCTGGGCCCTTCCCAAAAGGTTGGCCCCCACCAGGGTGGGAGCCACAGCTGCCTGCTGTCCCCTCGCCAGGGCAGCTGGGCTTTGGGCAGTGCACGCTACATCCAGCTATAGAAAGAAATGCTATAAGGGGGAAGTCATAGTATAGAAGTACCTATATATGTATAAAAGTAGATCTAGAAGTGCTTCTCATCTCCATTGTCAGTCCAGCAAATGGCGGTTTCAGCCACATGAAACCGTTAAATAAGCTGCTCCCTTAACTTCTGGGAAGGCAGCACAAATTTGAGGCGGGTTTCTGTCGGAAGGGAGGGCTGATGAACTTTTGATGAACCGGGGCTGGAAGCAGACAGCCGCTCCTATTGAATCAGCGTCGTGTAAAGCCGGCCTCCTTAATGAATGTCAGAGACCCCGCCTGAATCAGAGGTTTCAGGCCTCTGCTTTTTCTCTTTTAATTGCATTTTCCAGAGTTCACAGGCCAGAGTAAGCAGGGAAATTTGTGATGGGTCAGAAATGGTTGTGGTTTGGAAAGAATTTCAGGCATCCTTCATGTGACCTCCTCCTCCTCCTTGCACACAATTGTTGCTTTTAAAAGAAGCGGCGATAATGGGGGACCAGGGGATCTGCCTTGCAGAAATCTTACCCTCAGCCCTGCCATTTGCAAATCCCTTCTCTGAGCTGCAGGCCAGGAGTGGTCAGTGCTGCCCGGAGAAGACATCCAAGGGCAGAGTGCCGGCAGCCTGGCACCCCTCATCCCGCTTTCCCACTGGAGCAGAGAAGCCAGAGCCTACAGCAGCAATGAGGCATTTTACAGTAGCAGCTTCAGAATTAGTCAGCCCCAGCTCCTGTGCCATCAGTGGGGTTTGGAGTTAATCTGGAGCCCATTAAGGCTTGCAAGGCCCCGGGAGTGGATGGGCTCACTCCCTTAGCAGCCTGTTTGAAGACAAGGGAGGAAAACCCCCGGTGCTCCCTTGCTGACTCAGCTGGCCTGGGCAGCTGGCCTAGTTAATCTTAAATAAGCCAATTAAGGCTGCACTTTAGGAATGTCTCTCAGCTGAAGGTTTGCCTGAATAAAGGCTGCAAGGTTTAGCTAATAGTGCCTCAAATCTCAGCAGCGTGTTCCTTATCTAGAGGGTCAGTTGTGCCTCCTCAGCTCTACCCATGCTGTGGGCAGGATGGGATTTAATTGACACAAACCTACCAGGGAGCAAGTGGCAGCCACGAGTTGCCCAAGAGCCCATGGGTCTGGAGCACGGCAGTGATGGGAGCAGCTCGGGTCTGTCAGCCACTAGGTAAATTGTGATCTAGCTCCTGTGCCTCAGTTTCCCCACCTGCAAAACCAGTGCTGCTCCTGAAAGGTGTGGGATGTTGCAGAGTGTCCTGTGATGAATGTGTGGTAGTTGCAGCACCAGCTTAAATCGGGTGCACGCCTTCTGGGCGGGACACAAGTTGTGTTACTACCACGCATGGAGACTCAAAGAGCTGGGCTTTTGAGCATCCCCCAGCAGTCTCGTGATTTCTCTGTGAAGTGTTTTTAGGTTTCCTGATGAAAAGGTGAAGCAAGGTGTCCTCAGCTCCAGCTGCCTGCCCTGTGCTTCCTGACATGAACATGGGAGGAAGTTTAATCCAGGATGAACAGGCAACTATTATCCCTGCAAAATTCCCAAACAAATTTATTTCCTCGGGCCCAAGACCTGATGCCAGGGCTGGCTGCAGCTCACCTCTACCTGTGGTTCCCAGGCTGCAAAAACCTGCTCTAATTCGATCTGAGAGGCAAGATGATATGTAGGGGCCCAGATCCCTACTTAGGTGTTCTGCTGCAAAATAGGAGGGTGTTTGCAAGAGAGAGATATGAGAATTTCCAACACCCCCCTTCTTTTAATTACTTTAATTGTAAGAAGAAAAGCTCCCTTCAAAGAATACCTCCTTGTGAATTTATAGTCCTCCAACCTAGCATTTTATGATCTCAACAAGAAGCTCATAAAAACAAATGTTTTGAGAGGGGGAGGAAAAAAAAAAGGTGTAAAAGAAGCACTGGCAAGTCTCAACTGAAAACATGGAGTGAGGTTTTCTAAGGTAAGCATTGCCATAGAAAGAAGCTGGACTGGCTTGGGAGGAGAGGATGCTATTATGGGATATCTGTATTCAGGCTCTTCTCCACATAGGTGGGTCAGGAGGCTTGGTAGTGAGATGCTCTCAGCACAGCAGCATCCTGCAAAGGGCTGGGGGGGAGTCGGGGATACAATGGGCTTTGCTTCACCTGCTGGCAAAATCCTAGTCCTAGGAGGAGTTTCGAGGTCTGTGAGGGGATCACCTGGCTAGGAGAGGGAGCAGCTCCTTTGGAGAAGGTGTGGGTCTGGGGGCTGTGAGTGTTTGTGTTGTGGCAGGGAGGGGAGGCATGTGCGAAAAGCTCAGCACTTGACATTTCTGCAGGTGTTCAGGAAAATGGATTTGGTTTCTGAAGCCTTTCCAGCTCCAGAAGGGCAAAGGGAGGTTTGTGCTCAGCAGAAGGCCATCTCCTGGACAGAGACAGGCTCTCCACTACCTATGCATGGCAGAGGTGTCACTACTTAAAGACACTGGTGGCTTAGAATGGCAGGGCAGTACACACTAAAAAACATGAAAGTGCTTAAGACCTGGTATTCTGCAGTCTTAATTTCCATGTGAGGGAGGGAAGTTATTTTTTATTTATTTTTTTTTCCTTTTGCCCTCACGCTCCTCAAAGACTACACTGTATTTAAGGAGAGTTTTTTACGTGTTCTGGGTCAGCAGCTTCTGAGCACCTTCCTGTTCTGTGCTGCTGGAAAGGAGCAAGCTTCACTCTGCAAGATACTTGCAGAAGAGTATCTTGCTGGAACAGGCTGCCCAGGGAAGTGGTGGAGTCACCATCCCTGAAGATGTTCAAAAAACCATGTAGACATGGCTCTTCAGGACATGGTTTAGTGGTCATGGTAGTGTTGGGTTGATGTTTGGACTTGATGATCTTGGAGGTCTTTTCCAACCCTAATGATTCCATGATACTTCTTGGTGCGTCTGGTCTCCTGAGTGCACCCTGGCCACATGGCTCTGCTGCCTACGCTCCAGGGAATTCGAGCACCAAAGCTCTGGATTTCTACCGTCTAGATTAAATCAGGCTTCCTTTCAGGCACAGTAAAGCCAGCAAGGAACATAGGTTAGATCCTCTGCCCTTTAGCCTAGCATGGCTGATTTTCCTGCGTTTAGTCTGCCATGTTTCTGTGCTGGATTAGAGTGCCATGGTGTCTCCATGAAAGTAGATAAGCTGTAACCAAACTACCTCCCAGGTTCACCTGTGCCCTTCGAGATTCTGCCTCCCTTTACAGCTTCTGGGCTATTCCCACCATGTTGGTGTCCTTTTCAAATTGCAAACCTCAGCACTCAGCACAATACATATAGGCTGGGTAAAATCAAGCTCTGCTTCTCCTTCTTACCCTCCATCACCAACACATTAGGAGCTTATTTACCCCTTTTGCTCCCTTTACTGGGAGCTTGGAGTTGCTTGCCTGCTCTAAGGAGAGTCTAATGTGTGTCCCACCCAGAGCTGGCAGCAGGGAGAGGTGGCCTGCAAGCCATGGTGGCAGCACTTGCTGCTCTCCAAAGCTGCTCTTTAAGGCCATGCAAGGATGTTGTCCCTAAAGGGGCAGTAAGGACTCACTGCTGACATAACAGTATATCTTTCTCTTGCTTTTTCTTTCTTTCTTTCTTTTTATAACTCGTGAGCAGTTTAAAGATGTGTAAGAGTGGCTCTTTCACAATTTGCACTTTGCAAACAGGGAAAGTGTAATACTTGCCCTACCCTTGCTGAAATTTGCTTGGTTTTTCCAAAATAAGAAATTTCCCTCCTGGCCAAGGTCCAGAATGGAAAATTTAAGAAGAGTGAATATGTGTGTGGGGGTTTGGTTTTGATTTTTCATTTGTTTGTTTGTTTGTTGTTAGAAGTTGCAGAGAGTGGCTGCCCTTTCCCCCTGACTCCTTGCGGTGCTGTGATAGGATGTCCCCATTTTGGGAGGCACAAGCTGATGTGATTCTCCTTGATTTCCCTCACTTCTGACTCAGGGGCTGTGGCAGAAATCTTGGGGGATGATAGCCTGTGGAATGCTGGCTGGGCATACAGTGGGATAGGAGAGCTTGGGAGCAGCAGGGAAGCTGGGAAAGGCTATGGCAGATACCATCTGTGCATTTGCCTGTGTGTGTGCAGATGTGCACACCTACAGAGCCACTAAGATGAGTGCTCTTCCCCACACTGCACCCATGTACACATAGGAAGAAAGAAACATGCTTTTATAGGCTTCATCTGCTCTCTTATCCATGCATGTCCTCAGATATATTAATTACTGAATGTAAGCTGTTGGGAAACGACTGCACAAGTCCACCCATTTGCTGGTAGACTCATTTCCCACACATCCTTCCACCCCTGCATTTTAGAAAGGAAAGGGATTTATTATAAGGCAGCGCTGTGGAAAAAGGTTGCTTAGAGAAACATGCTAGAGGATCTGGGAAATGCTTGAGTAATGGAGCTTTTTGTGGGCTAATAGAATAAAACTGCTCCACAAAAATATTATCGTTGGGAACATGAGCTGAAAAGGGGATGATTCATGTGAAACACGGGATGTGCCTGTGTTTCATATGAATCAGTGCTATGCAAAGTGGGAGAGGCCTGGGGCAAAATGAACACCTGAGACCTGCCCCTAAGCATGGAAAAGATAAACCACCTTTATTAAAGACCTCGGCAGGAGGTAATACAGTGGGTGAGTTAGACTTGGGAAAACCACAGGATGGAGAGTCCCCAGGGCTGACGAGAAAGCCATGTTAGAAGCCTGGATGATTGCTGACAGACTTATGATTAAGGACAAGCAGGCAGAATTTCCTGTGATACTCCATGCAAGCCGAAACAAATCTCTTCACCTCCCGTCACCTACACTACCTCATCTAGGAACATGAGAAATGAAACTACTGCTGAAAAGGAGCTCTGTGGGCTAAATCTGCAGTTTATTTGGAGCTTCAGAGGAGACTTAAGTGGAAGAGATTGGGGAGGGGGGAATCTGAGGCCCAGTAATCTTTTTTTTTCTCTCTTCCTTAAGGAGAAATTATTCCCATCCACTATTTAATGTTTCACAGGCAGCAGAACTTGTACTCCTAACTCACTAAGGTCTTTTGAAACCTACTGCTAACTTCTTCCCTGATATTGCCACTGGCTGAGGTGATGGAGGAGAAGCAGGAGGTTGGCTTTTGTGACATCTTTGCTTGCTTTCTGCCTTGCCAGAGACCTCATGGTAGCACTGAGGTTACCCGGTGGTGCATGCAAGCCGTGGGCCCGAGGGGAGGTATGGGGCCAAAAAGCTGCGGTGTTCCTCTTGTTATACCCTTGAACATATGCCTGTATGTCATGGCTGGGCTGTTCCTGCCTCTGACAGTCCCCTGAGGTACCGTATTGCTCTATGAAGAGTGGGACTTTCTGTCACACACTATATTTAGGCTGTGGATTTGCATTGTTAACTTGTAGGTCTGAATGAGCAGGCGGTTTACTTGTCGCACCAAGCACTTACCTCTCATGTGCTGTGGAAGTCTTTCAGTATCTTCTTCTTGTGTGGTCAAAGATGCTGCAATAGAGGAGAGAAAATAAATATCTAGGTAAAAACCTGTTTGACCTCTAAATAGAAGAGAGATATTTTTTATGTTTTGAAAAAGAAAGGAAAGAAAAAAACCTGAACGTTCTTTATCACAGGTAGGGCCTGGACATCCACATGTCCAAACCCTTAGCAGGTTATAGGTAACTTCTATGGCTATAACCCACTTGGAGGTCTCTGTGGTGCCTCACTTCCTGGAGGTAGCACAAAGCAATGTCACCAGGCAGGACTGGCGCTGTCAGATGATTGGGGAGTTCCCTGACTGCCATGACTACCCCATCTCTGCGTAGTCATGGCTTGAACTGCTTTGCAAGGTCTCTTGCTAAAACACAATGGTCTGAGTGACAAAATGGAAAAACTGGTCACCTGTGATTCACAGACAGATCCTAAAAATATATGGCTATTGTTCCTTTCCCTATGACCCAGCTGGGATGAGTTGTTTTATAGAGGAAGCAAGAAGATAAACAAACAATTCCAGCATGCAGTGGTGAAGGCTGCAGTCCAATTTTTTTCAGCTGCCTGAATTCGACTCCTAGATCCTCCTTTGCTATCAGGCTCCCCCTCTCCAGCTCTCTCTAAGCAGTAAAGCTGGGAAAGGTGGATGAGGATGTCCCTGTTGAATGCCAGGCTGGACTACTGTATGTAGGGACACGCTGGAGTACTTGGGACAGGATGCTTCTCGTCACTGATTTAGCCATGGGTCATCAGAGCTGGGGAAATGATGCATTGTGATGCTGATATGGCCTCAGGAGCGGGAAGCTGCTGTGGATAGGAAGTTCCATTGGTGGGTGTCATTGATCTGGATGTGGTCCTTCTGCGGCACTTGGAAGTCCACCAGTCCCACTGGCAATGTCTGATGAGACATTTGTGTGAAATGATCTTGCTAACCTCAGTCAGGCTCTACATCTCCTGCCTGACTCAAGCTGTGCCACTGTGCCCACCTCCCAGCATGGCTGTCACCCTGCTCAGCAGTTTAACCCTGTCACCTCCAGCTTGGTCTTTCTGAGTGCAGAGAGGAAGCATAGCGCTCATTAAGCTGAAAAACCAATGCAAAACAAAGCATATTGCAGGTGGCATGAACTTGTGGGCACCAGGATACAAATCATTGCTTGGGAGGACGCTTCTTTTAGCAGCAGGTTGATCTATAACAGCTCATTTCAGATTTGGCGGTCGAGTTTTTTTGGTACTATCTTTGACCTACTGGTTCCATTCAGAAAGGATGCTGGTCCCTTATGTAATTGCACATGCCTGCATTTGTACACATTTATTAAATCACAGTGAGTGATTTTGCTCAGAGCCTCACATGGCCTTGATTTGCCCCCCCTGACATTACACAAAATAAGAAAAATATGCCATGCGGCAGCACTACTTCTCAGTAATAAGCTCTGCAGCTGGTGTGAATCAACCCAGCTCCTTGGGGTTCTGTGGAGTTGCACCCTTACACACCAGAAATGGTCCAACCCCTCACACACGAGGAGTTTCTTGAAAACCTGTCTCGGTCTCAGATCTTGCACAAGGACTTGGCCAGCAATATTTAATTTTGCAAGCACTGCACCCAGCCGCTGCTTTGCCTTTCTTGCAAGTTGGCCATCCTTAGCAGAGCAGGAACAACACAGCTGTCTCAGGGCCACCCCAGTGCCACTTGGCTGTATTTTATTAGGCTGTCTCAGCAGCTTTGGTCTCGGTGTATTCTCTCCAACAGTCACAAGCCAGCTGGAGAGATAAAGCCAGTGTGATTGTTTTTCTGGGGTGATGGGGAGAGAAGTCAGTGCAATATCCTCAGACCCAAGCACCCCTTCTGCTCCAGGCACATCTGAGTTTGGTCAGGGGTTTCTTGATGTGTGACACCTCTCAATTAGAGCACCCCCAAACCCTGCGAGTTTCCCAGCCCAGAGCCCGGCTCTGTCACTGAAGAAGCTGCCCTTAAGATGAGTTTAAACCAGTGAATTTTGGATGCAGGCTGCCCAGGGAGGTGCCCACATAGCTCATTATGTTTGGGCAGGAGAACCCAGGATTTGGCAGATTTTCCCTTAGCCCTCAATAAGCCTGAAGAAAACCCACACGTATCCTCACAAAGTATAGTTGTTTTTGAGTCTGGAACATTGTTTTCATTTTGTAATGTGAAAAATAACATGCTATTTTGAATTATTTTTAATAACAAGGTTTGCTGCTTCAGTAGATTTGTAGTCTACATACCAGGTCAGGCTGGGCTGCTGGGCAGGAGGTGTCTGGCCCCTCCAGCACAGCCTCAGCCTTCATCACACAGCACTCCTTGCTGATCTGGTAATCTCCAACGTATTTCAGCTCTTCCTAAAGACCGACATGTGACACCTTTCTAATGGCATCTGGAGTGCTATCACCTTCCCCACAGCTTCAGACACCTGCAGGGGTTTGTGCTGTCACCCGATCGCTGGCTGGATCGGTGAGATGAGCCCCAAGTGTGCTGCTAGCTTGAGGCTAGTGTAGGGAGGGAAAACTGGGGGGTCTGGGAATGTCCTTCATGGTCCCTGTTTGAGGACCTCAGTCAGTCCTCAGGTCCTGAGGACCTCCTGCCCTGGTTGACACCTGCCAGGGTTGTAAGTGCAAGGTGGGCTTGGAGAGCAGGTCATGGGATGGGGAAAGGTAGGGGGAGAAGCCATCATCCTGACATGGCGCCTGGGTGTCTCAGGCAGTGTGGGCACCTCAGGGAAGGAGTCTAATGGGTCTATGTCCCTCCAACTCACACAGAACAAAGGTCCCTTTCCATCAAGCTCCATCAGATGGATTTGATGTGAAACTGAGACAGAGCTCTTCACCAAAATGTAGGACAAGTGGCCACCCTTGCTCAGCATTTGATCCTGTCTCTGGCTCCCTGCTCCTTTCACTGAGCACCTGGAAATGGCTGACTAATGAAGATGTGCAGATGGTCATTAACTCCTGCATTATGCAGCACGTGGCTAAAAATAGCCAAGGTTGCAGGTCCAGGCCTGGCTCTGCTGGGAGAGATTTGCAGGGCAGAGTCAAGAAGCAGTTTGTCCCCTGGTGTCATGGCAACAGATCTCGAAATGTGAGTGGCAGGACAGCAGTGGTGTGCTGATGCTCCACTGGTGTCCGGGATGACCTTGGAGAAGCAGGCAGCAGCAAGGTGGACCACCGTTCCCACTGGCTGCTTGCAAGTGTCCTTCCTACAGCCCCCTTTCCCTTTGGCAAAGATAACGATAAACTAGGAAGTTCCAGTAAAGGTGATATTAGAAAAATTACAGCAGAGAGCAAGCTGTATTTCTATTTTGTAGCTGTATCATCAAAACTGCCCGTACTGTTCTTTTTTTGGGGAGATTTTTCTGTTCTGCTCATTTTTAGGTTAGCAATATGCTGCCTGCAAGATGTGGTGCTCCAGGTTTTTGCTGGAGAGCTGGAGGACAGTTCAAGTAGACACAAGTTTCACTTGGAGATGGAGCTCACTCAAAGTTTTATAAATGCTGTCCAAACGAAAGAGAGCAGAGGTCCACCCTGAGCTCCTTGATGATGGCTGTCTTAGCACATTGTGGCCCTGCTGTTTGTCCTTGTCACACCGCCTCTGCAGACTGATGGGTAAAACTGAACTATTTAATAGGAGGGAAAAAGAGATGGGAACTGAACTGAGATAAACAATTCAGGTACTTTTGTAAATATTTTTTCTGCAAAGGATCAAGGTGTGGGAGGTTAATATTGTTCTTGGCTCCAAATTACCTTAAAAAAAAAAATCAACTTTTGCTTGCAAAAAGTTGTTGGATGCATCTTTGTTTTCCATTTTGTTCTCACCTGAGGGAACAGGTTGAATATCATGGACTTTGTTTTTATGTGTGACGTGACATCTCAATTTTCAGAGGATGCTTGTGATTTTTTTTTCAGGAGCTTGAGGTTTTTCATTATCTCAGCTCGAAATGGGCTCAGCATCAGGGCATCTCAGGCCCCTTTGAAACTTCACTGTGGGTACCTAACACCAGACCACCCAAATTGCCAGCTCTGCAAAAGCACCTTCACACTGGCACTGGGGTGACTTATGGATGTGGGCTTTTACTGAGATGGCCATGAGTATGACCATGAGTGCTCATTTGAGTAGGGGAAGTGGTGTAGGAAAATTGAAATGGGAAGGGGTACAGGCACAACTGTTTGAGTACAGGAGAGGAACCAAAGCGTAGCCACTTTTGCAGAAGTCTCTGTCTCCACCCGCGTTTGTACTCAGCGCTGTGACTCCTCCTGCGCAGTGAGGTGCTCTTCTCCATGGAGCTAGGTCCAAGTCGTAGGTTGAAAACGGTGACCTTTGAGGCTGGTGAGCTTGGTTCAGTTGAGAGAAAAGACAGAAACCATTCAGAAAAAATATAACCCAGATTTGGGCTTAAATTTTATGTGCAAATTCTCAAATTTTATATGTTTGGGTATGCTGATTTTTCTTTTAGGCAGGCCCATTTGTCAGTAAGGCTGAAGAAAAGTCCCTGCTTTATTCTGCCAGCCTCTTTTATGGGAAAGTCAAACAAATGTGCTGTAGAGAGACAGCCCTGTCTCTGGTGGGGTAGTGACCTCCCTTTTCTCAGAATGCACGCTTAGGCAGGTGTCCCACTTCCCTATTTAGGACTGAGCAGGCAGGATGGAAGGGGAAGTGCAATAAAAGCAATCAGATCAAATATAGTCATGAAGTGCAGTCACCAGCATTGCTTCTGGGGCTGGGCATCCCCAAACTTTCATCTTGATGCCAGGGCAGATTTAACAACGTGTTAAATGATGAATTGCTTGAAATGAAAAGCCTCTGTCCCTGCTGCAATGAGAATTGCAAGGCAAGATATGCTGCAATGATCAGACATATGGAGGCTTCATATGGGTCTTCAGCTGCTCTGACCCTTAAGCTGCTGTGTGAGAGTATTTCTGCATACAGCCCTTGAGAAAATTGGTCGTGGATGTACAGTTCCCCTCAGCTAGAGCAGGTCATACTTGTTTTGTCCTGGGAAATGCTGGCATCCCTCAGCCCATGACCAAAGGCAGCAGATTGGTCTGGTGTTGCATCTTTGCCTGTGTATTTGGGTGACCGAAGCATGGATCAGAGCTGGTGTAACCCTGGAGCGGCAGCACAGCGTCTCCCTGTGCTTTCTCAATTGTGTTTTCCACTGCTGGATGGCCTCTAACAAAGCAGAGCTCATTCTCACAAAATCCAGATTTTTCCCTGTGATACCTGCCTCTTCCCTTTGATAACAGGGGCCTGTTGAGATAGGAACCATGTGTGAAATCATGCCCAGGGCCCTGGACAGGGCAGGCGAGGAGCTGTGTTGCCCTAGCAGGTACTCCCAGGAAGGGTGACAGAGCAGGTGAGTGCCCGTGGAAGTCTCCAAGCACCAACAGCCCAGCCCACCTTCACAGGGTCATCCATCACAGCAGCCACAATGTGCAAGTATTTACCATCACAGCTTTGGCTGCTCATCAAGCTGGTGGTGGCTGCAAGTTGAGTCATGACCTTCTGGCTCTCCCTTCACAGAGGCTCTGTGACTACCCATACTTCACCCATGGGTGCTCCTCAACCAAGACAGTACACCTGAAGACTACCTCCATGCTATCTTCCTCACCCCTAGTCAGCCCTGCACAGTCACTCTCCCTGGTCAGAGAGCCATGGGGCTGATTTCCAGCTCCAAGGCCAGTGATGGAGCTGGGATGCTCTTCACTCATCCCGTGAAGACATGCTCCTTAGGATGTGCTGCTCTAAACCTGCCATTCTTTGCACAGCATTGCTGTAGATACCTCCAGTACTCTAAAAACACAAGACTATTACTAGGGTGAAAACATCCACTATCCAGTTCCCAGGAGCAAGCACTATTTCCAGATGGGTTTGGAGCTGTGGGTGTCCCACAGAGGGAGCACACAGAGCCCCAGCACCACTGATTGCAGCACTCGGTGCCCTGCCTGGCGCTGGCAGGAGCAAGGCGGCCACTGCGGCAGCTATTAGAAGCTATCATCAGTCTTCAACCAGGATGGCTGCGAGACAAGGAAGTGATTAGGAAATGGGAACGTGAGTGATAAGTCATCTATCAAATGGACTTATTAACCTAAATGTGTCAAGGAAGTTTCCACTGAAAGGAGGTTTTTTTGTTGTTTTTTTTTTTTTTTAATTTGGGCTGATTTAAAAATGGAGAAAGAGACTAAGCTGTAATTTATTTTTTTAATGTAAGCAATATTGCTTATCAAAGCCTCAGAAACCACATGTTTATTTGTTCACCTGCCTTCAACTTGAAAACAGCTAGCAGTAAAGAAGGGCAGGCTGGGACTGCAGGCAGAACAAGGTGAAGAAAGTCTAACTTTTCACAGCAACTTTCATTCTAGGGATCACTAGGTGCATTCTAGGAGACTAACACCACTGCAGCCCTCTCCATCTGCCTCTTGCTTTCTCTGCCTACGTGGTCTCCTGCAGGCAGATGCGCCTGCGCCCCGAGCTGGGAGGACGCAAGCCAGTTCAGACTGAAAGCCACGTAGCCGTGGTTAGCTTGGTTCCCATCCAGCTGGCTTGGCGTACCAAAAGAGCATACATGTGTCTGTCAGCAAGGACTGCAGATAAAGCCTTGTTGCCTTTCAGTGGTGCAGAGATATGATATGAGACGTACAGCTCTGCTAGGAAAATGCATTCAGCTCTGGGAGTAGCTCCGATAGACAAGCACTGGTTAATCTTGCAGTCCTGCTAAGGTAAGATGTTGCTGCCCACCCTGCTCGAGATGACCATCTGCAGCAGATGACGCAGCTGAGTGCAGTCTGTGCGTACAATGCCATTGCAGTGTGACTCAGTAGACTGATGTTAGGCTTAAAGCAGGAGGAGGTTGCCTGTATGAGGAGGACATGATGGAGAGCAGCAGCTGAGGAGAGGGTACCACGTCTGTGCGCGCATACATTTTTCCAGCTGCACCTCTGCTTGCTAAAGAAACTACTGTGTCTGGTTCCTCATCACTGACCTCCCCTGAATATTTTGATTCTTTTAGATCTTCTCATAGTATGGCCATCTGCAAAAGATCCGATGCAATTTGAAACGTATTTGTGTAAATAGCCACACACTTGTTTTTTTGTGGGCAAGACATCTTTTAAGAGAAGTGGCTTAGGCAGTGTTCCCATGAGTGGCTCAGTGAGCAGACAGAAGATGGTGATAACCTCCAGTGAGGAGGTTGTGCAGAGCAGTCTGAGCTGGACTAGCTGCTCTTCAACTGCACATATGCAGCCTACAACTTGGACTGGACTGACTCCCATCATCTCAGCTGCAGTACAGGTGGCACCTCTGGCCCCAGAAGCTCAAGGAAAGACACTGGAGAGCAGTAGGTGATGTTTTCCTCCTGCGTCCACACTTCTGGTGGCTCTACCTCACCATGACCTGATGGGTGTGGTTGGCCTCATGTGGCAACTGCCTGTGCAATCACTTATGAAAGGGCTGTTTGTCCATTTATCAAGGCCAATCAATCTCTTTCTAAAGAAAATGATACGACCTTTAAAACAACAATACAAAATGAGCAGGAGAGACAGCAGTGATCCACCTACTTCCAGGACGCACAACCAGAAGTGTGAGACTGTTAATAGGAGCAGTGTGCTGCTTTTCACACACACTGTGTCTGCTGTATAAAACCAAACGAGATGACAGCTCCATGTTTGATTTTATTTCTTCTCACTTCAAAATATCCTGGGTGAGAGTCTTTATACTGAGGTGTCTCAGTACATGTGATATTGAAGGAAAACAGTGAGTTTTGAGGTCTGGTGTGCCGCTTCAGTAATTTCCCACAGACAAAACCGGCTAAATTAAAATCTGAATCTAGATGTAATGTTCTCAAATTCATTTCTGCTTGGAATCTACAGCTTTAGTTTGGCCATTATAGAGAGGTTTTTAGGACAGCCCATCTTAGGAGAGGAGATCCTCTCCTAAACTTCATGGACATTCATATCTGGGGTCGTGATTTCAGACCTCTCTGGACAGGATAGCTGCATAATTTTTTGTCTCTTAGGAGAATAAAAAGCAGAAGCTTCCACACTGGGGTGATCTTTTCCCTCCATCAGACTTTATTCTGTATAAGACACTTAACTGAAATCAATCAGCTTTCTGCTTTCAGTGGCAACCAGGACACGCTGCCTCCCTCTCAGGAGCAAGAGGTTCATGGTCCCTATTCACCACATAGGATCCCTCTGCATGGCCACTGCTCTTCCTCCCATGGCAGCCATGTGCCCTACAAGGTGCATGTGGGAGAGGGGTTGTGCTCCTTTTGTAGAGGCCAGGACTCTGGTAGAGACCTTCTGTAGAGGCCAGAGGTGCAGAGGTGACTACTGTCAAGGAGTGAGATTACCAGGGCTGAACACTTGCTTGAAAGCCACAAGGCTGTAAGGAATCAAGCAGCATTAGATCATTCCAGTCCAGTGCAACAATTTACTACAAAACCAAGAACGAGAATGAACCACAGTTGGAAAGGCTGGAGCCAATTCCTGTTGTACCCCTTGCAAATTTATTCCTTCCCCAGGAGGCAAAAAATAGAGCTGCTCTTCTACTCCCTCTGACAAAGTCCATCCATTTTTATAAGCAAATACCAAAAGAAAAGAAAAATATTTTGGAGGTCCTGAAATGTTGATTCACTTCATGTTCCAGCCATAAAGGAAATAAAGGGCTAGAGATCAAAACTGTTTTCATGGTCTTGTCTAAAATGGGAAAAGAAATCATGGCAACTCAAATATGTTTAGATAAACTTTGTCTCTAGTTTTGAGTTTATGCCTGGCTACCATGTTACTTTGTGAGTGTTAATTTCTGTCAGCGTTAGAGGCATGGTCACTGTTGGTCTCCTGCTGCCTAAAGTCTCTTCATCCAACCTTAACAAGACCAAGAGAGACTTCACATGGGCTTGCCAGACCAAGGAAGCCTCTTAGGCTTTTCAGAGCTGAGGTGTGCAAGGTGCTGCCATGGATTTGGGTGCTTGTTGGAGCTGGGTTTGACTTTGAACCCTCTTGCTGGCTGTATCTGTTCTTACAGGCTGCCACCCCTCAGGTTGTCCCCAGACCATAGGGGTATGTAATGGCTGGAGTCAATACTGCTGGAGCCTGAGTCCCTCTGGAGTAGCCTGGCTGCACCCACACTGCATAGCTCTTGGCTTAGGTCTTTTCTGGGCCACAAGTTATGGCCTTGACACATCATTATTATTTTTCTGTGGGTTTCTTTTTTTTTTTTTCCCCGAAAAAAGCTGGAAGATATGTGTGTGGGGGTGTTGTAACCAGACAGGCTGGTCCTTTTATAATGTGATGGTAATAGTACGTGTTGCATGCTCTGGGTTATTGTGTGCAAATATTCAGAAAATTTTAGTGTGGAAGGTCCCAGAGGAGAACTGAAGGACCATCCCAGAAGAAGGGACCAAAACTGGCGCCTTCCACACCCGCATTGCCTGCCCCATGGGAAATGTGGGGTAACAGTCTCATCGGCTGTGCTTGTTTTTCCTTCTAGAAGGAAGTGTTTTGAGCAAACTAGGAACAGGTTGCCCAGAGAGGTGGTAGATGCTCCATTCCTGGAAACACTCAAGGTCAGGTTGGATGGGGCCCTGAGCAACCTGACCTGGTTGAAGATGTCCCTGCTCAGTGCAGGGGGGGTTGGACTAGATGACCTTTAATGGTCCCTTCCAACCCAAACTATTCTGTGATTCTATGAATATCTGGCATGAATGATCACAGACTTAGGGCCCGGGAGAGAGGTAAGAAACTAGGCCATCTGTTAGTGTAGGCTTATTTACAATTTAAGCCAGAATTGTATTGATGGGTTTCCAATTAAAGGGGCGGGGGGGGGAGGGGAATGGATTAGTCTACTGGATTCAGTGACCATGCTAGAAGAATTCAGCAAGAGGAAAGGAGGAGGAAATGACTTATTCCTCCTGAAAAAGTAGTGCGGTGAAATACGGTATGAAGTTCAGCAGTGGTAAATATAGCTAAATCAATTGAGTTTAGTTCATATCCTGAGAGCCATAAATGTACACAGGTGAAATTTTATAAGCTTTTAAAAAGAACTTTATGATCTTAGAGGGAGAAGCAGTATAATTTGAAACTAGCAATGGAAAAATAATGTAATATGGATTGTGGTATACCTAGACAAACCTGTTAACTTAACCTACAGAAGGACCATAAAGTACAAGCAAGGAGAAGAGACTTAGGGATCTCTTTCATTCTTCTCCAGGACCTTGATCCAATCCTCTTTCGAAGCTGTAGTACCCATTGAAATTACTCTCTGGGAGGTCCAGGAGTCTAAAGAACTCATGCGCAAGTGTCTCAAAGGGAAAAAGTGAAAAAAGAAGGAAACGTGTGAGTCTTTGGTAAGCTCTGCTAGTTCTCCATCACTGTACCCTCTGATTTTCCTCCTGGGGGCTAGAGGTTGTACCTCTGTACAGTTGATAAGGAATATTTTAAGACATTTAGAGATGCCTGGTCTTGTCTACTTGGTGTAAGAAGCGTGGCCTGTAGCCTCACTTGAGACATTTGAATACCAAAATATGGTGTCTCCAGAAGCTCTTTTATGAGTACATTAAGTGCCCTTAAGAGCAGAGGACTGATAACAGCACAGGAAGGCTCAGAGTTGTGCAGGCTCCATCATGTAACTCTGGCATTTAAGAGACCAAGACTGATGGTCATCTGACTACTGACCCCTCCTAGGTTCCTGCTGAGCTCTGCTAATGCCTGGAGCTGTCAGTGATATCTCCTGCTCTATGCTGTGTTTCAGCAGAGGTTATCAGTTCCTCTGGATCACAAGTCAGGCTGAGGAAGCTTTTCAGGAGGGGACCTCACTCACGGCTTAGCTTTGTGACAGGCCGGTCAGCTGTGCCATCAGCTTCTGTTCAGCCAGAGGCTGTGGTGATAAAGGGCTGAGAGCCAACCCTGATAATTGACAAGCTGGCTAATCAGTTTTAAGTAGAAGCATTTCCACAAGTCCGAATAACCCAACATTATGGGTGAGCGTGATGCTATGTGAGAAGGTTGCTTTGATTTGGTGGGGTCCTGTTTGCTCCTGACAGTGCTTCCTTAGACCTCATACTCTTTTGAGTGTGGTAAGGCAGTCTGTGCCCTAGAGAGCTGCACATCAAAGGAGAAGTCTTTGTGACTAACCAACCCAGTCTGTTTCAAAATCAGCCATTTAGGAGTAAATTTTCAGCAGACAGCCAGATCTAGAGCAGTAATTAGGGCAAGCACCTAATATTGACCTCTTCTCACAGGCAAGAATTTATGCTAGAACAGGAGTAGCCCTCCAGCACTGCATTTAAGACACAACCTTCTGAAGCAAAGGCTTTATTCCAAATAAAATATTTCCCCCATGTTACTAATCAGATCTGGCTTTGATAGGAAAGTCATGAACAAAATCCTCTCATGGTGCTAATATATAAGCTTTGCCTTCCTCAGTTGTATTTGGTTATATATATATTTAAAGCTCTTCTTGTTAATGCACCAAGTATGTGTAAGCAATTAACAGAAGATTGTGTTTGATTACAGCTTACAAGAAAATCTCCAGAGACATTAGTGTTCATTACTCAGTGAGCAGCCCTTTCAACCATGAATGGTGACCTTGGCAGAAGGTCCTGGAGACCATGGAATTAATTGAGAAAGTTTTAATAAAGGCTGGCGCATGGAAAAAAAAATAATCCATATGACTAGTGCATTGTTTGCTGATGACGGTATGTTTGACAGATACCTATCCCGTTACAAATTCAGATACTGAGTTCATTGCTGAGCTGTGCTTTCAAGGTAGATTTGATGACAAGCTAGAGAAAGGCAGCTTTGGAAAATGTTCTTTGATATATTCTGAAAGATGTTTTGCAGTTTGACAAAAGTGTGGGATCGCTTAATGAGACTCTGTCCTATTTAGTCAGATGCTTTCTTGGAATAGCATTTTTCCATGGCATCATAGTTACAGAAGTGGTTGTGAGCACATTCACTAACTCATGTGGCCTGAATGAGTTTTCTCAATGAAAAAACAGCCTTATGCATTGATTCCATTTGCTGTTGTTCCTTCAGTCATAGTTTGCTGTTTGTGAATGCTCTGATAACTCTCCACGTCTTTAAATTCATTGAGCCTAAAAAAAAGGGGGCAGAGGAGAGATGTTAGTAACTTAGAAGTCGTAACTTCCTACACAGGCATGGCTACAAGAAAGCTGGGGAGGGACATTTTGTGAGGGATTGCAGTGATAGGACAAGGGGTAATGGTTTTAAGAGGGTAGATTTACATTAGAAATTAGGAGGACGTTTTTCACTATCAGGGTTGTGAGACACTGGAACAGGTTGCCCACGAAGGTTATAAGACACTGCATATGTTCAAGGCCAGGTTGAATGGGGCTTTAAGCAACCTGATCTAGTGGGATGTGTCCCTGCCTCTGGCAAGGGAGTTGGAACTAGATGATCTTTAAGGCTTGGAGCTCCTTAGATAACACTGTGGAAGTACAAAGGGCTAGCATACACAAACAGTGAACAATGGGGTGTCTTTCCACAGTGATCAGTCGCATCATCTACCAGCAAATGAAGTGATACGTATTATGAGGTGCTAATTTCCCCCAAAGTGACAGTACAGTCATTGAAAGTAAAGACTGAAAGGAGACTTCATGCCATAACTTCCCTGTCTCTGTATCAGAATATACTGAAGGGACTGCAGTATTATTGCTCCTTGTGAAGCCATAATTAAGCAGTTACATCCGTATCCTGGCCTCTGTGATTACAGGATTGCGTCTTCTTGAAACATGTAGCTCGTGACTCTTGGGAACCCCTTGAGGTTTTAATCAAAGCCCATTGAAGTCTTCTGGGATTCTTTGTACTGACTTGGATGGGTTTTAGATTGAGCTCTTGGAATCCAGCAAGTTTAGGTAAATAGGCATGAGTAACAAGTTGTTTCTCAAAAGCTCATTCTGTCATCAAGAGAAAAAATGCACTGCAGATGCTCAAGATGCACAACTCAGGCAGTGTAGTTTTTTTCTTGTGAACAGAGAAAACCTTTTTCTCAAAAATCCTGAAACTTTGAGGGTTCTATCAACTTCAAGCAAAGCTGTCCCCACTTCCCCATCTCTGTTTCAGCTGAAAACTGCTTTTTTCATACTGTTTAAGGTAAAATGAGATGTTCTGCTAGCACAGTGCGGGAAGATTTACTCCAAAGGGGATAAAAAACCTGAAAATGTGGGCTAGACTGGAAGCCAGCATGTAACTGGCAAGTAAACAGCCTGTTCCTATAGTGTGGGTTGGAAGTTACCCTCTGGTTGGGCTTTTATGCTTATCTTTGTTAACGTTCTCCTCAAACAACACTGATGGGCTAGAGAGGAACCAAAATACCCTGCTTGAACACCTGCAGACTTTGAATATGGAAGCAAATGGGGGCATTGGTGCTGGGTCTCTGTTGACGTGACGGATGAGACCGCAGTTGGGTCTGCGTGGTTTCTGGAGGCTTGGGTCTGAGCCTGACACTGAACTTTGCCTTTTAGGAAAGGCCAGCTCTTCCCTGTCGTCCACCACGTGCCGGGTGGTGGGACGAGCCAAGGCGACAGGGACAAAGCGTCACACAGCACAATGAGGAGTGTTAATATGAGTAATTATTGCAGTATGTCACTGTGCTATTTTAAGGCTGCTCGCTGCATGCCAAAGAGTGCTCTGGGCAGGGTTTTCATTACAAAATCCTGCCAAAGCATTTCCTGAGGGGATCGTGATAAATATAGATAGCAGAGAGCTGGTCTGAATCCATTGCAGCAAATAGCAGCGGTGCACATGCCTTAGGGTCCTCAAGGCTCATAAAGCAGACGATACTTGAGTTGGCTGAGGTCTCTGAATAATTTGTCTGATTCCAGTGAGGGATTTTCAGGTAGCCTTTTGATATGGTATATAAGATGTGCTGGGAAACCGGGTCCCAGCTCTCCCTACCACTGCTGTGGGAGTCACTTTTATTTCTGGCCCTTGATTAATCGCGATGGATCCCTGTCAGATGTTTTAGGGCCAACCGCTTTTCTGTTTTGTTACACAGCTTCATTGTTGACCATCTGTGCAACATTGCACTTTGCATCATGTCATGGTAGGAAAACAAAGAACAAAGGAAAAATGTCTGGCTGTTTTTAAACTCTCCCTTTATAGTGGGAGAATTCCCAGTTGCACATGTACACGAGCAGCACTGCCACTAGTTTTGCAAGAGGCTTTATGTTCTTCTCACCGTCCCTGGGGCTGCCAGAGGTGTCTAACCCAGCTGTTGTATCTGCAGTGTTGTCTAAGGACCACTGAGTGACTCTGACCATTCATCTCCCAAGGCTGCTAGACCTTGACTTTCTGTTCAGGTAGTGCCAAGTAGTGAATGCATTGGAGTGTCTGTCTGTGGGGGTCTGAGCAGGGTCACCTTGCCTGGACCAGTTGGTCTAGTAGTCCTGATGCTGCTGCAATGGGACCACTGGAAGCCAGTGATACCATGCCATAGCAAAAGTCTGTGATGGATTTGGCCTCTCTGAGAAGAGTGCTTGCACTTCTAAAGCAAAATGGCATGCCTCGTGGGGTGGATGTGCAATTCATAAAGGCTGATTTTCACCACCAGTCCTGCTGGGCAACACTCAAAGGTGCCAGGAGGTGTTTTGTGTCTCATTGGGGTAGCAGAGTTGGGCAGAAGTGTCCCCATGGTGATGTGGGAGCGGAGACATGATGGACTATACTACTTCTGCTTAGAAGCCTGTAGTCCCTCCTTCAGGCTCTGTCTCTGGGGGCTGCTGTAACTTGTTTTGTCATATCATTGTCAGTTGTGGGTTGTTGCCAGAGCATGAGATTGGTGTTCTGTGTGCTTGTCCTGGGTTTCTGCTCCTGCTTAGCACCAGCTCAACTCTGCTGGGCCCTCTCCTGCTCCATATCCAGTGACTGGGGCTGTTGTGGAGCCTAACCTCAGGAGGTCTTATGCATTTCTTAAGTTGAATATTGATTTGCTCTTGCTTTCTTGCCTCTGTGTCTGTTGGACTCTTCCATGGAATGTTCCTCCAAGACAGGCCTTTTAGTCCTCTACCCATCCTGGCCTCGAGGAGGCTTCATCTCCTCTCCCAGCAGAAACCAAAGAGCTTGCTCAACAGAGGAAGTCATGAGAAGAAGTGGGGAAAGGTAATGAAGGGGCCCCATTCCTCCTGCAAGCCAAAAGCCCTGTCCATTCAGAGACAGCAAAATGACCCTTCTGTAATGATTTCCTGTTGTATTTTCCCTCTCCCCTTATTTTCCCTAATGTCTTGGCTCCTGAAGCCACCTGAAAGTGTTCCAGGATAGTCCCTGCGAGCTCCTTTCTGCCATTTGCTTTCTGTTCCCCCATCCCAACCAGGAGCATGTTTCATCACCTCTGCACAGGGCTCTCCCTGCACAAGGAATGGAAACGTAGTAGCAAGTTAAAACTTCCCATAGTTTCCGACGAGTGTGTCAAAAATTTCATATGCTTTTCCAAAAAATACCTGTGTGCTTTGAAAATAATACTGCCATGGTGGCTAAAATGCTAGAGGAGAAATGAAATACTGGTCAGCTCACTGAAACGGGTGATTGTGCATCAGCAGCAAGTGAACTTTGTTGCCCATATCTCATAGACCTCATAGCTCCATGGGATGCAGGAGGAAAGATAGAAACTTCATAGTTATGTTCAGTTCTTTTTCTTTGAGGGGTAAGGCTATCAAACTCAAAATTGCCTGTACGAGGTAAGGGGGCTGTGTGTGTATGTGGTTATTGATGTTTATTATTTATTTTATTATTCATGACAAGAAACTTGGATCAAAGTCAAAGCCCATTGTCTTAGCTCCTGTATAATTACATGGGTTGAAAAAACCCCAAAACTGTCATGTTAAAGTGTAAGAGATGCTAATTTGTTCCTAAGTTTGTTGCGGAGCAATGCAGACAAGGTATCTATTAATAAGTCTGAACAAAAATGCAGGAAAGGGTGTTCCAGTAAGGTGACGCCTCTTTGCAGCATCTGCATTACTTTGGTTGTAAAGAATAACAAGCAACTTTGCAATAGGGAAAATGTCTACTCCAGCAGTTTTGCTCCTCTGCAGAGAACTCCCTGTACCTGCTGGTACAGAGCTGGATCAGTTGACTGCTACCTACTCTATTTAATCATCTGTTTTTGTGAGTGCCGAGAGCTGGAAAACAGGAATAACAACATGTTTAGAGGTCTGATCCTTTCTCATGACCCACAAGGACTGTTTCCACCACTCATTCCAAAACGAGAGTTGCAGGTAGCGGAAGTGGAAAAAGTTATGAGAAAAGATAGCTGTGAAGGTTTGGTTTGGACATGTTCATCTGAGCTAAAAACAATGATTATTTCCACTTCCCACCCTCATTGTCCCAAACAGCAAAATGGCCCGTGGTTGCATGTGAAGACATGCTTTTGACATACTTCTCTGTAATGCACATAAGACAAGTCAGGTAGGAAGGGAAGATTTGGGGTTCCCACCTGTTTTCCACCCTAATACTGTCCTGTTCTATTAACTCCTTTCTCCTCTCCAGCGTGTACCTTGACTCCTCTGCACTGTGCTTCAAAGGAGCTCTTTAAAAAATGATGAGTTATTCCAAGCCCCAGAAGTTACTACCTCTTACCCACAACTATAAAAAAACAGACCAACTGTGTCAGAGAACATGCACCAAGTAAAATGCTGCCAGAGTAGCTCCTGGGACCTGTTACACTAGTGTCATTCCTATTTCACTTCCATTTTATCCCCTGGTTTCACTCAAGCAGACTGATGTGGGGGTGGACCAAGTCTCAGGCGCAGAGAACTGGTTTTGATGAGAAACCCTGACTGTCTCCACAGGACACTGGTGACCTTCAGATTTGCATAGTTTCTAGGCCTATGGCTGTCTGTGAGTGAGAAGAAAAGCTTCTTGAATAGCAAATTCCAATCATTGACCTCATCAGGACAAAATTCATATTTTGTGGGGAAAAAAACCAAACCAACAGTAAAGAGTTGCACTTGGGAAGCACAACCTTGAACTGTGACCAAATGGGAATTGGAAAAACCTGGAAGTTACGAATGAATGTCACATTTTTCCCTTATACAAGATTTAGTATTGTCCCTAGAGACTGGTGATTTGTCTTTACTTCACAAAGCTTACAGCAGCAGACCTCAGAGTTGCATTTTTTAACACTTTGATTTGTAGAGCCTACAAATTTCCCAACAGCACTGCTCTCATACTGAATCCGCACGTCCTTCCAGCATACCCACTTCTCTTAGTGTCCTGTGCTGGCCTCCCTGGAGCTCCTCCAAGACCCCTGAGGACCTGTAAGCAACAGGGTGAGCACTTCTGTCCTCCAGCTCTGAAGCAGCATCCCAGTTTGAGGTTTCTTTTGTAACCTGAATAGATTGCCTGGAGCTTTGGATTATATTGGAGAAGGTGGTGCTCTGCCTCCATCATCACCTGCCTGGGAGAGCAATGTATTGCTTAAGAGGAGCAAGTAGAGAAGCAACAGCTGCTGTCAAGGCTCAACATCTTGAAAACTCCCCAGGGCAGAGAGCTCCTCCCCAAGCAGAGTACAAACGATGCCTAAAATGCTTTTTTTTTTTTTTTAAATTAAAAAATACCATTCTGATCTGCCTCTGCCACAGCACAGATTCCCTACAGGCCGAGCGGTTTCTATCCAGCTGAAACACATGTTCAACAGCGAGAACATCCCCTGCCAGTTATTTAAGCAAAATGCCTAGTGAATCTGCTGATGTGGGAGCTGACTTGGTGCAGATGAGCCTGGAGCTTGTCTGAGAGATGGAGGTCCACTTGCCAAGTTACTGTGACCTCCAGGCAGTGACACCAGCTTGGTCACAGCCACTCACTTCTCTCCACCATATTGACAAAGAACTAAGCACAGCACAGGAGAGTTTCCCCAAAGCCATGTAGTTCACCTTACTAGGGACAACCAGTTTGAAACTCCATACATGTCCAGTTTAACCAAGACCCTTCTTGTCAGAGAGTGCTGAAGACTGAGTGCTGAGCTCCCATGGAAATCATACCAGTGACTTGCTGTTGGTCCTTAGCTGAGTGATGTAACTTCTCAGTGCTTTGGTTTCCCCAATTGTAAAACTTAATTAAAAACTTGGAGGTGTTGTCTGACAAAAAGCTGTAAAAGTCTGGGGAACTTTGACTCCCTCTGCTCCAACAACACAGAATAACCCGCTTCAATTAACTATACTGCATTTCAAGGGTTAGTAATACTTGTATACCTACAGGAACATATTAAACACCATATACATGCTAAGGAGTGCTATGTCCATTTTTTTTTCACTTGCAATTCTTTAATTTGTTTTGTTTTGCTTCCCTTCTCTCTTTCCTCTTTCTCTGCCCTTTTGGTTAGAAGTATGCATAGAGAAGATACAGGAAGGACAGAAGAGCAACAGAAGAGCATGTGAATAATTTTAGCTCTTCAGGTACTGGGGTGATCCATGTGAAGTTCACATGCAAGCACCAGTTCCCTAAACCTTGGAGAATTTTAGAGTTCAGGTTGCTGCTTGACTCTTAGGGCTGTAGAATCACCTAATAAGGAGAATGATTCAAGACTTACTGCTCTTAGAAACATCCTCTTTGCAATTAACTTTCAGACCAAAGTCTGAAAGCAGTGGGTGAATTTTATCCCTTCCTCATCTCACTTCAGAAGATCATTGTCAAAAGTCATACCAACAACCAAACCCCAGATCAACCTACAGCTCCTGCCCTGTTCTGTTTGAAGGCTTCAGTTCTTTTGATCTCTCTGGGGCAACAGCCTGGCTACAGTCCATGTGTTTTTTTCTGCAGCAACAGAAACTGGTGAGTGCTTTGTTCAGCACAGTGATGGTAAAGGTCAAACTCAAAGCAAATCTGGCTTTGTCTGTTGTGGAGCACCAGCCAGGGGTGAGGCTCCTCACAGGGGTGGGAGGGAACAGCTCCACAAAACAGCATTAGATCCTGGATGGCTCTGGCAGTCTGGCCAGTGCAGCGTTCAGCTCTGTTGAGTAGAAACTACAAAGGCCATGCTTCCAGACAGATGGCTATCTGTCCGGTCATTAGGTAACTAACCTTGCTAGCACCCTTTAGAGACTGGGAGAAGGGCATGGCCCCAAACACACATACCCTGACATAAACAACATTCAGCAGAGGAGAGATTCTCCCGGAAAATTCCTCGGTGATACCAACTTGCACGCCTGCAGGGAAGTGCTTGCACCTGTATTGAAGAACTGTGTAGTCAATCAGCAGCCTGTTTATCAGAAGTCAAGTGCCCATTACTTTTGTTGTCTTCAGTAGGAGACAAATATTCCCAAAATGAATCAAGGGAAGTCAGACTAGGAGAATGATGAAACATGCCCATTCAGTGGCCAGGATGCAGGGACACCACCTGCCCTGCTCATCCTACAGGCCAGTGTACAAGCCCTGAGTGACTCCGCAGCTTATGCAATCTGAGAGAGGCTGAAGCTCGCTGCCTGTGGATGCAAATGGTTGGGATCTCAGCTGCACCCTGGCAGCCTGCTCCAGCTGCAGACACGCGTGGATTGCGGAGGCCAAAGGCTTTGTCTTTCCGTATGGGGCTTTGGTAGAAAAGTCTGCGGTGCTTTTTTCCAGTCAGTAGGTTTTCCTGGTACAGTTAACCTGCTTCATTACCGTCTTGCATAGTCATGTGCATTGGGGTGAGCTTGGCATTAGGTGCATCGTTCAGCTTTTTTTTCTACAGCTATGCTTTTCGCCTTCACCCCTCTGCCGTGAGCTCTGCCTTCTGCTGTCTGGTCCTTGCCTAATCAAGGGAGACAGCTTTCCTGTTGTTACTGTTGAAGCGGCAATAAATAGCATATCCATTTCTCCATTTATCTGCTTTTTGAAATCCAGCCTGTCATGCCAGCAATAATTACGCTGTTTCTATATTTAGAGATCATCAGCACCTCATGAATATCAAATTGTACTGTTATTATCTCTGCACAATATGGGCCAGTCTCCGATCAGTGTAAACATTTATAACAGTGTTTATCAGTAGGACTGCTTGGGATCTCAAAATAGGCAAGGCTGAACAGGAGTATGCCATTATTTGTTTACTGGGGATGGCAAAGAGAGAGGCAGAAGAGCCAGCTGAAGTTCTGGCAGTACAGAGCCCATCTACCACTGGTGTGGGAAGGCTTGCGCGCAGGGAACTCTACCTGGTGGGACCATTAGGAGCAAGTGTGGGGCGTCCGCTGAGCCCAAGCACCAGCTTAAATCCTCAGCATTGGGCTGCCATCTGCATAAACATCCTGCCCCACAAGCAGCTTCCTTCAAATGCTTCCTTAGGGTTTGTTTTTAGTCTCTTTCCTTGTCCAAGAGAAGGTGATGTTTAAAACTCCAGTCTGACCGGTTTGGCAAATTATAGAAACTTATTTTCCAAATTACGTATTCAACTAATTTTACTGTCAGTATTAGCTGGCCGAGGGGAAATGGTTGATGTCTCTTCCTCTGTGCCAGGGAATGGCTGTGTCTGAAGGCATTTGGCCCCCTAAGGCAGTCCTTGCTGTTGGCTTGAAATGAAACTCTGCTCTGAGCTCAGGCAAATGGCAGGATGCACAGACAGGAGGGTGGTGAGAGGCTGCTGGTAAATGTTAAGGGCATGGGTGAATGCCAATGCATTTTTGCACTCATTCACTTGTTTGGATTTTTTTGTCTTGATGGACGTGCTGCATTGCATTGAGAAGGGCTGATCTAAACCTCTGTCAAACAGCTGAAGCTCAGTGGATCTGGCTGCCTCCTAAGAGACCTTATCCTGCCTCTGAATCTCCAGCTGAGGAGGCTCCCAGG
The DNA here is from genome assembly GCA_013400335.1 of Eurystomus gularis. Classification (NCBI taxonomy): domain Eukaryota; kingdom Metazoa; phylum Chordata; class Aves; order Coraciiformes; family Coraciidae; genus Eurystomus; species Eurystomus gularis. The sequence continues at coordinate 272,850 of VZZY01001238.1, forward strand.
GGACGGTCACTCCCCATCATCATCTTTCAGAACTGTCAGGATGCTTCAGCATGGTTTTTCAACCCTTGCTTGCCCTGATGCGGCCCCAGTCATGTACACTGTTTTCCATCCGGATTCATACCTCCCCACCACAAAGGCTTTACTGTCATCAATAACGGCAACGCTTAATTGAATTATGTTTTTCTTCCCCTCACTTTTCTCTAGAATTATTGCTCTTGAGTGTTTACTCTGCAGCTGTGTTGCCCCCTGGGCATAGCTAGGCAGAGCCACCTCCTGGCAGGATAAGTAAAGCTCCCAGTCTGCTGGCATGAACATTTGCCCACTATCACTGACGTGTCCCCAGCCTACAGACTGCAAGTGCAAGGCTACGTCTCAGTACCTGACTCTTTCCACCCAAAAAGAGTGTATCTGTGCTTCGCAGTAACTGTTTTGTGTACAAAGCAGGGGTGCTAAAGTGCAGGTAAGGAAAATTGTGTCTGGTTCATTAACTAGCGCTTGGAAGGAGCTACACAGAAGAGTGACCAAGCAATTCAAGAGTGGGCATGGGAGCTGCTTGGAGACAGGGCTAGTGGGACTGAGGGACACCAGGAAAACGGTAAAACCTTGTGAGCACAGCTGATGCTGTGAAATTGCAGGTCCTGTTATCCCACAGTACTTTACCCCAAGACATTGGCATGTACACACCCAAGTACATCTTTTAGTTTCTAGCTCAAAACACTTTAGTAACACCAAAACCAGGCTCCAGCATCACAGTTTCTGCTCCAGATAGAAAAATTTAGTAAATAAAGCTGGCTTCTTATCAATTCCTCATCCCTAAAAGTGCTGTAATACACCCACCCAACAGTTTCTGTCCTAGCTAATTTCTAGAATCAGCTCTCTTTTCAGAGAAACCTCTGCCAGAAGAGGACATGACTAAGCAGGAGAGGAAGCTCAACTGTAGCAAAATGTGAGTGAAACAGAAAATAATCACTGAGTAAACTAGTACTTGTCCGCTCAGCAGGGGAAACAAATCTAGATCATTCTCTGCAGCTTTGGAGAGACCTTGCTGGCTCTAGCACAGCTGGCCTTGAGAGGCAAACAACTTACAACACCCGAGTTAAGGGCTCCAGGGCTCTTCATGACACCTAGCACTTTCATCTCTTACACAAGGGGATGTGTCCTTCCGACACCAGAATTCTTGTATGCGTGTTTATGCTGCGAGAAAGCTGTCTATGTTTGGTTTGGAAAAGCTACGCTTGCTTAACAAAACCTGAATTTATCCCTGTAATCCTTCCCTGCATCTCCATGGCCAGATTGGAGCAGCCTGTGGAAAAAATTCCTGTCTATTTTCAGAAATAGATAAAAGCATTCAGATTACAGAGCGCAAATCTCAGCTCGAAACGGCTGGAAAAATCCATTCAGTGCCACTGTCACTGACCCCTGCGACCTCTCCAAGTAATGAATTTCAGTCGCCTGCGCCTCTCCCCCGTGCTGCCTCCTTCTCCTCCCGCCGCCGTCGCCGCTGCCGGAACCGCCTGCACTCCCAGCATCTGCAAAATGTCAGCCTTGTATCCCACTGTTTATCCCACAGGGAGCGAGGAGGGAGGCGTTATGTGAAAGAGCAGAGTTTGTGGAAACTATTATTGATCTCACTGCTCGAGACCATTAGTGGGATCTTTTTAATCCAGTGTTCATGTGGCCCACAAACTTTGGCAGAGTGCTGGTGCATCAAGGAAGAGGGGCTCCATGCCTCAAAAATAAAAAAGCCAGGAGTCTGCCTCATTACCCACACTCATCTCAGGGCTGTGCTCGCTGTTACGCTGGGAGCTGGGTACAGCGTTGGCCCCTCCAACGCTAGGAGCTCCCGAAGAAAATGAGCTTTTAGCATCACTTACTAGTTCATGAGATTGAAGATTTGATGGAGATTACTGCTCATTTAGAGGGATTGTGTGCTTTAGGTAGCCCCTGAGACTTGATGAATTCCTGCTCATGGTGGATTAGATGCCCCGTTAGTAAGCAAAATATTAAACACAACTGCGGTGAGCTTACATCTTACTCATATTCCGCTTGTGGATTACAGGGTGAGTCTTTGTAATTAATACCAAGGAAGAAGGCATCCAGATGGACTGCAGCTTTTGAAAGATTAACCTTGATAGAATCTCTTTTTTTTTTTTTAATTTAAAACTCTGTTTTTCTTTCTGTGATGCTCAGAGCAGACCTGGGATGCCGATAGCTTTGTGCCCAGCTCATCAAAGCATCCAACAGAAATCCTGTGGTCCTTCCCTTGGGATTCACCCATCTGACAATGAGCACTTGTGTCTGCTCTGACAAAACTGGACCAAATCCCGGGAGGCTCTGAGCAACCCATTTTGGAGTTGAGGGTGCTTCAGACGCCTTTTCTTGTTTCAGGATGATGAGCAGGATATGAAAATCTAAAGGAGCAGTGTGTAGCAGAAAGATGTTGGCAAGATCAACTACTCTGATGATGAGTACACGGTTCAGGATGATAACACTCCTGGGTGTTGCTCCTCGCCCTGCTAGCCAGCAAGGACCTGAGGGAATCAGCTCACTTTGCTAGGAAACTTATAAATATATCCACTTTGCAACAGTGATGAGAGGCTTAGTTTTTATGTATCTGATGTGGATGCAGAGAGGCATATAAATGAGCACACTGCTCATGAAATACATGAACAGGGGATGAGGTATACTAGCAGATCGTGACTACATTCATGGGATATCTGGTTCCTAAATGGCTTTAAAATGCTTTGAGATCTTTGACTGAAAGACTTCAGCAAGGCAGCAAGTGCCATATAAGCACAAATTATGCATCTATTGTGCATGTATATTTGCTGATGGATTTGCATTTGTGTAAATGCTGAGTGGCTGACACACCAGAGGGC
>VZZY01001239.1:804-46083 GCA_013400335.1 Eurystomus gularis
GGCTCTTTCCCTCCTCCGCGGGCTCGGAGCGGCTCGGCGCAGTTCCACAAGCGGCCAACGGTGGCCCGGGCTGCAGCGGCTCGCAGCTGGCTCAGAGGGGCCTCAGCAGGGCTTCCCTGCTGCGGGCCCTCGACGGCAGCAGCGGCGATAGCGATGACCTTCTCGACGCAGTGCAGGAAGCGGCGAAAAGAGAGAGATTGTTTTATTGAGTTTTTATACTTTGCCGCGCGTTATCAGATTTCCGGCTTCCGGCAGCAACCACCGCAGACGTCCATGGGAGTTGTGGTTTCTCTGTTTTAAATAAGACATTTTCTCGATTGTGGTTTGGTTTCCCACAATAGCTCTATGCAATAGAGTTTTCTGTAACTTTCATAAAAGTAAAAGGGTCACTGAATAAAATTAAAATACTAAAGGAAAACAATTTTTCAGGAAATAAACGATTTTAGATGGTGGAATTTCCTACTTTAGTACTAAAACTAGAAAATGGAGGAACATTTAAAACAATAAAAAAATATCCAGAATTAGAATGATGGTAAAAATTAGAGCTTGGTCATCCAGCTAAAAAGTCTCTTTTGAGGGTTAATCAAAGTATTTTGCTGTTTTTGAAATAAAATATTTTATTAATTTAGCTAATTCTCTAATGAAAATTGTTTTACATGAAATTCAAAATGTTACTTTTTAATTTTAATCTTTCATGTCTGTCAGTTACTGCCTTCTGTGCTTTCAAGTGAGTAAATTCAAATTCAGGAGTACTTCTAGCTGATTAACACTGAATGTTGCAGCGAATAGTTTACCCACTAAAACTTTATTTGGCTTAAATAAGTAATGCTTGTACACTTCTAAAAGAAGTCTTGTATTCTAAGGCTGAAGAAATTTCTCTTCAAAACAATGAGGTCTAACATAGAAACAAAGTAACCCAGATCATCTTTTTTTCAGAAAGAATCTAGTTCAGACTGCTGTGTATTTAGATATTGTCAGAAAACTTGGTTTTGGTCAAATTGCCACAATTAATTTTGTGAATTTATTTTTATCACCATAACAGAGTGAGATTACTCTCTCTTTGATAAATAGCAACTATTTGAGGGAGAAAAATCTTCAAAAAAGGCTCTGCTTTTCTCTGCATTTTTGTCCTGTTTCACACAAGTATTTTCATTAGCTTCAAGAGCTATATTATTGTGAAAACTAAGTAAAATAATAACCTTTATTCATTCTGCTTAGAATTCAAGCAATCTATTTAGACATTTAAAATAATAGAATAATTGAGATTTCAAGCTTCTTCATTTTTTTCCCAGCAAATTTGCAAAGCGTTTATTTGTGCCACTCGTAAAAGTGAATTAGTAGTCAAAACTAATGATCAATGTATATATCCTAGAAAGTGCTCAGGGGAAAGAGGATATGGAAAAGGTTTGAACACAGTATTTTACATCATGTTCTGTCATGCCAACTTCCTAGAAAATCTGGCTCACACATATATAATTGATGCCCATCTTTGCAGATTATAAAATGTCTTCTAACCTTTCCAAGGTTGTATGCATAATTGAAACTGAAGAATCTGCTTAACCAGCTTCATGTCAATCCTATCAGGAACAAGAAGAGACAGCTATGAACTGCAATGGGGGAAAAAAAAAAAAGGCAAAAAAGCACATGGTTCTCAAGTTCTTAAAGCATGTATTTTCCCTTTTTTTTTTTTTTTTTTTTTCAGAAAATGTAGGTGCTTCAGGCAGCATTAGTCTTCCTACTCAGAAAATTTCTGGGTTTCCTGGATGGAATTCTTTCTCCTGTCCCAAATATATTTGCATTCATGTTAACATATTTTAAAAGCTCAGTATGAATTTATGAAGAATGTAGTGGATCTTTTATAAGTTCAGTTCAGTCCACAGATCCTGGCATCACAAATATCTTACTTATTTCATTTGTATTCCTGTCCCCTTTTCACTATTTTTCATCAGTGATTTATAAGGATATTACTGTTTCTTCATTTAAATCCCAACTTCCTCATCTCAGTCACTTCTGCTAAAACATCTACTAGTTTTGAATCTTTATAAAATGTTAAAAGCAATAAAACTGAAATGACTTTTCAATATATATTAGCTTTTTATCTGTTTTATGGCTTGTAATTTTCAATGTGTTTGGATGATACTCATCCTCTTTCATTATTTTCCCAACAGGATCTTCTGAATGAGTAGGTTTGATTTTTGACTGATTCTCTTTAATCTGTCTCCAGTTGCCCCTCATATATTCTACCCTGTGATATACTGTGTATTGGTAATACTTAATAGTCAACATATCCCTTTTACATTCCAAAATATTGATCCTATGTATTATTAAACAGTGTAAGAGGGCACACAGAGAAGTAACTATTAATTTCTGTCAAAAAAGAGCCATTTTTATATCTGATATTAGAAAACAGATGTTAGCAAAGCCCTCGAAATTAGTAGCCTGCTACTTACTAGGTGATGATAATTCAGAAGATTCCTCTTCCAAGTGGTCAAAGAGTAGGGCTACTGGAATGAGGAAATAAATCAGGATATATCTTTTTTTCTAAACCTCCCCAAATAATTAATGAAAAAATATTGTCAATATTGAAAAGCAGCTTTTAAAGGAGTGGTTCTGGAAAAGTATTAGATGGCTGATGTAGCTAAAGGTGTATGATCAAATGGCCCCATAGCTGCATGGGAAGAACTGTCAAAGAAACTTCAAAGCAGACTGCAAGAGTAAGGGCTTAGTATGCACTGAATTTTGTCTTTCCTGTGCTCCCCAGAGTTGAGCCTGATGTCAGTTTTATGCTGGAATAATCTTGTGATATCTTGCTGAAAGTTTTTTCAGTCTCTGATCTGAAATGTGATAAAATCAGGTTATCCATCTGTTTCTGCATCCAGGACATTAGTCAAATACGTATGGTCCAACTACACATTTTACTACTGCTTGGAACGGTAATTATGATCCCATAAAAAAATCTTTTTAATATCTGGTATATTGGCTTGTCACTTTTAGACTGAAATCCATTTTTCTCATGAGTTACAGATCAGCTAATCCGAGCTGAAGTAGCATCAAGACAAAAAATATTCCTCCTTCCATAAATAAAACTTTTTTTTTTTGTTTAAATCTCATAAATACTCTGATTCATTCTTTCTTCTAGCCACCTCCATCAGTGCTTCGTATTCTATTCTTCACCTTTTGGTAAATATTTCTCACTCTGGAATTCATGTCTACTGCCTGTAGACTTTCAGTTTTCGATGACCTTTAGTGGATGACTCCATCATCAGTTGCTGACGCTCTCTACAATGGAGCTTTCTCCTTGTGGCAGAAGTCTTTCCATGTTAGAGTGTTGCAGCTGGGACGACAAAGGGAAGGCTGGGGTATGCTACTGCTCCTCCCAGTTTGGTGTTATCTACAAACTTAGTAAGACTTCAAGTCCTGCATCTAAGTTATTTATTAATATCTTCAAGACTACTGGCCCTAAAATGGATCCCTGCAGAACCCCGCTAGTGACTGGTCATCAGCCTGATGTAACCCCATTCACCATGACCCTCTGAGCTCAACCCATGAAGTTCTGGGGCCTGAGTTGTGGGCCCCAAGTTGGACTTGACCTGTGAATGACTCACAACCTAGCAGAATGTTTTGTTTCCCCACTGACTTCACGTTCCAGAGGCAGAACCTGGCCCAATTGTGTCTCTGTGTCTCTGCCCTAACCCAGGTGGTCATGCTTGGGGTGTTGGGCAAGGCTAGGATTATATCAACCAGGAGCTGATCAGTCAGAGGAGATTCCTGTTGGGACTGGTCACATCTTGGTGAGCACTCTCAGTGGTGTCCTTCCATGTGAAGGGCTGCTGAGGGAACCATCTCTGTCCATTATGTCCAGCAGGCAATGTTAGAACCACAGTGGGCAGCAGAGGAGCTGGGTCCACAGGAACCTACAGCAGGACTGTCTGAAAGAAGACTTTTGAGAGGATGTTGCTGAGTTCAGTGTTGGCCTGTGTGATCAGGCGACTGATGGCAGCATAAAATGATGATGGTTGAATCAGCACAACAACCTACCAGCCAATTGCTCATCCATTGTATTATGTGCTTATTCATCTGGATGCTGGACGATTTGTTTAGGAGGATACTGTGAGAGACAGTATCAAAAGCCTTACTGAAATCCAGAAAGATTACATCAACTGGCTTCTCTTGGTCAACAAGGTGGGAGACCTTGTCATAGAAAGAAATCAAGTTTGTTAAGCAGGACCTTCCCCTAATGAACCCTTCCCCTAATGAAATTGGCTGGGACTAATGACTGTGTGGCCTTTTAGGTGTTTTTCAATAGCTCCCAGAATAATCTTCTCTATAATCTTACCAATCACTGGGGTGAGACTAATAGGCCTGCAGTTACCGGGGTCATCCCTGTTGCCCTTCTTGAAGATTGGGACAACATTTGCCAACTTCCAGTCAGCTGGCACCTCACCAGATTCCCAAGAGCTTTGAAAAATCATTGAGAGAGGACTCGCTATGACTTCCACCAGCTCTTTAAGTACCCTCAGATGAATCCCATCAGGCCCCATCGACTGAGGGATTCAGCTGGAGCAGCAAATCCCGCACAAGTTCAGGGTTGATTGGGAGATTATAATTTGCACAGTCATGGTTCTCTATCCCAGGGCTCTGGGGGTGCCCAAGCCCATCAACAGTGTTGGAGACAGAGGCAAAGGCGGCATTAAACGTCTCTGCTTTTTTTATATTCCTTATTGGTTATTTGTGTGGTGGTTTAGTGGGTCAAGAGAGAATGAAAAATCAGATGTCTCTGTGTGTTCCTTTCATATTCCATTTTAAAATTAATAGCACCTACAGATATATTAAGGAGTAGGTTTAATGAAATTAACCAAAGCTGAACAATAATTGTGTGTGAGTGTATTTATGAATATGTATACAAGAACATGCATATTTAAAAATGCGTATATATATAAACACTTGCAGTCACACACACAGATTCTTACATTAAAGAAATTTGCTACTGTGTTGCCTGAGCATGCTAGACAGGCATCAGTCAGTTTAAAAGAATTGAGTTTAATCACAGTTAAAAGTAAAAATGCTGGTAGTCTCATGTAAGTGTACACATATGGAAGCACTAAGAACTTTATGTGACCTTTAATGAAGTCTATATCAAAACAGGTGTATATACACTATACATTTCATTTCTGTATGGATTATGCACCTGTTTTTGGAATAGTGTTCATCTTCAAAGAAATTCACAGTGTTAGCAAAACAATTGTGAAGCTTCAGAGAAATGCTGATACCAGTTCTACAACAACAGAAGGCATAATTGTCACATGCAATATATGATAAATGTTTTCATAATTTTTTAATCTTTTTTCCACTATATTACTATTTATTATTTTATTTTCAATTTCTTTTTATATGACAGAAAGATAATGTGTTCTGAATAAATACTACACTCAGGATTTCTCTGCACTCTCAGTCTGGCAAAGTTATTTTGTTCTTGTTTTTAAGAAAAAGAAAACATTTTTAGATCAGGTTTAATTCCACCTGCCTTTTCAATGCTGTCTACAATTTTAATTTTTTTCTTTCACTTCTACTGAGGAAAATTCATTTCACTCAAATTGTGAACTTCAGCCCCAAAACCCTAACTTTCCTCATAACAGTTTATAGCCGTTTGCAAGAGACAGGCCACTTCGGAAGGTAATTCAGAACAAAAGCCTAGCATTAGATTTTTTCTATATTACCTCTCAAGCAGCTGCTTTCAAAATACTATGGAGACAGTTCTATGAAATCAGCTTCAACAGGATAAAATTAGTTTTTATGAATCCATCTTTTATCTCTCTTCCCCTGGCTTCACCTGTGGTTTTGTCTTCTCTTAGTTCCTTTTCCTGTGAGTTCTTTTCTATGGTAGGTCAGGTTACATTCCACCTGTCCTTTAAAAGTCATTTGAAACTTTCTGTATCCTCCTCTGCTCCTCATAAAACTTTAAATCTTGGAAAGCCAAAAAAGTACTTCAAATGACACTCCTCTTTCTGTCACTGCTTGCAGAGATGTGGGAGAACTGAAGTTGCATCTTACTCTTCTGATGACCAGAAGGAACATAGTGAATACTTTTATGTTTTTCCTTCAAAAAAATAGTGAAATCTTTCTTCAAGAACATAGAAGGTTAGAGTCTGTCAGCCTGATGTTTACTGATGTAGTGAGAAATATTGGATTTCTAGCTTACTTAGACATAATTATTTGCTTAGTAGGCAACTTGGTTTAAACCTCTTTCCTTTGATTCTGAGTCTCTTAAATCATTAACGTTTTCTAATTTTCCTCTGGGCTTCTGTACAGAGTCCTTGACCATGTTAATTGTTTGCAGTATATTTTCACTTGCCTGATTTCAAAAAGTGTAATAGAATTTATATTTAGAATTAAAATAGTATTTTATACTACACATTTGAGTAAGGGGAGAAGACGGGAATGAAAACACAGGAGTGTTTGTGGGATACTTAGAATATGTTGCTAACTTTAAATTACATTCCACTGGGAGCTGATCGCTGACCTAGACTCTAGCCTGTGCAAACTGACTGGGCTGGTGATAAGACTGCCTATACTTATGCCCTTCGCAAACAGCCTGGCTGTGTACATTACACTTGGCCCTGAGTCACTTTGAGTCCTCCACAGCTCCAGAAATATGCTTGTTTTTCTATTTCATGGTACCCAAAATAATAACATTGTGTCAGCAGACTGGTGACCCTAAGAATGGTGTTTCACTGACTTGAGAAGAAGAGAAATGACAATGTATGGGGAGAGTTTAGGGATTCAAAGTCTGCTATAACTGTGCATGACAGCTGAGAAGGTTGGATGGGACCCAGTTCCAGCTAAAGCCCATCTATGTTTCACAATGGGAGCTGCCCCCATGGTAGAATGTTTGCAGAAACAAGAATATATTTCAGACACAAAGTACTGACTGATTTCAAAGGAGTGAGCTCACATTTATGCAGCCTATATGGTGAGGCTACCATGACCCAGGAATAAACTAACTAGGGAGCTGTTAATTAGCAGTGTGAAATACCTATTAAGAAGGAGGAAAAATAGACACTTGTATAAAATAAGAAAGATAAAAGGTACAAATACAGCAAGAGCTCTTCATTTCTGAAGATTTTTTTAAAAAATGGAAAATTTTAAAGAAATTAGACAAAACGAAATGTTAAGTAGTTGAGAGTATGCTTTAAAATGCTTTAATTTACTCCATGTAATTTATGTCATAGTAGACTGAAAACCTTTGAGAATTATTCTTTATTTTTTTTATAGAAACATTTCTGAAAGAGAAAGGTAGGGAGATATGTTTAGCTCTAACTCCAAAGGAATGCTATGGGAATTTTATTCTGAGGCTTTAGGAAACAATGTTGTTCAGGCTCTCCTTTTTAGTTCTTGTTAACCTTCATTTTTTTTAAGTTCATATTTTACAATTTATGTTGATACTTCATTTTTTGAAAATTCAAGTTGCAAATAGTTTATTCCTGTATAATAAAAATGTGATGTAGTAGAAATCTTTTATTTTGATTCAGAACAGTTATATGCAGTAACTGTAGTTAATTGTCTTAATTTATTTCAGTTCAACAGTCTTGACAGAAATGAATAGTTCCTTTTTACTGCGAAAAATAAAGATATGTTTTGTAAATTCTGACGTTCAGTTGTATTTATTAAAAGATAGGTTAAAACAAAAAAAAAAACCACAAAATAATGGAGGGGTAATTCCAACTCTAAATATGCCAATGTGACACCCATCTACAGGACGGATGTGAAGGAGGATCCAGGGAACTACAGGCCTGCCAGCCTCACCCCGGTACCAGGAAAGATTATGGAACATTTCATCCTGAGTGCGCTCACACAGCACTTGCAGGACATCCAGGGGATCAGGCCCTGCCAGCATGGATTCATGAAAGGCAGGTCCTGCTCGACCAACCTTATCTCCCTCTATGACAAGGTGACCTGCCTAGTGGATGAGGGAAAGGTGGTGGATGTAGTCTAACTGGACTTTAGTAAAGCATTTGACACCATGTGCCGCAGTATTCTGCTGGACAAGCTGGCAGCTCATGGTTTAGACAGGTGGACTCTTCACTGGGTTAAAAAATTGCTGGATGGATAAGCCCAGCAAGTTGTGGTAAATGGAGTTAAATCCAGTCAGCAGCCGGTCACAAATGGGGCTCAGTTTTGGGGCCAGTCCTGTTTAATATCTTTATCAATTATTTGGATGAGGGGATCAAGTGGACCCTCAGTAAATTTGTAGATGACATGAAATTAAGTGGGATTGTCGATCTGCTTGAGGGTAGGAAGGCTCTACAGAGGGATCTTGACAGGCTGGACTGATGGGCTGAGGATAATTGTGTGAGGTTTAACAAGGCCAAGTGCCGGGTCCTGCAGTTTGTTTACAGTAACCCCATGAAACGCTATAGACCTGGGGAAGTGTGGCTGGAAAGCTGCCTGACAGAAAAGTATCTGGGGTTGCTGGTGGACAGCCAGCTGAACATGAGGCAGCATGTGCCCAGGTGGCCAAGAAGGCCAACAGAATCCTGGCCTGTATCAAAAATGGTGTGTCCAGCAGGACACTCGTGAGAGCAGCCACTTGACTGGGACCTTATTGACATCTACCTCACTTAGAGGAGGACCTGTTTTTCATCTGCCTGGGACCGAGTTCTTGTTGCTCCCTGCCCTGTTGGGAGCGGGGCTGCCGCTGCCCGGCTTCCCCCCCCGCCCCGCCTCTCTTTCGGCACTGCTCTGGGTTTTTGCCTTGCACCCCCTGCCTGCTGAGGCGTCCTGCCGCCCCAGCCTGCTGCTCCTGAGAGCCCTGCTGGACCGCCAGGATCGACTGCCCCGGGGAATTTGTGAAATCGAGCCTTGCTTTCTCCCCTTCTCGCCATCATTACTATGTGCTGCTGGAGCTCACAGCCACAGCGCCCCCTGCAGCCGCGGGGGAATCATCGCACCTGCCCTGCCCGCCGGGAACCACCCGCGCCCCCTGCCGGCTTTGACCATCACTACACCGAAGGGAAAGCGCCTTCAGGCCAGAGGGCTATGACTGGGTTTTTCTGATTCTGCTTTGCCATTAATGTTATATTTAGTTGTTGTTCGCTTGCTTTAATATGTAAACTAATAAAGAACTGTTATTCCTATTCCCATATCTTTGCCTGAGAGCCCCTTGATTTCAAAATTTCAATAATTCGGAGGGAAGGGGTTTACATTTCGCATTCCAAGGGAGGTTCCTGCCTTCCCTGGGAGACACCTGTCCTTCAAACTGGGACACTGAGTGTAGCTGTCGACTTCTGTACCTGATCCTACCCTATATTTCCTGTTGAATTTAAAGTCTGTTCTTATCATTGATTTCTATACATATGTGAAGATCCAAGTGTTAGTCAAAAAGTTGTTTGGGGTAAAAAAGAACACACATTGCCTATTTACAATCTTAGCAGTCTAATCAAGATACAACAAAGAGTTTTCAATAAGAGAGTAATTCAATTATAACAATACAAGGGTAAGTGGAAGGAGGAGCAGCTGGAGGAGGCTGCCACACTCTTAACAGACTTCAACAAACATTACTAACACAAACTGCCCAGAGTAATAGCAGGAAGACTCACTAATATGTTTACAGCTATCATAGACAAAATTTCAGTTTCTAACCCTTTTCTTCAGTATTACACTCATCCAATGTCCTTCTGGGCCCAGAGGGCAACAGCTCCTGAAATCAAGAAAAATAAGGTTGTGTGGGGTTACAGTGGTGTCACACCAGCACTTCACAGTCACTGTTATGAAAACTGTGGTGCTTATGGTCCCCTTGGACCAGGACACCAGTTAGGACTCCCTGTGTGGGTCCAAAGAATGAGAAAAATTATATATCACCTCAAGGTAACATTGAAAGAGGGACTGAAATAGCAAAAGCAACGTATTAAGTAACACTCAAATCTACTATTTCTTATACTGGGAGTCTATTATAATAGTCGTGAGATGAGACATGAAAGAACTATAATCCAACAAAGCAATGTATCAGAAAGAAAACATACTCAGGATAATTGTCTCTCCAGAGTAAGAAATGCACTATCATCTGCTATACAAAGTGCTAGAAATTAAGATTTGATTCATCAACAGTAAAGCATGCTATTTGAATTTAAGGAACTATTTCAGGTAAGAACACTGCAACATCACAGGCAGAAGATATATTTCATCCAGACACTCTAATTCAGTCAGGCACTTTATCCAAGTGTATAGGTTTTTTTAGCAACATTAAGCATTTTTACTGTATTTTCATTCAATTTTTTCAGTATTCATTTCCTTTAGACTGTTGAGAAAGTGACAAGTGGTGTCCCGCAGGGGTCCATACTGGGACAAGTGTTGTTTAATATCTTCATTAATTATATTGACAGTGGCATTGAGTGCACCCTCAGCAAGTTTGCTGATGACACCAAACTGGGTGGTGCAGCTGATATGCCAGAGGGACAGCATGCCATTCAGAGAGACCTGGAAGGACTGGAGACGTGGGCTCAGGTGAACATCGTGAGGTTCAACAAGGCCAAGTGCAAGGTCTTGCACCTGGGCCTGGGCAACCAGCAGTATCAGTATAGGTTGGGAGAGGACATACTAGAAAGCAGCCCTGTGGAAAAAGACTTGGGAGTACTAGTGGATGAAAATATGGATTTAAGACACTAATGTACAATTGCAGCTCAGAAGGCCAATCGCATCCTGGGCTACATCAAAATAAGTGTGGCCAGCAGATCAAGAGTGGTGATTCTGCCCTTCTACTCTGCCCTGGTGAGACCTCACCTGGAGTACTCTGTCCAGCTCTGGAGCCCCCAACACAAGAAGGATGTTGACCTGTTGGAGTGTGTGCAGAGGAGAGCCACAAAAATGATTAGAGGGCTGGAGCACCTCTCCTATGAAGACAGGCTGAGAGAGTTGGGGTTCTTCAGCTTGGAGAAGAGAAGGCTCCAGGGGGACCTTATAGCAACCCTCCAATACCTGAAAGGGACCTAGAAGAGGGCAGGGGAAGATCTGTTTTCAGGGGTTTGTAGTAACAGGACAAGGGGTAATGGTTTTAAGTTGGAGAAGGGTAGATTTAGGTTAGACATTAGGAAAAAGTTATTTAATATGAGGATGTTTGATCACTGGAACAGGTTGCCCAGCGAGGTGGTGGAGGCCCCATCCCTGGGGACTTTCAATGTCAGGCTTGATGGGTCTCTGAGCAACCTGACCTAGTTAGAGATGTCCCTGCTTATTGTAGGGGGCTTGGACTAGATTGCCTGTAGGTGTCCCTTCTAACCCAATATATTCTATGATTCTATAATTCTAATTTTTCCCTTATATTCAAGTTACTCTGTGTATCTGTATGTTAATAACCTTAAGGAACATATAGAAAAAAATAATTAGTGGTTTTAATATAGTCTTTCTACAAAAGACATTTTGCTGGTTTCACAAAAGCTGTAGAGAATACCATTTACAGCATGACCTTTCACACCTGAAGAAGTTATAATGAGGTTTCCCATGCTATTTGCAGGAAGTGTTATGAACTTGATACAGTATATACACCTGAATTTTACTGACATCATGTTATTTGTGATTCTGAGATGTCATTTTAAGATAAGTTTTTCCCCATGACCCTGCCTAGTCACTGAAAGCTTCATCCTGGTTTTATTTCTATATATAATTATGAAATGCACCAAGTGATACTTGCTAATTGAGAACAAATTTGACTCAAACTGTCTTCTAGATAGGTTGTGACAACCTAAAAAGCCTTTTGAGTTTCTTTCATTGTTTTAACTGGCCTTTTCCACAGATTGGACTGGATTGTACTGCTCCAGAATTGTGGTCAGACTAGGGAAAATGAAGCTTTGTGTCAGGGTTATGGCCTTAACAACATTTAAAAGAACCTGCTTTGCTACAGCAGGGAGAGTGAAAGCGCTTAACACATTCTGGTACCCCAGGGGACTGTCACATTATGATCTGTTGCGCTGTTTCCCTGCCAACTGAAGAACCAGATCTTGAAGTCATGACAGGTTTTTCAAACTGGCACTCACAGAATGTGTCCTTTGACATGGGAAGATATTTTGGTATTTTTTTATGATTGTATAATCATTCCTGCTGTGCTGCCTGTGCAATAAAAGTGTCTTCAAAAGATGTGTGCCATTACAGTTTTCTTAAAGAAATATCAATCAGCTATGAACAAATCAGCACAGAAAAATAATAAAGCACAGTGAAATAAATCCCCAAGTAAAGTTTCATATTTTAATTGGTCATCTTAATATAAAATTCTCTGTCATCTACTTCAAGTCTGTGAACTCCCACTGATATGATATGCAGCCCTTTTAGAACTTCTTTGTTGGATTATTCTAAAACAAAAAAAAAAAGATCAATAAAGTGTGCATTTGTTAATTGTAAATTTTACTTGAACATGCATTTTTTAAAGTACCTGAGAAAGAGATCAATGGAAAGAGCAGCTAATATCTTCTATCTGCACTATTTAGGCATCCCAATAATGAATATCTTTAATATGGCACTGATACAGCTATAATTTCTTGGTTCAATCAGAAAATCCTGGAAAGAGAATCGCATGAAAATTAATCACCACAGAAACAAGAATGGGTTTTGTAGAAAAATTAGGATTCTCCTTCAGGAAGATCAACTGTTGTGAACTTTGTTTAGAAACTTCTTCTTTGGAGATATTTCAATCCTAGATTAGTAAGAAAAGAAAATAAAAGAAAAAATCTCAGAGACCGAGAATTGCATAACAGGGGAGGTTTTATGCGTGACCTGCTGCTAGTTACATATTCTGGCAGGTACACCTCACTGACAGTCAAAACAGGGCAAAACCAGGGCATGCCAGAAGGGTTTGCAGCCTCGGCCCTTAAACTGCATCTCAGAGTGATTAACTGGCATCTCAGGGTCTAGACCCTTATGCCTGTTTTGTCTGGGCTTACCCCCTCAAACAATTAGAATGACCACAGCACACCCTCGACTATAGTACAAATGGAGCCCCGCCAAAGAAGTTGAGATGGTTCTTCACAGAGCAGCGGGCCTGGAAGTTGGACCCTCCCCTTGGATAGGCTGTCCAAGGGTACTTCCATGGATTAAGCAAGCCTTCGTGGATTGAGTGAGCCTCAACCCCTGCCTTTGGTGAGTGATACTTTGGGCACTCTTGTGTGGGAGTTTTCCCCCTTTATAACTGAGTGTATCCCCCTTTTTGTTCATTTTTCCTTAAGATTTAGGACTTAGTTGTATAGTAGTTATATTCCCAACAGATATCCGAACTTGTATTTTGTCAGTAGAGGTACTGGGCAACGCTGGTTGCAATAAACCCCTGTTTGGATAGCTGCTGCTGTCTGTTTGTGGGTGCCTCCATGACACTGATTGTCAGGTCACACAACCATTTCAGGCATCAGTCACAAGTAAGAGTGAATAAATTTGATATTTTAATAAGAAAAAAGAGACAGTGAGATATAAGGATTGTTTGGGGTTTTGTTTTATGTTTGTTTGTTTTTTTCCAAACCATTTAAAGTTCATTAGCTAAGTTCTTTTGTAGAATTAATACTTTAGTAAATAGAAAGAGATGCAATCTTTGAAACAACAGGCATAAAATATTCTCTACTTAAAATATTATTCAATGGTAAACTAACATCACTGGTAGATCTGTTGATAAAACATTAATGCATTTTACTGGGCAGTGGTATTTAACACCACCCTTCTTATATATCGTGTTTTTTTTAATCTTTTCATAAAAACTTAATGTCAGTAGCTCTAAGTTACTCTAATGTTATAACAAATATTACTTTGGAAGCATTGCTTTGTATTGTTTTAATCTATTTTATTAAGAAGGTACTTATAAAAAAAACTGATGAGGGAATGTAATAATTCATCTTCCACTTTTGGAGTTTTGGGACTAAGTCTGTTTAAGAATATTCAGATGAACTGAGATTTTTGGACTCTCTCCAATTTCTTCCAAATGCCAGTCTTCCACTAGAAAGCACTATGCAATTCAGCATAACTGGCATGTTTTACTTTGGTAAGACATGAAATACAGAAATAAATGTTTTCTAGTGCAAGAACAAAGTAATTTGACAGAACATGATGGAAAGATTTCAAAACAGCTCGTTAAAAAGTGATTTCTAGCCTGCTATCTTACCTGAAGGTCCAAGCTTGTGGGAAAATAGGGAAATTAACAACACCCTATGATGCTATTTATGCACAACTTAATTTTAGGATTAAATCCTTTGGTAAGAAAATTGATGTCTTTTTTTTTTGGGGGGGGGGGGTGTCAGGTGAGAAAGTACACCTAAATAACTGGATAAACAGTAGAGAGCAGAGATTAAGATAGCGAAAGACTTGATAGACAGTGCTCTAAAGTATTTTTTTATTACAAGTTACTCTATCTCACAGCTGCTCTTCCGCTCCTAATTATTAGCTTAAGGAAAAATCGTCTTATCTGCCTTCTCTCCTTGTAGGCTGCTGGCTGTTGTATTCCTGCTCTGTGTCCCAGTTTCTATTTATAGGCTTGGCTGTTCCCCTTTCTCTTTCATTGTCTGTAAGTTTAAGCCACCCTTCCTTTACATGGGAGTAGACTCTCACAAATATGTTTATAAGGGCATATGTACATTTTTCTATCAGCTGGAGCTTAGACCTGTGCAGATCTAGGGATCAAAGAAGGAAACATGAACTGAAGTTGAGTATTTGCAGGTGAATAATGAAATGACTGACTTTTGTACAGAAAGAAGGCTCTTTCTCTTTCTTGTCTGTATTTTTTGATTCATTGCCTTTACTATAATAAGGTATTCCCATTGGAAAAAAAATAAAACAAAACAAAATGAAAAAAGCAACAACCAAACAAACCAGATCTAATTTTTGAAGTTTTTATCAAGTTAAGTCACATCCCCTTCCTCAAGTCTGTGCAAAAGCCTGAGAGTGTGATTAGATGATCTACTGATCTGATGGTGAAGGCTGTGGCCCCATTCCTTTTCCTCTCACATCCAGGCATGCATTCCTGTTCCCTTAGCAACTTTCCTCCTCAAACTGGATCGATTGTGTGATCGATGTGCCAGTGTAATACACATGGATCACAGTGGCTGCAAGTTTGGGAAAAGGAGACCAAGACAATCCCTGTGATTGGCAGCTAGCCATAAAACTTGTACTGTCAACCCTGAAGCATATTTAGGGGCAGGTAACATTGTGATCTCAGCTGCAGATGTCCCAACTTACATAAGATAACAAAAGTCTTTGTCTCACTCTGCACTTACTGTGATTCCTTAGTCCTAAATGAGGAAGAGTATCCAGCTCGTATCCTGCTTCTAGGACTATTTAAACTTTTGCTGCTTAGATTTCTATGGACACTTGATCCGGTAGTGGAGGCATGATTTTATTTTATTTTTCCTCCACAAATTTTATACTGATATTCCTGTACCACTAAGTATATTGGAGTTTTTACAGCATATTTAAGATACATTTTGGCCCAGTACATGCATCAATAATTTAGCTCTGTTCTCTTTGTGTTGTTACTTTTAAAACTCTACTCTTCTTTGTTAGCTTTAAAGAAACTGGAGATAATTATGGCAGCAACAGAGAAACTTTAGTTCTTTAGAATCCATTACAGCAATGAACTAATTTAAGATAGACACAAAGCCCTACAATTAAAGGAAATCTACAGTGTTGCAGTTGATTTTGGTATGGAACAGCTCAAGAGACTAGATTCTCACTAATTAATGAGTATTTCCAATGACATGGTTAGAAATGCTGGAGAATATATCTTCTGCTTCTCTTGGGATTGTCTCTGTGTTCGATATTATTCAGAGAAGACTTGCACATTTGGCCTACCAGATGTTCATTCTTGATTGACCCACAAAAGACTATGCACAGGTAGTACCTGCCCATGTCCTTGTATCCACTGTCTGGTCACATGGTTAGGATTAATCAACATAAATAAATTATTCAGAGTGATTAGAAAATCCAGAGAAGCTACTGGGAATTATTTCTGGGGATTGCCCTCATGGTGCAGTGCTTTGTGTTGAGAGCTATAAGGGTGTTGATAACACACCCTTGTTGTGGCTATTGTTGAGCAGTGCTCACACAGCACCCAGGCTGTCTTTCCAACATTCCCCCCTACACCAGGGGGATGGGGTGGGCAAGATCTTGGGAGGGGACACAACCAGGACAGCTGACTCAAATTGACCAAAGGGATATTCCATACTATATGAGGTCTGGTGAACTATAAAGTTAGGAAAAACGAGGAGAGGGGAACCATCCTTGGTCCTCCAGAGCAATCACTATGCATATTGGAGCCCTGCTTCCCAGGAAGGGGTCAGACATAGCCTTTTGATGGGAAGCAGACAATACATCTTTGTTTTCTTTGCTTCTATGTGCAGCCTTTGCTTGGCTTTGCTTTATTTTCATTAAACTGCCTTTGTCTTCACCCATGAGGAGAATTTTTCCATCTTATTTTCTTCCCCCTTGCCCTGCTGAGCAGAGGGGGGGAAGGGAAGTGATAGAGCAACTTGGTGGGCACCTGGCGCTCAGCCAAGGTTAACCCACCCAGTTATACAAGTGAAATGTATTGGCAATACTTTTGACAATGAAATACAGTTTTCCACCTCCAAAAAAGGAGATAGAAAGGAGATCCTTTTTGTGTATGTATATTTCAGAAAAAATTGAAGGCAATTGCTAGTAGAAAACTCTAACTTTAGTACAAACTCTCTTGGATTCACTGATTCCCCCTCAAAATCATTACTTCTTTCATTAAAATTTCAGCCCAGTACTGTTTGCATCCATAGATGCAAAGATGCATAGATATATATAACACTTCTTTTGTTGCTGAGTTTAGAAATTAAACCAAAAATTTATCCTATGATAAATAAGGAAAGCTATTAAACTTTACTAAATTATTATTTCTATGTTAATTTTGCTTACATAAATTCACAATGGATATCTTTTCTGATTATTCTCCTAGTTCCTACAAAATTTATATATGAGAATAAATATAAATACCATATAGTCAATATATACTTATACAGTACGCAGGAAACCAAAATAATTCACAGAATCATAGAATCACAGATACATTGAGGCTGGAACAGACCTCCAAAATCATCAAGTCCAGACTATGACTCAACACCATGACATCAGCTAGACCACGTCACTGAGTGCTACATCCAATCTTTCCTTAAACACCTCCAGGGATGGTGACTCCACCACCTCCCTGTGTAGTCCATTTCAGTGTCTAATCACCATTTCTGTGAAGAAGTGCTTCCTAACATCCAACCTAAACCTACCCTGGCACAGCTTCAGGCTGTGCCTTCTCATCCTGTTGCTAGTTGCCTGGGAGAAGAGCCCAACCCCCACCTAATTACAACTTCCTTTCAGGTAGTTGTAGAGAGTGATAAGGTCTCCCCTGAATCTCCTCTTCTCCAGGCTGAACAACCCCAGCTCCCTCAGCCTCTCCTCATAAGACTTTCCCTCCAGCCCCTTTACCAGTCTTATCGCTCTCTTCTGGATCTGCTCCAGCACCTCAATATCTTTCTTGAAGTGAGGGGCCCAGAACTGCACACAGTACTCGAGGTGAGGCCCTCGTCCTAGGGCCCATCCCTAGTCCTGCTGGCCACACTATTCCTGATACAAACCAAGATGCCATTGGCCTTCCATGCCACCTGGGCACACTGCTGGCTCATGTTCAGCTGGTTGCCAACCAGTACTCCCAGGTCCATCTCTGCCAGGGAGACAAAAGGTAGCAAGATTTTATTATGAATCGTTGTGAACATTTTGAAATCTAATTCTGAGGGGAGAAAAAATAAAACCAAATTTAAAACACAGTGTCACTAAGATGCAGATTTCTAGAAAATACTGACTTTTAAAAGAATTTTCAGTTATTTAAAAAAAAAAAAGTAAATTAAGCATTTTCAGCAGGATTAACAAATGGGTATCATTTGTACAATTGCTTTTCTCTCAATAGACAGTAAAGCCAGCATTTTTTGGACACAAGAGGTAGAACTTGTCTAAATCTAGATATTTAAAACATAGAAATCTAGGTCTAAGTTAGTAACTCAATAATCCTTTATATTATTGGCAGAAAAATTGCTGCTATTTGGTCATGATTTACCTGACCTATTTCAGCCACCTCTATCTCTAAAATGACATGAATCATACCCTAGAAGACAACTTTTCAGTTTCCCCTATGTATCTAGAACTCCTTACTCATCTGTGTCTGAACATCTGACTCAATCACGTGTCTACACCTGAGAAGGAGAAAGTCATCAAGATAATTTGATCTTGATTGTTTTCCAATTCAAGTAAAAATAATGACATACCTAAAGCTCAATTTATTCTAATCTTCTATCTCCAAAAATAGGGTTAAATGGGCACATTCAGATAATTTCTATCTTCTTTTACTGCAGTGAATTTTCTAGCTTCTCTAGGAACTACAGAGTTTGAAGCAAAATTCAAAAGGGGTACAGGGAAAGGAAAGAAGACATAGTTATGGCTTACCTGAACCTCTGTAATGTTTCCTACAGACTGCTTTAGCAGTTGCATAACCAATATTTACAAATGTTTTTCAAACACCATGTACAAGGTGCTCTGTCCCATTCCTCAAGCCTTGATGTAGACCAACTATTGTCCTTTTGAAAAATTCAACAAATAATAATTTCTCCTCACATATCATACTCTTTCTCAATCTTTTTTCATGATCTAATAATGATTATTACTGAGACTTATGTTAACACCATCATTCCTTATCTATTTTTAATTAGGGTAATTTTTTCCAGTATAAAGAAATACACTGAAAAGAAAATAAAACAAACTGATTTTCTTTTTCAAAATATTAGGCAAAAAATCTAGATGTTCTGTGAAAGCTGAGTCAAATCTCTCATTTTGTGAGACTTATGCACACAACTTATACTAAAAATGTGCAGACTTTGAAAACTGTAAACAACAGATTCTGTGGGCAGCTATAGAAGTCAGAGAAAGTCAGAAATAAAAAACCTGACAAGCTAATCTTAATCATCCTCATTTATTCCACCCAAAGAGACTTAACACTTAAAAGAGAGTGTGAGGGACAAATTATTTACCTAAAAAAAGATTCCTGCCTTCGTGGTAATGGATAGCAATTCATTACTTCATTGGGCAGCTACAGACCATTTTTCCTAATTATATTTCTATAGAAGGATCTCTAGAGTTTCTCTTCAGTCCTTGTCTGAAGAAACAAATTAGAAAAAGTCCCTCTCCAAATGCTAGCGTGGTTTAAATAAGGATTTCTTTGCTTGGCAGGAAATTTCCAGCCTTTCCTCCTTTCATCTTTTGTCTCCAAAATAATACCTGAGAAAAGATAGTTAAGGACAAGCAGATCATGCAGACAGAAAGCAATCTATCAAAAAGAGAAGAGGCTGGACACATTTCTTCAGGAGGAATAGACATTTATGGCAGTTGTATTGGTGGCTTTCGCTGTTACTTAGATGCAGTGCTACATTACAACTGAAAGCATTAGAAAGGAAGTAAAATATATTTGACAAAAGCATATGATAAGCTAGAAAATAACAGCCCACTTGATGGGCACTGTGGTTTTATTTTAAAGAACTTGGAAGAAAGTAAAAATCCACCAGAAGAGACAGTTACACATAACCAAAACCTTTCCTGTGCTCTGGATATTGCCAGAGAACTGAGATGAGTTTTGTACTCACCAATGAAACATGACACAATCTTGTTTTGCATCAGCTTGCTTTCTATAATGAAAGTTTTACACAGCTAGGCTTCATGAAGTAAGATGTTGATTGAAAATATTTGTGACAGTTGTGGGTAGTTAACAAAGTTGCTATTTCAGTTCTTCAGCTAAATGATGCTACTTTAAATGCTTGGTAGTAAATTGGTTGGAGTATAAAACAGCACATGCTGACACTGTCCTGTGCATTTGTGAGTTCATATTCCATTAAACGAGTCATTTTTCCTGACTGACACCCCATTTACTGAGTGAAACAGTAGAGTTACTTACTGGACAGAAAAATGTGAACTTATATTCCTATATTCCATGGTAGTCAAAAAGCTATTTTACCTGTAAGAATTTACGGAGTATGAAAAAGGCATTTAAAATTTATTAACCTTTACGAAAATTAGTTATTAGAAGAGAGACTGTCTTCTGACTGAAGCAAAATATTGTTACAATATTTTTGTGAAGTTTATAGGTGTGTCAATGAGTGTTTAAAACTGTAGATTATGAGAAATACTAAACCTTACATTGCAGCCAACTGAGGTTTTCTATTTGTTATAGTTTATTATTTTCTCAGGTTATTTGAGCCTGTGATTACAATGTGGCAAGTCAAATAAAAATAAGGAATTAGTATTTCAATACAACAAGTTCACATTTATAAAATTCCTTTCTTAGGCTGTACTATAGATTTCTCCTGCCTTAGATGAACAATTTTGCAGATTTTCTTGCCTTTAGACACAATAGAGTGTTAATCTACGCCAGTTAAACATATTAGGTTTTTTAAATTATTGTTGTATATTTCCTAAGCTCTTTTACACCTCAGTGTATGCGTTAACAAAGTATACATAAGTCAAACATACACATTGTCTGGAAGCAAAAAAGTTAAATAATTGTTTCTGCTCTATATACATGTACTCTATATCTCCAACAGACAGGAATTCTATAGGAAATAAAACTTGTTTCTATAACTCTGTCTTCCTCCATTTCCTTCTCTCCTTTTTGGCTGAAAGAACTATGGAATTTCTTAAAGGAAATTAAAGAATAAATGCAGGTGTGCACTGGACAAGATTAAGAACCTGCCTGGGGTGTGGTTAAAGCAGTTTAATAAACTTGTAGGTTAAATGTGCATAACTAATTTGACAGCATTACAGACTGTTCCATAAAGTATGTATACTAGATGTAGACTGGGAAATGATGGTTTTGAATCTGTGCTTACCTGTCATGGAGCATATATCCATTCTAGGAAAGTGCCTTGTAGGACACACACTCACACAAAAAATTATCACTGTGTTAGCTACAAAATTTGAATTAAAAAAATGGGACTCCAAGAAGATTTTTTTCTTTTTCTTTCCCACTATCCAAGTTTCCCTGAAAATAAATAAATAACAGTTAAAAAAACCCCAAACAAATTAAAGGTTATTTACTCTGAAATCAGAAGGTATTTTGTATTTAATACAACTGCAAAATGAAAATTGAAGTTCTGATTTAAATTCATTTTACAGATCTGATAACTCAAAGCAAAGATTTAGAGACACTTGGACTCTAAGGTGTGGAGTCAGAGTTATATCAAAGCTCCTTTTCAAGTTAATGGAAGACATTTCCATGTAGTGATTCATTCAGCTGTAGAGTAGATAAATGACACAGAATGCCTCCAGGATATAGCTGCACTTATTATCGACAATTACTGCAAGTTGATCTTTGCCTACATACTTATTTTCTAGATGCTGGAGTTAGATGAGGTGGACTCTACTTTTAGTCTTTTTCCTTCCCACATTCTCCTGTAAAATACATGGGTTTGTAAAGACAATTTAAGATTAAAATTTCTTTTTTTTTTTTTACAAACGTAAATTTATTTTTCCATCTTTTTATAGGAAAAACCGTGAACTTCAAAATCTAATACACCCCAAAATTTCTATGCTACTAAGAGTCGAGTGTCCTTCCACAAGCCACTGCATATATTCTGTTTTTATAGTTTTTCTTTCTGGTTGATTTGAACCAAATAAAATATAAACAGAAAGTTGCTCACATAAAACATAGTAGATGAAAAACAAAAATAAAACAACCAAAAAATCCCAAGCTCCTCAATGAAAAAAGAACATGAATATCACATTTTAATATTAAAAAAACAATCAGGTGACATGCGACAAATCCAGAACATATATCATGTCTACATTATATTAAATACATTTTATCAACCTTACCCATAGTTTTAGTAAAGCTCACTTTATATACTTGGCAATAAAAATCTTTAAGTTAGCTATCAAAGGGAACCGGAATTGAAGACACATTATGTATTCCAGCTCTTTGAATACACATACAATTTCGTGAAATCAGTGTTCCATGTGAAAAAAAAATAAAGAACATAGAAGAAGTACTGTCATTATACAACTGGGCTACAGGGTTATGATGACTAGAAGCATGCATGTAGAACATCCAGTTGTGAAACTGAATGCCTTGTTATAGTTCATTTCAGCATTAAATAACCCTTCGCCTGGTGCCTGAGTCATGCAGAACAACATATGTGACATTGAAAACAAAGATATTGGGGTGATGACATTGAACAATACCGTGACTACTGTGTATAAATCCATGTTTCTACAGAGTGGGCAGTTTGTTTCCAGCTTGTTCTTCTATTATTTCTATTAGAGCTATAAATTAAAAGTAATGCATCAACTAACAGTCTCCAAAGCACTGCTTTAATTACTGAGAATCTACTGACGTTACCATGTTTTTATGTAGACTTTTGATTCAACTAAAAGACCACAATATCAATTGAATATGTTCATGAACCAGTCATATTGCAGTTAACCCTGTGGATTAACTTTAATAGGCTCTGTTTATGCATTTTAAAATCAGGGAGTTTCATTTGTCTTTCCATGCCTTTTCAATTTATTACTTAATTACTGTATTAAACTATTTGTTTTAATAAACCTTTCATTTGATCAGCAACGTTTCATGTTTCGCTATTTAGTTTTCAACTTCATAACTTTCATAAGTGTAAGAAGTTATGAATTTGTTCATTACTTCTGCTTTTCATTATTTATAATTTATAGCTATATGTATTTATATGTTATATATAGCTATAATATAGATTACATTAATTGTTAGATGCTTAGAGCTAGTCCATCTGATTTTGATGCCTAACTTAAGTCAGGTTCTGCCTTTCCAACATCTTCAGAACAACCTGCTTACTCTCCATTGCTTATACTAAGAATTTAGGTACCCCTGTGAAAGTGCTGTTTCAGTTAGACTATAAGCCTGCAAATGTTCTTTTGCAGTGGCTCTCACACCTCTGTAACATGAAGCCATTAAAATGAACACTGGGCACAGCTCTGGACCATGCCAGTCAGTAATTATTCAGGCAGCTACTGATATGATTTGGGAGCTGGCACAGGTCAGGTACCATTTCCAATGTACCATGTGTGAGCAGTACCTTTTTTGAAAGAATAATGGTGCTTAATAATATAGGTATTTTTAATGCTAGCCACATAATAGTCCCAAGTATAATTATTTTACTAGTATAAATGTAAATTTATGTACCTAAGTAGGTATGTAAATGTGGTAGTACATACATTCATGTGTTATTGTCTGGTGCTTAGATCTCTTCTCACAGTTCAGGTGCTTTTGAGAGTATAGCATGTTCATATTTACATACACACATATTCTGTACCTTGCAGAGACCATTAAAAATATCAGCGTTGCCATTGAGGAATCAAGTTTACCATGTCTGCAAATAATATAGATCCACAGAAGTAAGTGGATAAGAGTGATTATAATTTTAGCTTCTTCTTTTTTTTTTTTTTTTTTTTTATTTGAAATGGCTAACAAACTTAGGTATAAGGAAGTGTCGTGTTGAAGTACTTTCCTTTGACCATAGCATCAAAGTCCTAATTTTCAGACCAAGCTGATAGTCTAAAATTATACTAGCTGATACTAGCACACTGATAGTCTTTACTATCATCTCAGTGCTAACGCATTTAACAGTTAAATACCCAAATATGTCAACTTGAATTTTATCTCAAATCTCTGTTTTTAAAAATTATTAAAAATAAGTCCTGTTTTATTTAACAGTTAAATTAATATTGTGGAAAATAATAATTAAAGAAATTAATATTTGTAGGTTTATAACTAAGCAATGTTTCCTGTGTTTTGCTAGGATAGGATTAATGTTTACAATCAGCTGTGAGAGGCTGCAGCTGGGAGGGACCACAGGATAAACAACTGAACCAGCCAATGGGATATTTGATACTGTACTGACATCATGCCTGCTATATAAGGGGAGGGCTGGCCAGGGGAGGGGACACCTGTTTTCAGTGAGTGGCTTTGGTGTGGGGCTGGAGGAGGGACAGCACATGTTGGGTAATAGGTAGAGTCTCACAGTTTATATCACTTGCTTTACATATCATTTTATTAGTACTATGTTAGTTGCTACTCTTTTTTTCCTTCTGAGTTGTTCTGTTAAACTGTCCTTATCTCAGCCTGCAGGGTTTTCACATTTTTTTTTCTTCCAGATTCTCTTCCTACAACACAGGGGAGGGGAAGGAGGGGAAGCAGTGGGCAAGTGGCTGCCTGCTGTTTAGTTGCCAGCTGAGCTTAACCCTCGACACAGTGGTTTCTACATGGTGGAGACACCTATAAATGTAGATTATGAGTAAAAATTAAAAAGCAAGTTACATTAGTGTAAGTACTTCAGTGTGACAAAATTTGTCTCTGAAACAAAAATATTTATCTGAATTAGACAATACATCTTTCACATAACGTTTTCTTTAAATAGTCATAATGTTTTTCACATAATGTTTTCTTTAAATAGTCATAATGTCTTTACTTACAGTTCTGTAAAAGAGAGATTGTTGATATTTTTATATTGCTGTAAAAGTTATTACAGATTTTGTTAGTATTAATATTTGGATTATCACCTCAAACATCAGAATTAAATGGAATATTTAGATGTTTGCTAGGGAAGTGCACTGGATATATAGAGGAAGTATTTTCTGCAGATCTACAGGAAGCAAATAAACAGCAAATGTGAAGGAAACTCATGTTGGAAAGCATAAAAATGTTCTATGAAACAATAATAAGGATAAGGACTATTTACTCGGACATTCAGAGAGGTGCACATTTCTTTTGGAAGGGGAAAGAGAGAGCACTTCTTAACAATTCTTTCTAGAAGCTAGTTTATATGGATGATTTTACACAGAGCACAACAAATATAGATAAAGAAGACCAAGTATTAAGATTTAGCAGGGTATACATAGTGTTGTAAACCAAAATTCTTTTGTAGTTTTGACAAAATTCTCAAAATATATCTCTCTTACTTCTACTTAAACAGATCTTGACTAAACAGATTCTTTTCTGTCACAACTGTTCCTATATTTGAAAGTACAACAGTTCTATCTTAAAACATAATCAAAACCAGTAAGGGAAAGCTGGATCTGTAGTAAGTTAAATACTGCAAAACTTCTAAATGTGCTAGTTTGAACGTACTGGTGAGCTGAAGAAAGACATTACAGATCATGCACACTTTTTTCATGTATTTATACCACAAAAAAAAAATAATAGGGATGTGGGTATAGACCCTTGGAAATGAGTCTCGTCCTAAACCTTTGGAAATGGTATTAAATAAAAAGTCTGATACAGGGGTGTTTTAAAAATAAGGTTTATAACATTATGCTAATCAGAGTCACAGGGTGGTAGGGGTTGGAAGGGACCTCTGAAGATTGTCTAGTCCAACCTCCATACTAGAGGAGGATCCTAGAGTAGATCAAACAGGAACACGTTTAGTTGGGGTTTAAATGTCTCCAGAGACAAAGATTCCATAACCTCTCCGGGCAGCCTGTTCCAGTGCTCTGTTACCCTCACAGTAAAGAAGTGTTTCCTTACATTTAGGTTGAACCTCCTGTTTATCAGTTTGTGGCCATTCCCACCATCCCTGGACATGACTGAGAAGAGTCTGGCCCCATCCTCCTGACATCCACCCTTTAGGTATTTATAAGCATTGATCAGATCTCCCCCTCAGCCTCCTCCAAGGTGAACAGACACAGCTCCCTCTGCCTTTCTTCGTGTGGTAGATGCTCCAAGTCCTTAATCATCCTAGTGGCCCTGCGCTGGACTCTTTCCAGTGTTTCCCTGTCCCTCTTGAACTGGAGGGCCCAGAACCGGTCACAGTACTCCAGATTAGGCCTCATCAGGGCAGAGTAGAGGGGGAGGAGAACCTTCCTCGCTGGACCTGCTGGCCACAATCTTCTTAATGCAGCCCAAGGTGCCATTGGCCTTCTTGGCTGTGAGGGCCCATCATTGGCTTATGGCCAGTCTGCTGTCCATCAGGACTCCAAGGTTCTTTTCCCCAGAGCAGGTCTCCAACCTGCTCCAAGGTCAGCCCCCAACCTGTACTGATACATGGGGGTGTTCTTCCCCAGACAGAGTGTGTCCGTTTAGGGGTTCAGGGCATGTCCCCACAGAACAGAAAGTGTGCTCCCCTCTCCCTATCCCTTAGTTCCCCCCAGACAGGTAGGCAAAAAGGGAGATCAGGAGTAAAAAGAGAGACTTTGCACTNTGGCTTCGGATTCACTGGAGGATGAGGAGTAGTGAGAAAATGGCTCCTGGCCGCATGGAGAGGGGTCAGCTCCCAGCGTCTCTTCCTCCCACGCTGGAGACCACTTCCTGCCTCCAGTATCCGGTGTGGACAGGAAGGGGGAGGAAATAACTGCTTCCCTCCTGGGACCCTCAGGGTGTCCAGTTACTGCCTGTCCTGGCCCCAAGCCTCAAACCATAACATGGAGTACTCTACATTTGCTCGTATTGAATTTCATTAGGTTTCTCCCTGCCCAACTCTTGAGCCTGTCTTGGTCATGCTAGATGGCAGCACAGCCTTCTGGCATGTCAAAAACTCCTTCCATTTTTGTATCATCAGCAAACTTGCTGAGAGGACACTCTGTCCCTTCATCCAGTTTGTTAATTAATGTATTGAATAGGGCTGAATCCAGTACCGAGCCATGGGGCACACCACTGGCCACACGCCTCCAACCAGACTCTGCCCCACTGACCACTACTCTCAGGGCTCTGTCAGTTCTGCCAGTTCCCAATTCACCTCACTGCCCAATTATCCAAACCACACTTCTTAAGCCTGGCTGTGAGGATGTCGTGGGAGACAGTATATAGAGCCTTTCTGAAGTCAAGGTAGACCACATCAACTGCCCTTCCCTTGTCTATCCATTTAGTTATGTTGTTGTAACAGGCTATCAGATTGGTCAAGCATGCCTTCCCTTGGTGAACCCAAGGTTAACTTTTGTTTATTGTCTGTACAACAGTTTCTGCAAAATTAGGAACAGTGCTTTGTACTATACTATTTTCTTGTGTTCTCACACTGTTATGAGGCTTTTATTGTACTGACAGATACAGTAGTAAGCAATTAAATAAGAACATTTTATAGCTAGTGGGTGAATCTATTCACTTGTGAAAATGTGATAACTTTATCAAGAAAAAATATTTGAAGGTCTTTAAAATGCCTGGTACTAATGGAAAACAAAAATTGCCGATATATGTATATGTATTTGGAAAGCAATATAGAATATCTGAGTAGTTTTCTAGTCAAGAGCTTGAATTTGAACAAAAGTGACAGTCTTTAACTCTGTGGATGCCAGAGACCTCCAAAAGTAAAGTATCTGTGATTTCATCATGCTAGTGCTGTTGCTGCAGTGTAGGGTGAGAGTCCAGAGACACATATGGCACATTGACCTGCCTCTAAGTCTCATTCCAGTGCTGATTTAGAGTATACAGAGTAGGATCCAGTGCCTGAGTTACTCAAAGTTCTTTGAATGTCATTACTCTGTGCTTCATGAAAACTTTTTGCCTTGTGCTTTTGAGAGCTAATATAGGAATTCACACATACTACCAACAGTAAAGAAAAGCTCCTGCTGCCTTTTCACAGAGTTTAACAAACACAGTATATATTAAATGCTGAAATGAAATCAACATATCAACATGACATGCTTGCAATAACAGAAGAAACCTTCAGGGAATGTTACTGTTAATAGCACCTTCAAAATGGCAACTTCTAAATTAAACTTTACCTACAGGAGGTATCTTCATCACAGTGTTCTGGCATTCTCACTTTTATTTCTCGACTACATGGTCACTGACATTCAATTTTATTTATTTATTTTTTTTTAAATTTCTTTTTAGGGAGGATTGTGTTGTGGTTTTGTTTTTATTTTGTTGTTATGTTGGGTGCATACAACCATACTCTTAAAAATTTTCTCCAAAAAGGTCACAACTATATAGAAAATAAATATTTTACAAGAATTAAATACTTCAGGAAAAAAAAAATAATCCTGTAATACAGTTTAGCATTCATACTTCTAATTACCACTCTAAAGAAAATAACACATTCAACTAGCAGCATACTGTATTACCCTAACCACAGTAATAACTCAAGAGATAAAAGGTTCTATACATGTATACACATCCACTGGTCTTGAAAAATGCTGATCTATTGCATCAAGCAGGAAAAGCATAAAACACTAAACTATAGAATCTAAAATCAGTA
Organism: Eurystomus gularis; assembly: GCA_013400335.1. Taxonomy (NCBI): domain Eukaryota; kingdom Metazoa; phylum Chordata; class Aves; order Coraciiformes; family Coraciidae; genus Eurystomus; species Eurystomus gularis. Next base: position 29,034 of record VZZY01001239.1, read on the forward strand.
GCAAAGAAAATCATTCCCAGTTCATTTTAGCGAGAAAGTGATTTGCACTAGGAACTGTTAAAGCCAGAATTGTGCTGATGCACACAAAGTTTCCTTTTTCTAATTTAGTTCAGAGAAAGTAAGACTCAAAGAAATTCTTTGTGTACATTTTTTTCTGAATAATTAAATAAAATCTATTGGTCAGCACAGTTAGAACAATGAAAAGGAAAACAGTTTCTGGCTCACTCTGGATCTGAATTGCAGCTATAGGGCTTTGTCACCCTGCTTCTCCACTTTATGATGATCTTTTTTTTCCTCTGTAGAGATGAACAACTAGAACTGGCAGCATTCTCTGTCACCTGCTTGTAATTTTCTGTCGTATTTTACTTACAAATGTTTAAGGATACATGCCTTGGTGTCTGTTGCATAAAAAATTCAGGAATTCTTCCAATTCATTCTTTTTATTCCTATGGAACAGGGGTCCTCAAACTTTTAAAACAGGGGGCTGGTTCACTGTCCCTCAGACACTGTCGGGGGCCAGACTATAGTTTGGAAAAAAATGAACGAATTCCTATGCACACGGCACATATTTTATTTGTAGTAGTGCAAAAAAAACCAGGAAAAAGAATACCATATCCGGCCTGCGGGCCGTAGTTTGAGGACCCATGGAAGAACAATTAACTGCTTTATAGTGGCACAAAATGGCTTAAAACAGTGGGAGGACATATCTGGCAATGACTGAATCAGTATACTGACCTTGTATGAACCTCTCATTTGGATCGAGGAAAGCAATAACTTTTACTCTCAATGAAATAATATCTTGCTCTTGGTGCTTTTCAAGTCATGTTTAAGATACTTCTGACACTGGGATAAAAGCAACTTTTGTTTTGGGATTCTCTTATAAATACATTAGTTCTCTGAGTGGTGAATATTTCAAAGTAGGTTTGAAAAAACTTCTTTGTCTCTATCCTGGAAGAGAGAAGAGTTGTTTCTCATTAAAACCTGTACCTCTTCTCAGAACATTCCTCTTCCTTCCTGCAGTCAAAACCTTAATATAATTTGGATCTTATTATGTATTTGAGAATAGTCCCTCCACCTTATTAAAAATATTTTGAATGCTACAGTTTCTAACAGTTCACTGTATTAACATTTCTTCGCATTTCTCAGTAGGGTACAGAGGAAGATTTGGGGTAAGTAATGAATGATAAATATAGCATCTTACTAAGATAAAACCGTAGATAATTGAGGAACATAATATTTGCTTGTCACAGAGGCACCCACAAAACAGACAGCAGCAGCTATCAAAAACAGAGGTTTACTGCAACCAAAGTTGCCCAGCTCTCCTTCTGACAAGATACAAGTTCAGGTATCTGTTGGGAATAGAACTACTGCATAACTAATTCTTAAACCTTAAGGAGAAATGAACCAAAATGGTCATACACTCACTCATAAATGGGAAATCTCCCACAGAAGAGTGCCCAAAGTATCACTTACTGAAGAGGGAAGACGTTCACTCAATCTACAGAGACTTTCTCAATCTGTGGAAGTTTCCTTGGACAGTCTATCCAAAGGGAGAGTCCAGCTGCCAGGCTCACTGCTCTGTGAAGAACCATCTCAACTGTTTCTTAGGCAGGGCTCTATTTATACCATAGTCGAGGCTGCACTGTGGTTATTCTAATAGTTTGAGGGGGTAAACCCGGACAAAACAGGCATAAGGGTCTAGACCTCGAGGTGCCAATTAGTCTGATGGCTGAGGCTGCAAACCCTTCTGGCATGCCCTGGTTTTGCCCTGTTTTGTCTGTCAGGGAGGCTGCGCCTGCTACATTGCTATATAACGCAGCAACTGTATATTGGAGACGTTTTGTTGCAGACATTTTCACAAAGCACTTGTAAGCCTGATTTGCTAAAATAATAATAGATAAGTGATGACATATTCTTCATTTAAAGGTAAAGGTGTTCCCTGAAGAATCTTTAAATATTAAAATGTTTTAACTAAGTGTAGACTTGGAAAATGTGTGTGTGAAATGACATAGTATGATATCATAGGATAACAATATGCATGCACACTTGAGTTTTTCTGGGATAGAAATAATATACTTTGTTATCCCCTTCTACTGTATCATGACACGAGTTACAGCTGATCTTCACTATTCTATTCTGAATCTATATAGAAATGCTTTGATTCTGGCAATAAAGGAGCATTGACTTAATCTTTGCTTGTTTTTTTTCTAAGTAGAGTCTTATAACAATTTTAGGGGTGCTTTTTGGTGACTTGAACTTAATGAAATGCCAAGTATTTGATTTAATTTATCTAAAATAACTCTAAACTGTACAATAGCAAAAATAGCTGTTGTTTTTATCAAATTTTCAGTCTGAAGACAAGTTCCAGCTTGATCTGTCAGGAGGCTAGCTTTTGATATTTGACCAGTGATGGCAAAAGTTTATGTTCATATGTTTCTGTTGGTTTAATATTTCTTCTAAATATCCTTCTTCCTAATATTGGTAAGTACCGTTACCCTCAGAACTGGAGTAGCCAAATCCTTAGGCCCAGAACTACACACACAAATTTGAGCACCCAACTGTTGAAAACATTTGCCTGTTAAGGAAAAGGTTCAATTGTTGTGGAGGACTACATAGAATGGTTTTGGTTGCAAGGGACCTCAAAGATCATCTAGTTCCAACCCCTCTGCCATAGCAGGGACACCTCCCACCAGACCAGGCTGGCAAGGCCACATCAAACTTGTCCTTGAACACCTCCAGGGATGGAACATCCACAACCCCTCCGGGCAACCTGTTAGAGTGTCTCACCACCCTCAGGGTAAAGAATTTCCTTCTAATTTCCAATCTAAATCTCTCTTCTCCCAGTTTAAAGCCATTAACCCGCATAGAAGAAGAGAAGAGACTGAGAGGAGAACTTATTGCTCTCTACAACTACCTAAAAGGAGGTTTTAGCAAGGCTGGTGTTGGTCTCTTCTCCCAAATTACTAATGATAGAACAAGAGGAAATGGCCTCAAGTTGCATCAGGGAAGGTTTAGATTAGATATTAGGAAGAAATTCTTCACTGAGAGAGTGGTTGGGCACTGGAACAGACTGCCCAGGGAGGTAGTGGAGACACTGTCTCTGGAGGTGTTTAAAAAATGAGTAGATGCAGCACTCGAGGCTATGGTCTAGTGGTTAGAGAGATGTTAGGATGAAGGTTGGACTTGATGATCCTGGAGGTCCTTTCCAACCATAATGACTCTATGATTCTAGTTCATCTTGTAGTAACAGAGGTGTGGAGATGAGCGCAACACACAATTATCCTCTACAGTGATTCCATCAAATATATTAATAATATTTGGTGTGTAGCAAACAACAATTAATTTGGAAATATTTAAAACTCATTCAAAGATTATATCATATTTGAAGATATTGTTTGTGGGACTATTAATAAAATGCTGTGGTCAGTATTCCTAAAAACAAAATAAAATTAATTTAAAAGTTGGAAAGATTTCAAAGAAAAGATCAAATTAATCTTAGAGTTTAAAAACCATCTGGGAAGGATATGCTTATCTAGTTTGACTGTCTGTGTGGTAGTCTTTGCAAGCCTTGGAGATCTAATTTGAAAGTTGAAGCAGTACAAGTTCAGTTTAAGAGACAAATGAAAAATAAGATTTAGTGGCCCAAAACTGAAACGTGGAAAATGAATAACCAAAAAAAAAATACTGTACTAGTGAAAGTAATTCATCATAAAAGAAATGGAAAGAGAATATTGATCTTTTTTTACAGATAGTCTTCCATTAAAAACAATATGACATTAAGAATATTTTGATAGTAAGAATGTGTTTGTTTTCAGAGTGCTACTTATGTAACAAAAAATAACTTTTTTATAGCTTTTATATATAAGCTATATAACTTTTATATAGCTTAAAGTTTTATGTTTTGCATCAACATAGGAAAAAATAACCAGGTCAAAGATTTTCCAGCACTAATACATGAATTTATTTTTCCCTTTCTACACCCTTATTTGGAAAAGAATATCTGTTTATTGTATGATCATATGGTCTTAAGAGTAGAAAATCATTGTGGGAAAGAAAAATAAAAATCTTAGACGTTATGTTTCATTTTAGTTTCCACCTAGAAAGGAGAAGCTTACCTGAAAATGAATGGCTAGACATTGTTTGAAGGACAAATTTCTTCTAGTGCTTGACAGAGAACATATTTCGATGCTTCTAAGTAAAATCAATTATTTCCTAGTTAATGTATGCCTTAGGAAATTAGGAGATGCAATCAGAATTTGTGAGGTTTATATCCAACAGGAAAGTAAATTTATTCAGAGCTAGAAAACAGTATTTATTGTTGATTTCTGTGTGTGTAGAAACACGAAGTAGTTCATAAAGATTCAATAGATTGTGAATCTTGTTAAGATATTGCTCTTAAAATAACATTCATATTGCTATATATGGTATACTGCCAACAGAATGAAATAAATGCTAGCTGTAGCATTACAAACTTTTATTAGAAAAACTGTGAAATCTTAGCTGAGAAGTTAATTTTGGGTGGAGTGTATAACCTTGAGATTGTCCCTGTAACTTTTCACACTCCTCTTATTTTTGAACCGATAATGGAATTTCCCTTTGGACATATTTTAAAAACCAGTAATGGACAGAGAAAGATATTCCTAAGATTGAAATCTTCTTAGTCAACATTACTGCAGTCTCTTAAATTTAAATCTCATATGCTTTCTGTGATGGCAAAAATGAATTTTCATTACTTGTTTTTTTGCTTCTATTGGCACCATAGAATATATAAGTGAATGAGAGCAGGGTTTCTTTTTTGGTTCAATAATTGTTAACACAATTATTACAGTTCTAAATGTGAAATCTTCATTGACAGTGATAATGCTTGAACCAAAAAGAACAGAGCTCAACTTTTGCAGTCAAGCTCTATTTTGCATGTCTGTGTTACAGAGGAATATGATAGTGATACTGTAAAACAAGCAAATTCTATTAAACTATGTATTAATGGACATCAAAAAGGACTCTAGCATAAGGCAGTTTACATGAGACCCAGAAGACAAAGGTTCAAATTTTTGTTCTGAATAGTCAGTGCAAAATCTGAAAACATTATCTTCAAATTCTCATATATAGATATATATTTTTCATTGTTTTTAATATGTAAAAGAGTAACAAAGTAATTCCAAGACAGAAGAAGAAAACTTTAAATCTTACAGGGAAGACCTTTTCTATAACTGGAAACATGGCTGAGTAGTGCCACACATCATGGGATGCCCTCGACAGGGCAACCAGCATTACCAATATAGGTTGGGAGAGGATATGCTAGAGAGCAGCCCTGTGAAAAAAGTCTTGGGGGTACTAGTGGATAAAAATATGGGCATGAGCCACCAATGCGCAACTGCAGCTCAGAAGGCCAGTCACATCCTGAGCTGCATCGAAAGAAGTATGGCCAGCAGATTGAGAGTGGTGATTCCACCCCTCTACTCTGCCTCGGTGAGACCTCGCCTGGAGTACTGCATCCAGCTCTGGAGCCCCCAACACAAGAAGGCTGTGGACCTGATCAGAGGGCTGGAGCACCTATGAAGACAGGCTGAGAGAGTTGGGGTTCTTCAGCCTGGAGAAGAGAAGGCTCTGGGGAAACCTTATAGCAACCCTCTAATACCTGAAAGAGGCCTAGAAGAGGGCAGGGGAAGATCTGTTCTCAAGGGTTTGTAGCGATAGGATGAGGGGTAACAGTTTTAAGCTAGAAAAGGTAAGATTTAGGTTGGACATTAAGAAACAGTTATTTAATATGAGGATATTTGATCACTGGAACAGATTGCCCAGGGAGATGGTGGAGGCCACAACTCTGGAGCCATTGAAGGTCAGGCTTGATGGGTCTCTGAGCAACCTGACCTAGTCAGAGATGTCCCTGCTTATTCTATGGGGGTTGGACTAGATGACCTTTAGAGGTCCCTTTCAACCCAGTACATTCTATGATTCTATTATTCCTTTCAACTTACTACCTTATCTTTGTATTTAAACATATACTGCTCTATCTGACCAAATACTGAGCCTTCCATCATAATTGACAGACAAAAAATTGACAGACAGGTAAAAAAATTGCAGATAAAATGAATATTAGAAAACATGATGAAACAAAAGAAAGATTTTTCACAATTTTCAGATCAAATCTCTTTGTCATGATTTTTCAGATACTGCCAGAAAGACAGTAAAGACAAAGCATTCTGTGTCTATCTCAGCTAGGAATGAGAGGAATATAACTCTGCCCTATTAGCAGCAATCTGGTTTCTCCATTAAGAAAAGCTTTTCTAGCAGTAAATTAAATGTGATTAACTGTATGCATTTAATTTTTTAATGAATTCTATGTTCTATATCTTACGAAGTTCAAAGATTTTTAGATTTTTAATGCCCTAATTAAACAAATTGTGTTTGTATTTGAAGATTATAAAAAAACTTTAATCAGCTTGCTTTCTCTTTTCACTAGGAAAAGATTTGTCTAGCTAAGTCAGGCATCTTCCTAAGGTCCTTACTTCTCTACTTAGAGTTTCCTCTCTGTCTTCTACCTTTCCATAGAATAGATAGAGATTAAAAAAAATGGAGGAAGTGTATTGAGGTCACTGCCTTGTAGATTTCAATTTATGAAATGGTATTTCTCTTGGAAGCTTCACAGTGATGGAAAGCATTCCTAAGAAATTCTCTCAATGAGGCCTGCCTGCCTCCCTTCCTCCCTCCCTTCCCTCTCCTTCTTTCTCTCTTTTTTCCCTCTCTCTTCCCCCCTTCCCCTCCTCAATATAAATGATATATTGCAAGGTTTATTGACATGGTATTTTGCCAATACTGTTGTCACCATCTGAAGTTATTTTCTCCAAATACATTTGTGTTTTGTGAGTTGAAGGATCCCTGGTGTTGTTGCACATCAATACTGACCTGGGAATTAGTAAACTTGAGTCATTGTCCTGGTTGCCCAGGACACAAGAGTAGCCTAACTATTTATAGGCACACAGCAGTAGAGCAGCTCATCTTCTATCTACAGCTGATTGACACAAAGATTATCTGTAATGTTAACTCTTCCCATGAGCAGAGCTACCCAGATCTGTTCAGCCACTTTGGCTTAACAGTGATTTGCCATCCAGATTATTTTTTTCCAAGGCAGCATGGTTGGTAGCAAATGAAACACTGGATAGTAGAGATCAGACAGCACCTACTGTGACTGGTTGCACAGAAAACTTAGTTCACAGAATCCGAGATATTGATTGTTCTTTTTTAAAAGAATATGCATTATTTCATGAATTATTTTACTGCATCTGCCCTGCACATTCTAACCAATTATTGTGCATTGACCTCAGCTGGCAGCTAAGCCCCCATCCCATCAGTTGTTCACTCCCTCTCATCAGGATCGTTGAGAGAATTGGAAGGGCAAAACTGAGAAAACTTGTGAGTTTAAATTTTGGCAGTTTAAGAAGGGAAGAAAAGATGCACGCACAAGCAAAGCAAAACAAGGAATTCATTTACTACTTACGATTGACAAGCAAACATTCAGACACCTCCTGGAAAGCCAGATCTCAGCATGTGCAACAGTTACAAATGCCGTAACCATTAATGTCCCACCTTATTCCTCCTTTCACCCCACCTTTTATTGCTGAGCATGTTGTCATACAGTATAGAATATCCTTTTGGTCAGTTGTAGTAATCTGTCACCACTGTGTCCCCTCCCAACTTCTTCTGCAACCCCAGTCCACTCGTAGGAGGGTGGTTGAGTGAGAAGACCTGGATAATGTGCCAACACAATTCAGCAGTTCCAGAAACATTGGTGTGCTATCAACATAGTTTTAGATGCAAGCCCAAAAGAGAGCACTATATGGGCAGCTCTGAAGAAAATTAACTCCATCCCTGCCAGACCCAGTAGACAAAGTATATAGTCTAAACAATAAAAATGGAGTGAAAATTTAATCATAAGAACCACATGTTCAGCATAGACTTTGTATCTCAAAATGTTATATTTGGGAATTTAACATTCTGCATATAATTTTCTGTGTAGCTGTCCACAGTCTTTTGATGGACTTGTGACATCCTAACCTAAACCTAAATGCTTATCAATCATTGTCCCAGGCTCCACATTGGTTTAATCACATAGCTATAATAATTAGATTTTAGCTTTTCCCAAGCTTTAAAATCACTGCATCAGCCTAAAAATGCCATTGAAAATGTGCTTTTTAAAGACATGAAACTAAAAACTATAATGTTGAAACTATTTTAGCAAACTTAGCTACAAACATGCATTTACATTTTTAACATGTTATGAAGCAATCCCTTGAGGAAGGTAAGTTCTGTAAGCAGTCAATGGGCAGCAGTGGGTGCACTTGAAGATTCCCAGAAACTGAGTACCAAATTTACACTAACCTGATTTCTTCCTGGACTCTCATGAATACATATATTAATAAATTATAAGGTCAGCAGTTATTATATAGTTCAGCATATGGTACAAATTAATGGCAGAACTTGCAAGCCTGATTTTTTTTTTCCCAAATATAGAATTGACCTAATAAAAAATACTGACTCTCCATTTTACCTTATTCTGAGAATGCAAATGTGGAATTGTGATAGTCTTTTCACTGAGAAAGGATTGATCCAGGCATCATCTTATTCTTTAACAATCCTCTTAATAACTTATGGTTTTCAAGATAAGGCAGTCAAGTCAGAATTTATTAATGTTTAAAATTTCTATTGACAAAGTAAAAGATGATTTTTTTTAACAATCAGTTTTGAAGAAATTAAGATGTCTTTGATAGAGAGAATGAATTCACTTATACAGAAGTAATACTTTCAGTATATTAATTAACTAAATGTTGCTCTCAGGGTGAAAAAATATTTTTGTGTTTTGCAGTATGTAATTAATAAAAAAATACAGGTATTCACTTATCATTCATATTGTAATTTGCATTATGGGTGGTAAAAATCTAATTAAAGTAATTTAAACTAAAACCAGATTACAGTCATATAATCCAGAATTTAAATTTTAAATTTAAAGCTGTCTTATGAAAACAAGAATTCAGTTGTGGGATTGTTTTGATTTTGTTGTGGTTTTTTTGAATATTAAAATATTAAAGGTCTTTCTGATTTTTTAGCAAAAATAATAATGTCTTTTTTATTTTTTGGGGGGAGCTGAAATTCTGAAAAATACTGTTTCTTTGCATGTAATTCTATAGTTCTTCAGAAAAAAAGTCACAATATTGACTTAATGAGAGTAGTTATGTGTAATATTTGTTTTTATTTTCAAAAAATAATATTGTGACATTCTTTAATTGATTCGGTTACTCAGTGTGATCAAGTGCCTTATGGTAAGATAAAACATGGATAGAAGCAATAATTAACATATTAATCAGTGGAGGAAGCAGAAACTTGCCAATGCTGCAAGATAAAGGTGAGTAGTGAAAATGTAGTGAACACGAGGGAGAAAAAGCTAAAATACTTCTGAATTTACCTAAAAGACCATGAAAAATAAAAAGGGTAGAGGGGCCTTGAACAAAGTAGAAAATTGAAATGAACAAGGGAATCTCAGAAGAGTGTTGAATAACAAAGTTGTAAAACTACTGAACAGTAAAGGAAACCTGTACTTTTATGACAACCTAGAACTTGTTATTCCCTCAGATAAAACAGGAGTTGCATGCATAAGCCGTGTGGTCTGAGGATAGTTAAAGTAATGAGCTCGTATCATTTTCCTATTGATGAACAGATTAAAGAACGGCTTCTTTGAGCTTATTTGCTGAATTCTTCCCTAGAAATCCTCCACATCACACTTTGGAAAACCGCTCAAACTGCACAGGAACTCTGATTTGGGAAAGTGTAGGCAGAAGTGAGACCCTCAGACACATGAAAGAACATTCTTTTATAGCATTGTTCTAGTCATAACCTTAAATTCTCTTGAATATTTCTCTGCATAAATTTCAGAAGACTTTTAGTGAGGTAAGCTGTAGATATTCAGGACACTGATCAGAATTTTCCCTAAGGCCTACAGAAAGATGCAGCAAGCATAGATTTCTGTATTTTTTTTTTTTATTTGTTTTATATTCCAGAACATAGGCACTTTTTGTTAGCATGTTGAGCTTTATTAGACAGTTACACAAATCCAGGATAGATNGCTTTATTAGACAGTTACACAAATCCAGGATAGATTTTGAGAGGTCTAAAGCCCTGCAATGTTTATTCTATTAATTTATAATATACATGATAAAATTTGAAGTCCCTGCTTTCCGGTTTCCTATCAATGATGCTGTTGTCTGCATATCTCAGAGCATTTTAAATTATGGAAGAGAATGTTTTCCCCTTTCTTTCAACTGAGAGAGAAGGAATGACAAGTATGAGAATTTTTATGGTCAGCTAACAGCAGTTGGCTTTATGGTCAACTAACAGCAGTTTTAAGTCAGCCTTTATGTATTTTTATTTATTTATGTACTTATTTATTTTCTGAACTGTTTATTTTTCCAATTTATTTAATCTCACTGATGACCTGAGAAATCCAGTATTTAACCATCTCCAATAAACAAGGAGCAGACGAATAAGATAAGGGTAGTTCTTTCTATTGTAAGTGTAGTCTACTTGTACTGAATATTAAGAGCTTCCACTGAAAAAAAGAAAAAATCCTACTCTAAATAAAAGCATTTTTAACCTCTGAATTTACAAAAATATCACGTAGGTATTTTGCCAATGACAATGTGCAAAGGCAAAGCAAATTAATCCTGATACTTATTTGGACATATATGTACCTTTGAGACATCTGTTTCTGTGATGATAACATAGAAAAGTTGCATAACGCATGAGCAAGCACTTCTGCCTAAAACATCACACTATTTTTATGCATGAATTCCTCTTACAATCATTCGTATACAGAAAATCTGAGTGATACCTAACGTTTATGAGGTGTGCTTTGTTTCTATGTGTAGTAGTATATTAGCATTTGAAAGTGAGTAATTATAAAATTTCTTTCTAGAAATATGCAGAGTTCTAGGATCTTTTATATACAAATTAGTGTCTTTGGAGCCAATGGCAATTCAAATGGCAATGTGATTGTAAAATGTCAGTCCAAAAGCTTGATCTTGAACTAGCTCTACACACATTTAAATAACCCCTACCAAAAGTGGAATCAGCTAGAAGACCGTGAAAGAGATCAGCCAGGAAATCATAAAGCCACATGACATTGATGGGAAATACTGCCCAGATTTGGCATCTGGTTTCATTGTTGAAGGAGATAAGGAAAGATCCCTTTTCAGAAGCAAAAAACCCAGAATTCACTGTAGGGTTGAAGTCATACAATAATGACACACATAAATTTATTTAGTATGTCTTTTATAAAATTAGCTACCTTTAATCTTTAAAAACTCAGCTCTGCATTTTTAGGAAAGCTGCTGTCTTCGTTTATTTAGAGCAGAATATGGACTGGCACCCAGCATAGCAGAAACATGCATAGCTTGTTTTATTTGTTTGTTTTATCCATTAACAAAAAAGGAGGGTGGAACAGAAGAATTTCAGTGTTCTACCCTTTACTATTACTGCTGCTATGCAAATATCTTGTAATAGATTTTTGTTTATATAAAATTGATCATGAGCCACAAAAAAAAATCCATGTAAAAACCCCCACCAAAAAAATCATATTGTGTATATATAAAATACATAATGCAGATATGTTTGTAGTTCATATAGACATGAATATAGATATATACATGCTTTTTAGAAACATTTGATTCATATATGTCTTAAAGAATGAAAAATAAGACAAAATTTACTATTTTAAAACTGAAGTGTATAAATTCTACATAAATTGCCAGAATGAGTTTTTCAAGTCAAACTTGGTAGAGAGAACATTTTTTATTCTAGTAAAAGATTGATGGTAAATCTTTTTTATGTCTTCAGAAATCATTCAGTTTTCCATGTGACCACAAAAAAATCATAAAACAGGGAAACAAAGGTAAGAAAACATAGACAATATAAATTCTTTCACTTATTTTAAAGTATTTTCCTGAGACACTTATTTCACATTTATAATATATGTGATGTATACATGTGTGTATCTATTGTGCAAGGAATTAAAATTCTTCAAAAATACTGTTATTTATATATTTTATCACATTTTTTTCCCATTGTCCACAAGTTGGATTTATGCTATTTAAAATAATTTGTCATATTTAAGCTGTTTGCAATTCCTTTAGCTTTTTTTTACTGTAAGGTATATGAAATACCTAAGTTGTCCAAGAGTTGACTAGACATTCCGAAGGAGATTTTAGGCTGGGTCGCTGTTAATACATTCTAGCAATTGCATTCGAGAAAGCAGTATTACGAATTTAGAACGTTTCTTTTTATGGCAGTTTGGGAAGCTGCACAATTTCAGTCCTCTGATGCATGTCCAAATTCTGATTTCATTGCTGATGCATATTTGTGAAGATTGTTCTGAAGATCAATTAGATGGCTAAGTTGTTCAAGCATCTTGATATTTTGCTCGCCTTAATTTGCAGTGCCATCACTTGAAGCAGTTCAATGATTACTGATCTTTAAAATTTAAAAAACGTTCCACTACAGAAAAAAAAAAAATCAAGTCTTTAAAATGTATGCAGATAATCTACCCTAAAATGGAATCACTGACCGATATTATTGCTAAATAATCTAAAATAGAAGTGCTGTAATTTGTTTTCTTCTTAATAAAAAGAGACACTTCTTATGTTCTAGAATTTGTATTTCAACAATTATTTAACTTCCTATACATAAACAGGAATGCTAAACCAAAATAAAAGGAAATTCCTATTTAAGTGTCTAAATATGTCTATCTGTTAGGAAGATTCTCATGATTGTAATATTAAAATCAGGAATATTATTCCTAGCATTTGCAGGTAAGATTGAATTGGGACAAGGTGATTCAGAGTATACTTTGTCGAGAAAGGCTTTAATATTTGGATTCCATTACCACTATGTATGTTGGTAAGTCCCCAAAACACAAGAGAGAACAGATTGATCAGTTTCTGAAACAGTAGTTTATGGTATAATAGTAAAATAAAACATGTAGTATTCAAATTTGTGATGTGCTATGAGACTCAAATTGCAAATACAAAACATCTAGAGAATTTTTCAGTTTCAGAGAACATTTTCCTCCTCTGAAAGTCCTTTATCAAATATACGAAAATACTGTGATAGATCTCACTTGATACAGATAGAGTGTTTGGTAAAAGGAAAAGGCTAGCTTCTACAAAAATGAACATTATGAATTTGAAAACTACGGAATGAATTTTTGGAGAGGAAAAAAGTATGAGCAGCAATGTATAAATAATAATTTGTAAATATTTAAAACATTTCCAAGCTAATCAATATCTAGAATTGTAAACTTCAGTGTAAAAATAGTGAAAACATACAAGCAAAAAATCCATACTTTCTATGAAGCAAATAGAAAGAAGTTATAAAACATACATGAAACTTTTTTCCCCCCGATATAGAGCCCTTCAGCATATATAGGCAGAAAAACATGAAATTTTTATAAATAAGTAATAAACCAGATGCTAGAAGAGGTTGCAGATAGCAAAAGAAATAAGAAAATACTATAAGAATTTGCCAGAACAATATTGCATTATTTCATTCAATATAATGATAATTGTATAATTATATATGTAAAATTAATTTTGCATAACAAAGCTATTTGTGAAAAGAATAAATAGGAAATAAAATTCATTTTAATTATTATTTATTGCACTGTGATGGGTTGAATTTGGCTGGCTGACCGACCTCAACCCAGATGCTGTCTCACTCCCCCTCCTCAAGAGAAGGATGGGAAGGAAATAAGATGAAAAACTTACAGGTCAAATTAAAGGCAAGGAGATTATTTACCAATTACCATCATGGGCAAAACAGGCTAGACTTGGGGAAAATTAGTTTATTAATTGCCAGTTAAAAATAAAGTTGGATGGTGAGAAACAAAGGCAAAAACTTATACACTCTCTATACCTTCTGCACTACTGTACACTGTCAAGTAATGTGTATATTTTTTTTAAGTCCACCATCTATAAGCCAAAATAAACTATAAAGAAGTGATGAAGAGCTCTGCCATACTGACTATTGAACTGCCAAGGACCGATCTTAACTTCCCTCCTCTTTATTTTTTCTCTTAATTTGTGTTTTACTTATCTGTCTATAACGATTGACAGTAGCAGGAAGAACTGAAGTTAAAGTGGCATCTATAGAAGAAGGAAATGAGTAATTGGGGGGGAAAAAGGAGGTAGTAGAATTTCCTGAGATTTCCAGAATCCAGTATATTGAAGAACTGCAAAGAACTATTATCTCTTCCAGAGAATGTGAGATAATAGCATAATAAAACAATATGAAGAAAGATTGTAGAATTGTATCTGCTTATTCTACAAAGAAGAAGAGTTATGAAAGCAGTCTTCAAATAGATGTAGGTTTATTTTGAAGGTGAGGGGGATAAATTGTTTTCTAAGTCTCTTGTAAATGACCTGTAGAAGTAATGGACTTAAGCTACAGTAAAGAAGATTCAGAAAAGAAAAAAAAAACAACACAACAAACCCATACCAGGAAAAAAAGCAGGAAATTTTTTACAAGTCTAGCTGATAGCTACTTCCCAACTGATACTTAACATGACAGTTACCTGTTTGCAAATTCTATAGCATAAAACCTAACAGAAAGGTAAATAAAATAAAAGTAAAATATTATTATTTTTTCAATCAAACTTTTAAAACCTTTTGGCAGATGAGTACTCTGCAGTAGATAAACAGGGCACCTAAAATTCCCAGTAAGAATGTTTTTTGAAAAGCATCAAACAGACTCAACAGAAAGACCTAGTTTGAAGAGTCCATGGATATGTCAGCCTTACAGTAGCAGTTCCGCTCTCTACCAAGATATATTAATCTGAGTAACCAATCAATGACAAGATATGGGTCTGAAAAAAATCCTGGATTTTTGCTGAAATGTCTTTGTGTACGTGTTTGTATGTGTGCATTTACTTATCTATTGCAGCATAATACAGTAGCTAGATTGAAAAGAGAACACATCTTGTAACATTATGAATAAGGTGTTTTATATGAAGCAGGTGCAGTTTCATTAACTGTAAATCCTTTTTCTGCCTTCATATCTCTACTTTACATGTTTCTCACAGCTAAAGATTGCCAATGCCATGATATTGAATAAGTGACACACACTTACAGGCAATAAACATATTTTTGAACCATACAATGGCTAATATAGACTGACTGTTGCCAATGTCAGGTATTCCACAATGCTTTTTCTATTTCAGCACATGATTAAATTCAGAATTTCCAAATATTTTATGCATTTAATAGCATATTTTCCACTGTGGAGTCATACACTCTCCAAGTCCTTGATAAAATAGCTAAAAATGGAGGTTACTTATTTTGTAGTCTTACTGTATAGTCAGTGAAAGCAAATAGATTGCATCAAAGGTACAACCAGAAACTGTTCCATTTGTCCAGTCCTCAGTGTGAGTTGCACAAGTATGAAAATGTGATCTGATTCTTATCAGTTAGTAGTGGTTAATGCCGATGGTCAATAAAATTTAGGGAAAGATGTCTCATTTGTGGTAGACTTAACAAAGATGTATTTCCTTCTACAATGTTCTCAAAGAATATATATTGTACCTCACATTTCAGAACAGAGAATAAAAGGTGTGTTAGTCTACTGTTGCTGTAGCACAAAAATACTCCCATAAAAGTTACCTATTATCACTATCATTAATTTGCTAAACTAAGGTCAGGTTCAATTGCTGTTGAATTTAAATGTTGACATTCATTACCTTCCTAGAAATGTTGATGCAATTTGTTTATTCATGAGTGAGATATAAAGGCTTTTATAACAGAAGATTATTATTCAAGGATAATTTTTCATGTTTTCAGTAAGTGGGGACTAATTTTTACATACTCTCTTTAAATTAAATCCTGAAATTGTTTCAGCTTCACTAACTACATAAAGCTTTTGTCTGGTTATTTGTTTTTTCTTCATCTCTCAGCCTTTTACCATCTACCTTGAAGAAAAGTCTGGCTTTGTCATCCCTATCCACTTCCATTAGGTAAATGCATCAAGAAAAAAAAACAACAAAACAGAACAAAACAACTCTCCTTTGGTCTTCTAAAGGTAGAGAAAACCCAGTGTCTCCTTCTATGCCTCGGGGTTCAGCTCTCCACCAACCTTGGTGGTCCTCTCCTGGATCCCAGTATGTCAGACTTTAATGTACTGGGGAGCCCAAAATTGTACACAGTACTCCAGACGTAGTGTCACAAGTGACAAAGAGAGGGTAAGAATCTCTTCCCTCTACCTTCTGTCCATACACCCGCTAATATGATTCTTGGTGTGTTGTATAACAGTATATAATACTATGGCTGAACATAATAATATGTCTGGTCAGAAAAAAAGATAGAACTCGGGTAATCTGACTTGCTTTAAAATCATTGATTTCTCCCCATTTAGAAAGTTATTAAATTAGATTAGATAAGAATGGTCTAACAGAAAGCTGCATGTTAAACCAAGACACTGAATAGAAGATACAAACTAAACTGGCAGCAGATTGGATGCTAGACAGGGAGAAGCTTGGACTAAGAAATAAGGAGACATAGGAAGTAACATAGAGTAGAAAACTGGAACGGATGGAAGCTTGGAACAGAACGTCTCTCTCCTCTAAATTGTTCAGAAAAGTGTTTCTTTAATCTTCTACAGCTGTGGACATCTTTGGGAATTCAAAGAGAAAGATCCAATGTTTTTCTAGCAGCCTGTTTTGTTAAGAAGTTATGCAATATTTTAAATGACCTGCAGTTTCATAAAGTCTACTTCGTTTAGGTAAATTGATTTGTAAGAGATAATGTAGGTGTTAATAGCAATTATCATCTGCTAAAGTGAAACACAGTTGTCTCTCAACAGCTTGCAAAGACATCACTCAACAGCACAATTATATGAGGTCCTAGGCCTGAATTCATCCCTCTCAAATTTTAGATGTATAATCACTAGAGAACAAGAAATGCAAGGTTGGTCTACCTTGCAAGTGAAGACAAACCAGAATCACAGAATCACAGAA
>VZZY01001243.1:0-19984 GCA_013400335.1 Eurystomus gularis
GTGGCCCTTCACTTGGAAGGACAGCACTGAGAGAGTCCAGCAAGATGCAACCAGCCCCAACAGAAGCCACACTCAACAGGAAGCTCCTTCAACTGATCAAGCTCCTGGTTGATATAATTCTGGTCTCACCCACCACCCCAGCCACGACCACCTGGGCGAAGGCAGAGCCACAGGTGGGCCAGGTTCTGCCTCTGGAACATGAAGCCAATAGGAAAAACAAAACATTCTGCTATGCTGTGAGTCATTCACAGGTCAACTCCAACTTGGGGCCCACAACTCAGGGCCCAGCATTTCACCATCAAGACCAGTATTGCATCGCCTCTGGTAGGGCTGTTTATTACCTGGCTTAAGAAGTTACCCTCCATGCATTCTGGGAGTCTCCTGCATTGCCTATAGCTTGCTGTGCTACTTTTCCAGCAGATATTGGGGTGATTGAAGTCCTCCAAGCAAGATGAGAGCCTATGAGTTCGAAGCCTCCTGTATCTGGAGTAAGAATGCTTCATCAGTGGGCTCCCCTTCATCAGGTCGCCTGTAGCAGACACTAACAATTTGGTTCCCTTTGTTGCCTCGGTCTCTGATTCTTACCCATAAGCTTTTGACCTGCTTGTGGCTGTTCTTCAGAGACAGCTCTTCACACTCTATCCATTTCTTGATGTAGATGGCAACCTCTCCACCCCTCCTTCCTTCCTCACGTGTCCCTTTTGAACAGCCTGTAGCCATCAATAGCCACACCTCAGTCACAGGATTGCTCCCACCAAGTTTCACTAAAGGCACCCAGCTCATAGCTTTTGAGCAGCATGGTGGCTTCCAGCTCTTTCTGCTTGTTGCCCATGCTGCATTTACTGGTGCAGAGGCACTTCAGCTGGGCTCTTGGCTGTGGCACCTTCTTAGAGGAACTCTCATTAATCCCTTTAAGGTATTTCCCCAGTGGTTCCCTGTTGGTTCCTACTACTTCAGGAGCACATGGCTCACATCTGTAGGACTTTGTGCTCCAGCATCCCCAGCATGCCTCAGAACAACAGGCTCAAGGCCTTTGCTAACACTCTAACCATGGCACGTCATCCCACAGCTTGTCACAGACAAGCATGATATTACCCCACCTCCCCCTCAAGTGTACCTTAAAGCTTTATCAGTGAGCCTAAAGAGCCCATGAGCAAAGACCCCCTTCCACCTTTGAGAAAGGTGAATCTCATCCAGTGCCAGCAAGCCTGATGCCATAGGCCATACCATTATTAAACAACCCAAAACTATGGTGGTGACACCAGCAACAGAACCATATGTTAATAGGCTGGGTCCATCTGCTTCTTCCGGTGTCTCTACCCACAACAAGAAGGAAAGAGGAAAAATAAACTCTGCCCTAGATTCCCTCACCAAGTGTCCCAAGGCCATAAAGCCTCTTTTGATTGCTCTTGGACTACGGGTTATGACTTCATCTCCACTCACATGGAAGATTAGTAATGGGTAACAGTCTGAGGGCTGTACCAAGCAAGGAAGTTTCCTAGTGATTTCCTTAACCGGAGCCCCAGGGAGGTAGCAGACTTCCCTAATAGGAGAACCTGTCCAGCATATTGGTCTCTCTGTTCCTCTCAGAAGGGAATTGCCTTCAGCTATAACTCTTTTCTTCTTTGTGGAGGTGGTCATGATATGGGACGTAGGCCTTTCTGACCTTGGCAACATCTCTGGTTTAGATGGGCCATCATCCACATCCTCCACTGACTGACTTTCCACATCCAGAGCCTCATAGGTCTTGTACAGAGGCACCTGAGGGAGTGAGATGGGCAAAGAGGGGCTTTGCCTGCCACCCCAAGCATGGACTTGCCTCCATTTGGTCCTTTCATTTAAGCTGCTGCCTTCAGCCTGGCAGGGGAGAATACCAGGTCCCCTTGATCTTGGGTATTTTCTAGTGGATGTTCCTGTTTCTATCTCAGGGAGAGCAGAGGGTGTCTCCACCAGTGTCTCTCTTACTCAGCCTCCCTGATGTTCCTCAACCTTCCTACTTCCTCCTATAGATCTGCCACTAGCGTGAGCAGATTGTCCACCTGGTCACAATGCACACGAGCTGTTCTCACTACTGCCACCCATTACTAGAGAAAGGCTCTGGCACTCCTTGCAGCCTGAGACCAGAACAGCTACATGTTTTAGTGGGAGCTCTGTCTGGGTTGCCATATCCACTCTGGCAAGTCCAGAGGACATAGCTTTCTCCTAGGTGGAGACCATACCTAAGCTCCTACGTCACCTTCTCCATCAGCAGGAAAATAAAAAGAAAATTCGTTCCTAGCTCCCACTTCAGATTTAATACATGAAAATCTTTGTTTCTAATTACCTTGTTTTTCCTGACAAAATTATTACATGGAGAACCACTCAAATTGCACAGTTCCTATTCTTCAGTGAGACTAAGGCTTCATCTGAAATTGGGAACCATTCAGATGAATTATTTATAAAGGATATTTCTCTATACAAAGTCAGAGAACAGCAGAATGATTCTATGCACCAACTTCAAGCAACTCTAGCCCGTTGAAAGTACAGCTATTTAACAAATATTAATTGTGGTTAATGAAGCAGCATGTTTGCATCTAACAAACAAATCTCAAACAAACCAAAAGAGTTATTAAAATAGGCTTTAAATTGCATGAGACTTCAGTAACAAATAATGCTTCCTGAGAAATCTAGAAATAAAATTGAGGTGATCTAATAGCCAATTTTACAAGCTTAGTTGTTTTGACTGACATCCACCCAAATTTAATTTCTTTTTTTCTACTAAAAGCATTTGGACAATGTAGAATAATTTCTGGGAAAAAAACATAGGATAATTACAGTGTTGTCACTCCTATGAAATGTCTTAGATGTCTGAAAAGATCAGTCTGGTGCCCCATTATGAAATTGAAGTTTGGCTACCAATGATCGATAAGTTGATCAAAATAAAAAAAAAAATTGAAGGACCTCTCTAGGAAAGGATTGAGTTTGTTTAAGCTCTAATAAACCTTTTGTGTTTTCTTGGGGATTACATTCAGAAACAACTTAACTGAAACTAAAACAAAACAGCCTGGCATAGTGCAATAGAATGCAATTTCTTGAACAAAAGGAGTACTTTTCAAAAACATTCACAGCTGAAAATGCCAATTTATAGTACTTATAATAAAATCATAAGGTTTTAGCTTTCTCTTTTTTTTTGCAATATTCCACATGAATAACAACATTTTGCTATAGAACTTCTTCTTTCATTTTATACTACATAAGGCGTGAATTTTGTCCTTACTTGCTGTGCCGCTTTTCTGTTCAGTTAACTTGTACCACATCTCCCCATGTTGGAAACAGCTACATGTAGTAGGCTACGGCATGCCCATTACACTCCTGGTGAATGCATTGGACCTCTGTTATGAAGAACTGAGTTCAAGAGATCTTGATGGTAGTCCAGAGTTTTCAGAAGTCTGGTGTGTTTAGATCAAGTATGTAATAAACAACAACTGTTCTATGAATAAGAAATGCAGAATTACACCCCAGTTGTGGTACTGTAAGTTAAAATTATTATGGTCCAAGGCTAAGGCCATATTGTTTTAAGCCACTGAGAAAAACTGCAGAAAGATTTTTGAACAAAGTTTAAAGATTATTTCTTATTCTATCATTTGTGTATTCCTTTTTAGAAAAATCCTTTCAATACAGTAGTATAAAAGTTGTACAATACTTATTGTAAAAATATCATAATTAAAGGATGTATAATATGATCTGTATTTATATGACTTCAAGATTCAAGTTTTACCTTCTAAGTAGATCTATGAAAAATGTGAAGAAAATAACTTAATTACTTTTAAGCTTACATGGCAGAATCCTTGTAATTCATCAGGTGAATTTAATATTTTTAGAACTATTTAGCTGCTTAATTTAATAAATCCCCATGCTGCACCTTGGCTTATACAAATTTACTTTGTTATAACAAGTTAAAATACATTTGAAGTTTTTATGTTTTACTTCTACTTTAGTTTTCTAGACATTGGTCTACATTTTAGACAGCTGTCTGAAACTACATCATTCTTCAATCTCCTTCAACTTTTTAATATTAAGAAAAGCTTTTTTGGCCTTTTTCAATTGCAGATTTTATTATCCCACAAAGGAAGCACTGTCCCTCTGACTCAGACAGGGGAAATATTACGAATGATGTGTCAACGTGTGTATCCTCATAACTTTGGCTTTTATTTGCTTGTGCTCTTCAGCTGTTAGATTGTTCGTCAGTATTAAAAGAAGCCCATGTAATTACTACAGCACTATTGATTTAATTTCTGGGGCTACTGATAGAAAAAAAAGGCATAGAACTTCCTACAGTATTTTTATGACTCTTTTAAATCAACCTTTCTTACTGTTTCATTGATTTTATTAATGTAATTTCAAATTATTTCCTTTGTATCTTCAGCATGTTTTCTCAGGTTACTGGCTTATTGCATGATAAGAGTTCATCTCCTTTTTCTCAGAAATTCAATTATTATCTGATGCCTGTCAGTATATCATGAATTCAGAATAAGAATTTTATATTGTAAGACAATTCAAACCTCTTACATATATGTTTTCAGAATTAGACTCTGATGGAAGAGTTAAATTTGGCTTTGAATTTTTTTTCTTCTCCAGTATTTAACATTAGAAAAACCACCATCGTTTATTATTTTCTTTCTTTTAAAAAACCTGTGTTTTCTAGAAACATTATTAAATAGCCATGAAGAGATTGACAATAATACAAGTAAGTTTGCTAAATATTGATGAATGGAAGTGTATTATCTTCCTTTGCTTTTAACACAGAAAATATAAGAAAGTAAGAGAAGGTGGAAGGCAAATAAAATATCTATTGTTTTTGTTTGGTGTTTTTCACTTGTTCTCCTCCCAATTTCAAGTTTTTCTCTTCAGATTCAAATACAAAATCCTAAGTCATCTTCTGAAACTCACATAAAATAAGATTGAGGTAGATTAAGGAGAGAGATATATATTATAAACTCTTTATCTGAGTTCTAATATTCAGAGACAAATACGAAAAATTTACTGGTGGAGTCTGAGAAGAAGTGATACCCATCTTTAGACTTTATCTTTTTAAGGAGTATAACGGCCTCCATGCTCCTTCTTCCTTTTGTGAGAACAGCTAGAATGAGTTCATTATCCATCTCTTATCACATTTTCTCCCAATTCAAGTACTTTGAGTTTTCTTAGGAGATTGTCTTAGTAAATGGTGCTGTATGTAAGTAGCTTTCAGAGGAACTACTGGGATTTCTGGTACACAATAATGTACTCTCATAAAAAGGTTATTTTTTTATTAAGCAGTGTAAATATATTTTAATTATAATGAGGCAGCTCTGACTTTGAAATAGCCTACGGCAGTGAGGTGCTTTGTGAGTATTTAGGATGAGAGTGGCAGTATAGGCTGAGAAGTGGGAAAACTTTCTGGTTTCCCCATGGCATCACTGCCAGAAGAGTTGACCTTCTTCCCAACTTTAAGTTCTGTTGTAATTGTGTAATGTACTACAAAGTACAACAGCTATTGTTAAGGTGAGAAGCATTTTAAGCCACATTAGCCCATGAAAAGGGGTTCAGCATATACAGGAAAGTTACTGCCATTGCCTAATATTGATTCAGAACTGAAAGTCAGAAACAATTTATAGATTTTCATTTTTACAATCTCTCATATCCTTTGCTGTAAAAAACAAAAAGCACAAAAAGTATAGCTGTTCTACTCAATGTCAGATAACAGCTGAGAAGGCACTTGCAGTCACCTCTCATGCTTTTTTGTGTCTAAAAGTGAGTGGTTGAAAGTAATGATTTCAAAAACTGCTTCTACGGCCCGAAGACAACTAAGGTCTCAGAAATTTTTAATTCCTGTTTGTTCTCCAAAAAAAATAAATTGCATTAAAACATACATGTCAATACCTGTATGTGTATATATATGTGTATGAGTGTATATAACTTATGTGTGCATATGTCGCAAATTCTGACTTAGGATCATGCTTACTATGTCAATATGTCATGAATGAGTGATTTAAATCACTTAAAGAATCACCATCAAAGGTATTAGCAAAAGTGATTTTAATGTGAATTTGTAAAATGCTTTGCACAGAGATCAGAGATTAAAAAATAGTAAGACAGACCCTTCTGGGGATCTAACTAGTGTGTATAAATATGTGAGGGCTGGGTGTCATGAAGAAAGGGGCAACCTCTTTTCACTTGTGCCCTGTGATAGGACAAGGGGCAATGGATACAAGCTAGCACTGGAGTAGGTCCAGAGAAGGGCAACGAAGCTGGAGGACATGTCTTATGAGGAGTGGCTGAGGGAGCTGAGACTGTTTAGTCTAGAGAAGAGAAGGCTGAGGGGAGACCTTATTGCTCTCTACAGCTACCTGAAAGGAGATTGTAGAGAGGTGGGTGTTGGTCTCTTCTCCCAAGTAACTAGTGATAGGATGAGAGGAAATGGCCTTAAGTTATGCCAGGGGAGGTTTAGATTGTATATTAGGAAAAATTTGTTTACTGAAAGAGTGGTTAGGCATTTGAACAGGCTGGAGTGACAGTGGTGGAGTCACCATCCCTGTAGGTGTTCAAAAAATGTGTAGATGTGGCACTTCAGGACATGGTCTAGTAGTCAGGGTAGTGCTGGGTTGACAGTTGGACTTGATCTTAGTGGTTATTTCTAACTATTATGATTCTATGATTCTGTGACTGTATAATTAAAAGTAAAGTCATGTATCCAGAATGATATGTACGTCAGCTTTTTCACAAAATGTTCCTTTCACATATAAATGTACAAAATTTAAAAAACTGTGTATGCATATTTGTGTGTGTCTGTACAACCACATATTTCTGTTTCCCTCTTCATGTTTTTAAGAATCCATCACTTAATCAAAATCTCTTTTTGTAATACTAAATACATTTTTCCAAGGTGATCTCAGTTCAACTAATAGTAGCTTGCTCACAGCAAAGTGTTGAAGAAATATCCTTTTGTAGTTTCTTGGAAGAGAATACTAAAGCCCTAGAGTCTTTTTGGAGCAGTTTCTATGGAGAAAAGAAGGACATGACAGGCATCATCTTTTTTTCTTGAGTGTCAGTGTTTTTATGCCCAAGGAAATAAGGCTATGCCTGGGCCTTGTCTGGAAAGCTAGCCACATGGTGACATGTATGTCATTTCTGATAGACTAATATTGAGCAGTGTTCCTTTCTGAAATTCTAAGCAAGACATGTCATGTCAAATCCAATTTATCAAACATGTCACTTGTTGCAAATCTATGATATTTAATAAAGAAATGCCTAAATAAATTACAATAAAGTATTTTTTTTTGGCATGCACAGATATTCACTTATGAAACTCTTGAGCAAAGGGGGATAGCCCCAAGTGCCTGTATACCCCTATGTTTTTTCTCCAACAAAAATGAGTGGAATCATTGTGCTTTTTAGAAAGAAGGCAAAGATATCTATTCCATATACATGCATCAAAGCAGTTGCATGAATACTCAGAGGAAAAATGCCACAGACTTGCAGGTAATGGCTCCTTTTGAATCTTTTAACTGTAAAAAATGTTCAGATGTAAAGGAGGGCATAATCCAGTCACATCTCATTAAATAATTTTTGCTGTGTCATAGAAAACTGAAAACTAATGGGAGTAATCCATAGAAATATATGTACATTTTTTTATCTTGGTAAAAACAGATGAAACTCTCAACTTACCAATTAGTTTCAAGTGGTACAGGAAATCATGCATTTCAAAGAAAATGTCTATTAGCCAGGAAAAAAAAAGAATAATAATAAATAAAAGGAATAGATAAGAGTTTCCTTTTTAGGCGTAATAAGGAGTTCTATCTGGAAGCATTGTTGTCACTGATATTAATCTTTTCATTAATTTATTTAGCATGAATTCATAATCTGGCTGACATTTTTAAGTAAGGTCTCCACTGTGTCTGAAATAATCAGTTTGTTCCGGATGGCAAAACTATTTACTCTTGTTATGTTAAAATGAATCACATTAAGAGAATCTGACTTCAGTTGGCAGTTAATTGAGATCAGGGATACAACGTTAGTAATTGTTTTACAAATGAGTTCCTTGTTTGCATTCAGTTCTGTCTTGAAGCTCCTAGCAACGTCAACTCTTTGTTAATAGATTCTTATCAATGGAATTCTTTAGAATACATCCCTCGATTAGAAATGAAAATAATGTTTCTTTTCCTACACTTATCAGTGGTCTTATTGAATGAACTATTTTTGAAACTTAGGATACATACTGTGTAAGCTTACATTTGACCTGATATAAAGCAGTAATATTTAAATACTATTTTAACATTAAAATAAAACATAGCTTGCATTTCGTTTTGTAGCAAGTAATATATTATTGTCAGAGTGATTCATAAGACAGCCACTTATCTTTCTGCAGACAGCATTAAGTAAAACATGTCATCACAAATGGCAGCTCTTGGAGCCATCCAGGCAGTTCTTCTTGCTAACAGAGAGCTCTTATGTAAGACGTTGTATTTTATAACAAGCTTAGGCACTTTGACCAGTGTAGAAAGAAAGTCACACACAACTGATCACATAGTTGAACTAGATGGTGCAGTTGGACTAGATGATCACTTTAGGTCCTTTCCAATTGAACTATTCTATGTGTTTTATTATATGCACATTAGCTGTGGATTTCTTGTCAGTAAGCTCTATGGATCTGCAAGGGAGGAATTTAACAATAAATGACAACATTTTGAGTATTACAGCTCAAACAGTAATGACAGATCACATAATTCAAAATCATTCTTTATACAGTGTATACATAAATTTTAAGGATACTGATATTTGCATTCATAATACACCTTATCTGTTGTGCAGTGTGATATGCAGTGTGGTATGAAAAAAAGAGAAAAGTTTCATTGTCTAGCCACTAGCTGACATTTTAAAATGTTGATTTCTCTAGTTTAAAAAGTAGAATTGCAAAAGTGGTTGCTCATAAAATAATCTAATTCTCTCTAAACCCAGGTGGTTCTCTTGAATTAATTGCAAAGGGCTAAGACACACTCTAAATACTATTGTCATTAGTTATGGTCTATTTAGCTCCGTTTCTTGCTGCCTCTTACAAAGTGACGTTTTTGAAATATTTCACAGAATATGAAGACTTGCATCCATTTGCAAAGCACACAAGTGAGATCCTTTTATCTGACTTTAACTCCACTGCTAACTGCTAGGTAGGACAGGCATACTTTACCTGTTGCAACATAACAGATATTTTCTTTAATCTTTCTACATGACTTTGTAATCTTTTCTTTCACAGAAGTGCAAATTAGAGGCGTACTTAGATATTTTTTCTGTCATCCTGTGGTGCCTTATATTTAATCTGTCATTGTACCAAAATACTGTACTCCTCCTGATATATTTCTCAGCCAATATTACATTAAAAATATATATTTTTAATAAAGCCCTGAAATATTGACACTTACCTGAATCAAGTATTCTTCAGATTTTTTAGTGTAGCCAGACTCTGTTTCAATATATCATATCATGTCATGAAAGCCTCAGATATAACTCAACAGGAACTATCTAAAATGCTTTTATGTCCTATACTGAAAGATTTACTACAGGACTACAAATGAAACAAACTGGCAGTTTATGCAACTACTATTTATTTTCTCTGTGACTCAGATATATTTTCCTGTCTAAGTTTTGTCACTTGGAATTAGATTTTTCAGAAATTAAATTCCCTCTATCCTAATTAAATAGCATGAAGACATATTGCATTATATAAATGTAAGCAAAATTATGTCATATAATTTCCTGATAAGACCCAGAATGCTACTATGCCAACACTCAGGGACAAAACTTCCTCTATGGGCCCCCGTTATTTCAGACCTGGAATCTGTCATTGTTTTAGTTTTTAGTATTCCAACAAAGTTTACTGTAGTGGTCAAAAGAAGAAGTAATGTGAAACGTGATTTTGGTTTTGAAATGACGAACATCTGGCTATAATTCAGAAAGGTATTCAAAGTACTTTCTTTTCTAAACTGTAACGAAAAAAGAGGATGTACTTCAGATTATTACTACAAGCACCTATCCTGTTTTGGAATATATGCTTTTGTCCTGTCTTTGAGATTAAAGATACAAACACAGGAGTTTGTTTCTCCATTTTCATAGCATTAAGTATGCCCAATAGTGTCATTTTTCCTGTAAATAGGTACTTAAGCTCTCCTGTAAGTGGGCTAATTTGCAAAGGTGACATTGAAGTCAATAGATTTACTAATTTTTGGTTAATCTTCACATGAAGGTGGTGCCTAAAATTAGGAAGGATTTTCCTAGGATTATACCGAGAGGTAATTTTAATGCAGATTAAGGTGTAAAGCAGAAAGGAAATAGCAGCTCCTCAGAGACCTGATACTAGCTTGATCACTAGACGCTCATCTTCTGAAAGCATAGGAAAACAATACATAGTCTTCTTTATTGTCTTCTAAATGGAAGGTGATTTTTTAGACAATATATCTAGGCTGCAGCAGAACAAAGATTTGAAATCAGCTCCCTATTCCTCTCCTTAAACGAACTATTGGGGACAAAAAAAAATGCCAAGAATCTCAACAGTACGTTTCGGGGAAAATTGATACCACTAGTAACAAGTCAAATAAGACTGAGGAAGCCATTCATATTTTGTTCTGGGGGAAGACAAACATTATGTCAAACAATTTGGTATTTTAAAATCTGATTAATATTATTACACTAGCTAGGCCTACTATATACTTTATACTTCAAAAGATAGAGTAGGATGTGCTGGGGACAAAACTGCCCTTTCTATACAGCACAAAATGATGTACATTGGAGTAGGACCATAGGCAAAATTTATTTCTCACAATTTATGGCTTTCCAGAGAATTCTTATTAAGTCTTGTTCACCTACTTGCAGAATGTCTTCAGTGTCATCACAAGGTATTTGGAGAAGGCTGAGGTACTCAAAGACTTCTTTGCCTCAGTCTTCACCAGAAAAGCCTCTAGCCACACTGCCCAAGTTGCAGAAGGCAGGGACTGAGAGAAGGAAGCTCCACCCACCATAAGGGAAGACCAGGTTTGAGGTGATCTGAAGAACATGAAGGTGTACAAGTTCATGAGACCTGAAGAGATCCAGCCACAGGTCTTGAGGGAACTGGCAGATGAAGTTTCTAAGCGACTTTCCATCATATTTGAAAGGTCATGGCAGTCTGGTGAAGTGCCCACTGACTGGAAAAGGGGAAACAACCCCCGTCTTCAAAAGGGGAAAGCAGGGGGACCCAGGGAACTACAGGCCAGTCAGTCTCACCTCAGTGCATGGTAAGATCATGAAGCAGATCCTCCTGAAGGCTCTACTAATCACATGGAAAATGATGAGGTGATTGATGGCAACCAACATAATTTCACCAAGGGCAAATCATGCCTGACAAATTTGGTGGCCTTTTATGATGGAGTTACAACATCAGTGCATGGTGTTGTATAGCATCTTTGTCAGTGACATGGAGAGTGAAATGGAGTACATCCTGAGCAAGTTTGTGAATGACCCAAAGCCGTGTGGTATGGTTGACATGCTGGAGGGAAGAGATGTCATCCAGAGCTACCTTGACAAGATTGAGAGGTCAGCCTGTGCAAACATCATGAGGTTCAACAAGGCCAATTGCAAGGTCCTGTATCTGGGTCAGGCAATCCCAAGCACAACTACAAATGCCCTACAAATACAGGCTGGGCAAGGATTGGACAGAACAGTCCTGAGGAGAAAGACTTGGGGGTGCTGGTTGATGAAAAGCCCAACATGAGCCAGCAATGTGCAAAAGCAGTCCAGAAAGCCAGCTGTATCCTCACCTTCATTAAAAAATATGTTCCCAGTAGGTCGAGGGAAGTGATTCTGCCACTCTGCTCTGCTCTTGTTAGATCCAACCTGGAGTACTGTGTCCAGCTCTGGAGCCCCCAGCACAAGATGGACATGAACCTGTTGGAGTGGGTCCAGATGAGGGCCATGAGAATAATTAGAGGGCTGCAACACCTCTCCTATGAGGACAGGCTGAGAGAATTGGTCTTGTTCAGCCTAGAGAAGAGAAGGCTCTGGGGAGAACTTATTGTGTCCTTCCAGTATCTGAAGGGGGCCTACAAGGAAGCTGGGTAGTGACTTGTAGTGATAGGATTAGGAGTAATGGCTTTTATCTAGAAGAGGGTAGATTAAGAATAGAAATTAGGAAGAAGTTCTTCACTGTGAGGGTGGCGAGTCACACACTGGATATGTTCAAGACTATGTTGGATGGGACCTTGAGCAACCTGTTCTAGCAGGAAGTGTCCTGCCCGTGGCAGGTGGGTTGGAACTAGATGATCGTTAAGGTCCCTTACAGCTCAAACCATTCTACAATTCTATGGTCCTGATCTATTTCTTAAATCCTTAAAAAAAAAAAAAAAAATCCCACCAAGACCAGAGGAACTGAAATTTTCCCATGTTGTGTACTGTTATCTCTGTGTCAGTAAAGAAGATTTACAAAAAGGACAGTGTCTTTTTTCCCTTTGCAACCCAGATTTGATCCCAACAAAATTAATTTCACTTTGTCTTTGATGTTCAATTTATCCTTATATCCGAACTTCTATATTAAAAAATCTAAACATAAAATGTCATTGAACATTAATACTGGAAGATAGAATCCAATCAATCTAATTATATCATACTTACAGGTAACAATTCAGTATATTCTGTTTAAGATTGCCTACACTCAGAGATGTGTCCTTAGTTAGTTCTAAAATTCCCTGATTGTCTTGGGTTTGGTCATTAGCCTCTGTGTAGAACTTTATTGTAATTGACATTTAAGCAAACAGTAACTGAATTGCAAAAAGTTACAAGCAGTAAGAAACAGGACTAATTTGTTGTAGTCTTACTATTCATCTTTTTCATAGCAATCTAATAGCCAGAGTATTTACCCAGAAAATTGTGATTAGCTTTGAACTTGATAGGAATTACCCACAGAGGTGAACTGAGTTCTACTCACCAGAATGCATGCACATTTTTATTGACTGTAATTGGATAAAAAGAAAAAAAGGAAAACAATAAGGGATTCCTGAATGGGGGATCATTACCGGGCTAGGTTGGGATTACACAAAAAACAGTTACTGCTTAAGATATAATGGCACCACTAAAATAAAAGATAGATAAGTTTCTCATTCACTTTCCTCCAAGGAAACCAAGCAATTAATGTCACATACACTATCAAGAGCAAAACCACAAACTTTTAATTAAAAATAAAACTATATATACCCACTAACAATCTTAATTACATTGAAAAAACCCCACCCAAACTCCAAACATCAATTATCTTCCTGTGATTAGTGCCGACTATGGGCACTTAATGTAAGATACTTCTGGTTTCGAAAAAGACTGCTTAGCAGACAAATTTCTATCATGCTATCAAAATATGCATATATCTTTCATAATTAATTCTTAAATGTAAAATACAGATAAACAATATCATAGTTACCAGAAAAGCAAATAAGCTAAATCAGCATGCCAGGTATCTGCTATGTGATCTAAGACATGAAGCTCACAGGAAAACATCTGCAAGTGGACATCTGTGTTTAGATGTTTTTATCTCAAATGGAATAACAGCTAAGTTATTATTCCAAAACAAGAGTATACTTCTAAAATTAAAACATGATGTGGATAGCTCTGGTGTTTGCCAGGAAGTATAAAGGAGACCGGGGTGATGACAACCCCATGCAATGGTACAGGCTTGGGGAAGAGTGTCTGGAAAGCTGCCCAGCAGAAAAGGACCTAGGAGTATTGGTCAAAGCCAGCTGGATATGAGACAGCAGTGTTGGCCAAGAAGGTCAACAGCATCTTGCCTTGTATCAGAAATAGTGTGGCCAACAGGATTAGGGAAGTAATCATCCTGCCGTACTTAGCACTGGTAAGGCCAGTTCTACTGTGTTCAGTTTTTGGCCCCTCACTACACTGAGTGACATTAAGGACATTGAGGTACTAGAATGTGTCCAAAGAAGGGCAACAAAGCTGGTAAAGAGTTTAGAGAGCAAGTCTTATGATGAGTGGCTGGGGGAACTGGGGTTGTTTAGCCTGGAGAAAAGGAGACTCAGGGGTGACCTTATCACCCTCTACAAGTATCTGAAAGGAGGTTATAATGAGGTGGGGATCAGTCTGTTCTTCTATGTAGAAAGTGATAGGCCAAGAGGAAATGGCCTCATGTTGCACCAGGGAAGGTTTAGATTGGACATTAGAAAAAATTTCTTCATCAAGAGGCTTGTTAATCACTGGAACAAGCTGCCCAGGGAAGTGGTTGAGTCACAATCTCTGGATGTATATAAAAGATGTGTAGATGTGGTGCTGAGGGACATGGTTTAGTGGTGACCTGGCAGTGCTGAGCTAATAGTTAGACTTGATCCTAAAGGTCTCTTCCAACCAAAATGATTCTGTGATTCTATGAGATGAATAATTCAGTGGACTAAGCCAGTTTCACATGAGTTTCTTACTCATTGTGAAAAAAAACCCCAACAAACAAACCTCAAAGAAATCTGATATATATAACTGAAGATAAAACTTACAAAACAAAACAAAAAAAACACAAACAACAGATTTACAGTCCTGTATCAAGTATGGATAGAAAAAAATAAAAGTAATACTTTTTTTCATTCCAAAACCACACCTTTATAGATATTTGTCAAATCTAGCAATAGTTATTCTACTGTTCACTGTCAGTATTTTTGAGATAGAAGTATGCTATAAACCTGATGCAATTAACTGCCTGAAAGATAGCCAAGTATAAACAAAGTCATTCTTTGTTCTTTTGGCCCACCTCCACACTGTAGAATATTTCTACTTCATTCTATATGATTATTCAGTTCTTTGCCTGTTTCTGCGAAGACATGCTGTCATCATCAGCAAGTACAAAAACCAGTACTGAGAGGGAATATCATTTTTTATTACTGTGCTTTCATGAAAGACATCCTTGTTAGGCTCATATCTTTGTATCAAAAATGGGAAGGGAAGTAAAAAAGCAGGTTTGTTAGAATGGAAAAAGTCAGTATCATGGAAATTGTTTCTGCTTTGGAAAGAATTTCTTTTTCAAACACACAAAAAAAGACTTCTAATAAAGTCTGCTTAAACTGTTAGCTCTAGGCTTGGATAATTACGAAAAAGTACAAAAATTTGTCTTGGTTTGTTTTTTTATTTTCCATCCAGTGGATCCAATTCTCAAGTCATTATAGTGTTTATACTGTTGCGAACCAGGAGGAACTATTTCTTATTTACACTAGGAAAACTTTATTTTTTAATGTAATACTAAATAAAATGCCTCCTAAGAACTTTATGAAGTTTTCATAAAGTGTTAAGATTCCAGACAATAAATAAGATTCACAGACTGATATATCTGATTGAAAGTAACTAGATTAATTTCTGCGCGTTCATTCTCAGCTGTGTGGCTTCATCTCTGCCACACCCTGCCTTTCACTCACACTCCTCTCCCAGAAGACTGGGTGAAAAATAGAAGACAAAAAAAGATACTTGGTTCAAGACTAAGGGAGTTTAACAAGAAAAGTAAAAGCTATGCTTGCAGTCCAAAGAAAGTAAGAAATTAATTCACTACTTTCCACTGGCAGGCGGATGTCCAGCCACTTCCTGGACAGCAGGGCCTCAGCATGTGTAACAGTTACCTGGGAAGACAAACACCATAACCACAAATATCTAACTTCCTTCCTTTCTCTGGGCTGAGCATGATGTCATATGGTATGGAATACCCCATTGCTTACTTTAGGCCACCTGTCTTGACTATGTCCAGTCCCAACACCTTGCCCGTCCCCAGCCTACTAACTTCTGGGATGATGGAAAGTGGGAGAAGTTAAAGACTTGACACTGCTGGATTGGCACTAAGGTGCTGTGTTTGTAGCCTCACAAAGCTACACATCTATACCATAAAAGCAAATCAAGCAATGTACATGGAATCATTCCCAGAATAAGAAAGCTAATAATTTTAATAAGAATGCTCTGAACTTTGCTTCATAATGATTAGAGTTCTTGTCTTTTCTCATATCATAATTTCACTTGAAAACAGGAAAGCATTTTGGGCTTTTTCTTCCATTTAAAATTAGATGTTGTTTAAATACTTCTCTAGTATTCTCTAGTACCCATCCCAGTTTAATAGCACAAATTAAACAAAACATAGGCTTTTATTTGTAGTAAGATACAGACCTATAACTAATCGCAATTCTTACCATTTCATTGAGTGAGTTGAAATTCAGTTTCTGCCCCACTGCATATGACCCCTTTATGTATATGAACACTTTATGTCCAATTTATGTGACTTCTAATCCATGCAAACTTTAAACTGGATCCAATCCACCAGGAAATATGGTTGATTCTTGCAAGACCAGATCACACAGAATATCAAGAAAAGAATGAAAATGATTTCTGAAATATTTATGTGCAATGTGAACTTGCCACTTTATTAATAGCAAAGTAAATCAAAATCATATTTTTTACCTTTTCAAATAATGACACAAATTTTAACCCTAATTTTTAGCTCGTTGGGCCCTTTGGTCATTCTTTAGCATCAGAAGCTAAAATAATAAAACAATATTAAATTAAAAATTGAAAATTTAATATTGTACAATAGGAAGAAACCACAGAAATTTCCAAGACAAGAAAACTGTGCTAAGATCAACTTTTTAAAATCCTTCATTTTTGTCTGATAGAAAGACAATAGCAATGATTGCTTTACATGCCTCTGTTCCTTGGGAGTTTATATTAGCTGAGGACCAGAGGTAAGAATGATCCTGCAATAATTTTTGTGGAACTGAGAGCACAGCTGACAGATTTTTATCTTTCTTTTAGTAATTTCATCTCTTAACACATACAATTGAAAAGCTTATGAGCTGAAGAGTCTACCTCTCTTCCAGACCAGAAAGAGAATAAAGATGGCAGAAGGACTGATATTTTTTCCTACCTTTTCATATATGGTTTAAGACCTGAAGTGGTATCAGCCTAAACAAAAAAAAGTAGGAAAGGAAGAAAGATTAAGCTAATTTAATACTCAGCACAAAGGCTACCCAAACTGTATGCACTTGAATCTCGATCCCCAGAAGAGAGAAATTGAAGATACTGACGGATTAGGTCCTCTTTTCCACACAGCTTACCAAACCAAGAAAGTATTAGCATAAATCTTTCCAAGCCTTTACACGCCAATCTTCTCTTCATCCTTGTATTATCTATTGAGTCAGTAAACTCTTTACAGCAGAAATAATCTCTCACTGCATACCTGCTGGCACCAAAGACTTTCCCAGGCTTTGCCAGATCTGTTACAAACCTGTACTGCTGCTGGTAACCATTCCTGAATGCAGGTTACAATTTGCTTCTCACTTGGACTTGAGTTATTTTCATCCAAATCATCTGTCTAGGTTCACTTTTGGCTCAGACCTGTCACATTTGCATCACATTTTGGCACACATTATGAAAGTTGATGCTACTCTGCTATGTTTACCATGGAAGACAAGATACCTCATAGGGAATTTATATTCAAGGTAGATACAATTCTTCCTTAAAACAGCTGGGCTTCTTAGTATTTTATAAACAGTTTAGGAAAACTACACAGTAACAATTGTCCAGATTTAAGTGGCACTAGCTATATACTGCATAACTATCTCCTGTATGAAAAGCAGATTGCTGTTCTCTACATATGAGTCTTTTCTGCCTTTCCTTACTGTGGTAGAATGAATAATGCAAAGAATTTGTCAGAATGATTTACATGGTCACCAGAACAATCTGATGGTAACTTTCTCCTGTGTCATTTCTTCCATTCAAACCAGGGGTGAGAATTAGGCATAGGGACAATCTATAGATACTTGTCTGCAACAGAAAATCAAACTGGAAATCATAGCTGTTACCTTTTTCACATTATGTTTGATGGTCCCTAAAAACTAAATACAGTTCTTAAGTAGCAAGTTGAGTGTGGATTTGTTATAAAAGTTTTAAGTTAAACTTCTGTGAATCTCAGATAGCTTTCATTAGTGTCTGGCTCCAGCTGGTTCAGCTGCTTCCTACATTTCCTTCAGACTTTTTTTTTCCCTTTGCCCACTTGTTTGTCTCTAAGAGCAGGAATATGCTGTCATTGCTTAATCATTTAAACAGTAATTCTTCTGTCATCCTGCTCCAACACTAGGCAAAGTAGAAGAGCAGCAATATAGTAGTATGAACGGCAAGTAAGTACTTTCAACCTGCTGTGACCAATCAATGAATGCCTTCAACAGAAGAAGGCTCTGAGGAGGAAAGATGAACTTAACAAAAGGTGATTGGAAGCTGGCCTTTTTTCTATACAAATGGTTTTATCTGCTGAGTGGATCAACTAGCTGCATGAGCTGAGCAAATCAAGCAGTTATATGACCTGAGTGAACCAACCAGTTGTGTAAATTTTGTCCCCAACTTTATCAGAAGAGTGCAAATATCTTCCTGAGTTAGCCAGACCAGTATGGGGTTGTAGATTTGGCTCTGAGCAGCACAGAATACGAAAATCGAACAATGAACAAAAATAACTTCAAAGAGAGCAATGGGATTAAGCTATCTGCAACAATTTATCATTTACCTTTTTAGAAGCCACCAAGTATTTTACGCTGCTTTGGATTAGCCAGGTGAGAATCAGTTTTAAATGTAACATAACAGCACGTGCAAAAATGAAGCTTAAGCCTCTACTCTAGTACAAAAGCTGTACAGTAGAGTATTTCTTTGTTGTATAACTTAACAGCATCAGCATGAACAGCTATCAGTACAATAATTCTGTTAACATTGTCGCAATAATTATTTTCTCTATATTCCTATATGTCTTCTTATTCCCCAGTACTTCTGTCTGTGATTGATTAAAAAGACACTAAAAAAAAGGAATGGAGATGAGTAATCTCTTTGTCTGATTAATGCCCTCACTACTCAATCTTACCTCTTCACTACTGTGTATATTCTGTGTCTGATTGGATTTACTTCATAGATGCCTTGCAGTGAAAGAAAGTACAGTTTTTCTGGATGTTATCTGTCTAACATTGTGCTCTCCATTAACGTTGCTCCTGTTTTTTACTACTTGGAGGTATCTTTTTGCAGTTAATTCACTGATTGGAAACAAGAGAGTCAATTCAAATCACACTGGCAGGTGGAGTTAGAGTTGGGAAGAACTTGGGCATCTAAACTCAGGAGATGATTCAGATCACCTACTGTCCATATCTGCCAGATCCTTGAGGAGCAAAAGTCTCATAATGTGATGTCAGTGCCTAAAGCATCTTCACAGTTTTTAAATGAGTAAACGTTCACTCCCTTCTGAGGAAGATCCCAAGAGACCCAGTGCATTTGGTGTGTACAGACTGTACACACTGTAACAGAATGTAAACATTTAATTCAGATTGATATTCAGTCTAAACTATCTATTTATTGAAAAGAAATGTGTAGACACAACTTTGGTACTTCTTACTATTAGTGACTCACTCTGCTGCTCTAATACTCTTTGCTCATGCCTCAGAGACAGACAGTGCTATGGCATTATACACATGCACAAACATATCTAGATCTAGATCTAGATCTATATATCATCTATATCTGTATCTATACCTATATCTATATACCTCTCTTTCTCTCTCTCCTGCCATGATGCTATTTAACACACGGCCAAGTGATTCTGATGACTCTTTTGGCTGCAATAAAAAGACCAGAGCAATTCGAATCCACATTTGCATTGACTTATTTCTGCATATTTAAAAAAAAATCTGAATGTTTCCAATGCTCCGGCTAATTGACTTTGTCCATCTCTGTCTTTTAATATAAATAAATTTGGTATATTTTTCTTTACCTGTGGCCTTATATTTGGATTTCTAATTGTTCAATACTTAATATGCATATATATCTATTGCCTTGTTTAATATCTGTTCCATTTCTCACTAAGTGTTTATATAATTTTATTAATTAACCTAAAAGGAGGTTGTAGCGAGGCTGGTGTTGGTCTCTTCTCTCAAATTAGTAATGATAGGAC
>VZZY01001243.1:20038-70223 GCA_013400335.1 Eurystomus gularis
GGTGTTTAAAAACTAATAGATGCGGCGCTTGAGGATATGGTGTAGTGGTTAGAGAGATGCTAGGAGAAAGGTTGGACTTGATGACCCTGGAGGTCCTTTCCAACCATAATGATTCTGTGATTCTGTGATTCTGTGATTATTACTGCTATTATGCCCTGAAATGATCTGCTGTTTAATTAGGTATTTTATCAGGTAATGTTAACAGGACTCACTTTCTAGTTTCAATTCTCTGACAGGTTCCTCTATTTCTTTTCCCTACAATACCCTTTAAACATTATTTTTATCTATTAAAATTATTACTCATTTCTGTCACCTTCATAAGACATACCAGACATAGATAATGCTTTTGTGCTCGCCACTTTAAAAAACACAGGAATCTTCACCTCACCCTTCAGTTCACTTGTCCCTATAGTTTTTATATGTAATTCAAATTGGTGTCTGAGCCTGTAGCAGGCTTATATAGCAGGCTTATATAGTCATTCTGAGGGCTGGTGAGCTACAGCAAACACTTGGTTACAGGTAAACTACAGCAACCACTATAAAGTTTTATCTTCCATTGCATCTTCTTGCAATATATGCCACATTTCTTATAAAAGCACAAATAGTTCTACACAAACCTTTCTCTTTTTTTTTGCAATAACAATACAAAAAACCCATCAAGATATCTCTATCTTTTCTGTTTTCCAACGCACAGAATTTTCTAGTTAGACTACAGTTAGAGTATCCAGAAAGTATGGACACTAAAGTGCTCCACAGCATCTTCCCTTTGTTTAAGGATGTAGCTGTGATAACACCTACTCTGACCAATAGAAACTTGTTGTCAGTTTTTGCCTACCTCCAATGATTTTGCATCTCCATCTAAACAGGAGAAATGTCCTGAATATTGAGAGAGAGATTCTGCAGTGGGAAGGAAGGAATATCCCTAAACTCTCCTTCTGAAGTTGTGTCCTCATGTTGCAATATTATCTCAAGCTAGAAGGTGAACAAGTAGGAGTAATCTGTAACCTTTAGCAGCGTTCCTGTTTTTGTTCTGATGTTGAGATGACACCTAAACAACAACATTTCACCTATACACATTTACCACTTATACGCAGTCTAGGGTATGTTGAAATAAAATCAATACACCTCCAACAGCATGTGGAACAGTTTTCAGGTTATTATGTGAAAACACAGGTTCTTGAGACTGTTAAAAGGATTTGCGAAACTACATGGGAAAATTATAGGAAACAATCTTCCCCCTGTCTCAAAAAGAATTTCAAAACCAAGAAGAACTTTCAAAAACAGAGGAAATTTTCACTTTTACTTGGTTCTCCTAAGTTACTTCTTACCTTAATAAATAACAAACAATTTTTTTATCAACAAACTTGAATAACTTGCTAACATGATTCAGAATCTGACAAAGAGATACAAATTCAGTTGCCTAAACGTATTTGTTCATGGCAACAAATTGTATTTTGGTGCCTCATGGTGTCCAAAATATCCTTGCGGAGCTGGTAGGTAAGAGATGAAGGAACTCATGCCATATCTGGACCACTGGCTGGGGTCCAGACAGGTATTGTGAGTATCTCAAATGATACAATGACTCTATACAGCCTAGAATTTAATCCATGTATGTATATTTTTAGATAAGTAGCTTTTAACACCAGAAGGCCCATTTTGATCTCTGATTTTAATGTGCTTCATAACACAAAAGAACTTCAGCTAAGAAATATTACTTTTGGTTTTGCAATAGCATGCCCTTTGGAATGATGCCTAACCTTGACATAAAAGGCTGAAATTGATGAGAATACATCACAGCACTAGATCAGTTATACAATGATTTATTACCTCCGTGTTTAAAATCTACTCTTTCTTCCAGTTTTGGCATCTAACTATCTAACCTCATTAGGTCTATTTCTGCCTATTTAAATGACCACCTGCCAAAAAAAAAAAAAAAAAAATCCCAAAAAAACAAACCAACCAAAAAAAACCCCAAACCCACTAACAATAAAACCCCTGCAGCCTATTTATAAAAATAGGAAAGTATAATGGAAAGGCATTACACAGTGCTTAGCCAGATTTCCTTGAGAATCCTACTGCACTGTTATCTAGATCCCAAGACTGGACATGATATTCATCACTAGAGATATATTTAGGACAAAAAGAAGATTATATGTTGCATTAAGCAATAAGGATGAGAAACAATATGTAAAATGAA
The DNA here is from genome assembly GCA_013400335.1 of Eurystomus gularis. Lineage (NCBI taxonomy): Eukaryota > Metazoa > Chordata > Aves > Coraciiformes > Coraciidae > Eurystomus > Eurystomus gularis. The sequence continues at coordinate 22,236 of VZZY01001243.1, forward strand.
ACTATTTGTTCAGTGTAAATAGTCTTCATAAAGTTTCTTTGCATTACCTCCTTGGAAAACAAAACAAAACAGAACTAAACAACAAACAACCACCATTGCCCAAAAAAGTTTTCAACAGGTTTTCTTTAATTTTTAGTATTTGATGTGCAAAGGAATGGAGGATTAAAAATCAATTGGACTGAACTAATATAGCAATTTAAACACAAATACTGCAAGTTTGCCTTGGAGGCCTTGGGATCTAACTAATGCTTTATTACATTACATAAGAAATCAATGGAGCCTTCCAAGATGATAAAGACCAGAGCTATCCATTGTTGTATTTTTATCTATTTTACTGCAACCAGGTCCAGATGCGTTATCATGTTAGGTGTGTTTCATGTATTAGAACAAAGCACAGTTTAGGGATATGACAGGGAGAACAGATGGAGAATGATTGACAAATGTATGGTGGCACTGAGGAGATGACAAACCAGCATTAATTACAGTTAGGCTGGCCTGCAGAACCTTAGAGTGGACATACATACCTTACTTACTACGCTAAGCTACTGTCTGCCAGTAGTGCAGCAAGAGATTGGATAAGAAGTGTTTTGTTTCAACTTTTGAAGTAAAAATGAACATTCTTTTTTGTTGTTTTGTTTGTTTTTAAGAAGAAAAAAGGCAGTAACACAAAGACTGCCATAGCTACACTTATCAAGATGGTCCCAGATGTGTTTAAGCAGTTGTTTGCTACATAACTGTGTTGAACAGTTTGAGATAACATGTGTTGACATCTGCCAGTCAGATCCTGAGAGATTAATCCTGCACTCAATGTTTTTGTTTTCCTAAAGTAATAATGGTACTATTTGGAATATTTTTTACCAAGTGGAAAGTGTTCACCAGGAAACAGTATTGGGGCCACTTCTGTTCAATATCTTTATCAATGATCTTGATGATAAGACAGGGTGCACCCTCAGTAAGTTTGCAGGTGACACCATGTTGGCTGGAAGGGTTATCTTCTTGAGGGTAGGGAGGGTCTACTGAGGGACCTGGATAGGCTGCAGACTGATAGATCAAGGTCAATTGTATGAGCTTTAACAAGGACAAGTATTGGGTGCTGCACTTGAGTCACAACAAGCCCATGAAACACTACAGGCTTGGAGAAATGTGGCTGGAAAGCTGCCTGGCAGAAAGTGACCTGGGGGCACTGATCGACAACCGGTTGAATATGAGCAAGAAGTATGCCCAGGTGGCCAAGAAGGCCAATGGCATCCTGGTGTGTATCGGATGTTGTATGCCCAGCAGGACTAAGTAAATGAGTGTCCCCCTGTACTCAGCACTTATTGTCTGAATAAGAGGCGGTTGAGGTGAGACCTTATCACTCTCTACAACTACCTTAAGGGAGGCTGTAGAGAGGTGGGTGTTGGTCTCTTCTCACAAGTAGCAAGCAATAGGGCAAGAGGAGATGGCCTCAAGCTGCACCATGGGACTTGTAGGTCAGGCATTAGGAAAAACCTTTTCATGGAAAGGGTTGTCAGGCACGGGAAGAGGCCGCCCAAGGCAGTGGTTGAATCACCACCCCTGGATGTGTTTAAAAGTCATGTAAATGTGGTACTTAGGGACATGGTTTAGTAGTGGACTTGGTAGAGTAGGGTTATGGTTAGACTGGATGGTCTTAAAGTCTTTTCCAACCTAAATGGTTATATGATTCTATGATATTATTTTTGCTTTCCTACCAAGAACATCTACATAGAGTATAATTCAAGAACCTTAAACAGCATTGTTATACTGTTAACACATGAAAACTGTTCATAAAGGAGGGACTATTTCCTGGTTGAAGACAACCACACAGTAAAGCAGGAAATAAATACATACAAATGTCAGAAAAATGCAAAATGAATGCTAACTTTTACTTAGAATAAATTGCTGCTTTTATGTGCAGAAATTTTGGGAAGATATCAGCGGACTCTGAAGGTGACAAATCTGCCTGTTTTCCTGTGCTTATTTACTGAATGTAAGCATTCAGATATTCTATCCTAACAGATATAATCCTCACTGTGTGACATTCTATGAATTGCTACTTCATTAGTCAAGGAACCAAGTGCATAGATTTATAAGGAATGTATGAAAATACTTTATATATAATACTTTTATAAAAAAGTATGGTTTATACAGAGTTGTCATTTGTCTTTGTTCAAAATCTAACATTCAGGTCAATAAATAAACAAATTCAAGAAATTACATCACTCTAGAATTTCAAATGTAAAAATAAGCTCTGTGAAGCAAAAGAAGCTAAACAAAAGCAGAACTATATGCTGTTATGAGTAGCAACACAGAGAATTTTACCTAACATACACTTCTTCCTTAAAACCTGTGGGAGAGGAAACAATAGGAAACCACTTTCTGGTAGTAAAATATTGTTTCCTATCAATGAAATGAAAGGAAAAAGTTTTGTAAGCACTCTCAGGATCCTTGTCCTTAGGGTCTTCACGAGTAAAAATTCTTCTTAAGTTAAACAATGAAATACTTAGGGCAATAACAAAAGAAATGGATCATTTTCAGTAGACTACATTTGCTTCTAGTTTGTTAATCTTCTCTGATATCTGGGGTCAACTCAGACACAAAGTAAGTAAATGTTAATAATAATAGACAGCTGGACTCCCAGGTAGCATCAGTCCAGAAAATATCTGAGGGTGATGGAGCTTCAATTACTTTACAAGTGAGGTATTTTGCTCAGAAAGTGATAAAACTGAAATCCAAATAATTATGTAAGACACTTCTGTGTAAATTAATAATTTTAGATAAATTTATAAAATTACAAGGTGACTGAATGTTTTTATGATGGTCCGTAATAGGATACAGTCAGTTTACTGCACCTCAAAGACAAATATAAAACTAAAATCTTTTCCAAAGGTATTTAAAATATGAATATATATCAGTTTGTTCCTCAATAATTTAATCTGATAAATACCTACTGCATGTTTCCTTGAAAACAGTACTAGAAATGTGCAAAATGTGAATTATGGCCAATGCTAATTACCATCTATATCAAAGCTATTGAACAGCACCTTTAGGTATGTATGCCCTGAAATTAATTAGTTTGGACTGAGCAAATATATTGAGCCTTCTCCTGAATTATTTTAATATTTTTATTTACTTATTATTTGATAAAACAAGACAAAATATACAGCATCTTTAGATGTCAAGATCAATGTAATACCTCCTTTATTCTCATGGTATTTTCTATTCTTCAGGATTTTTCATATAAGAACTGAGGAACTTTGAGATTCCAGTCACCATTTTATTAAAAGCCACTTGTAGGGAAAAAGAGAAACAGAACCAAATCCTCACATTCTCTGGTTTCCTATAAAGCAAAAATCAACTAGAGGTCATGCATTAAGAAGGAGCAGGACAGAATATTGATCCACTCTGCAGGAAACAGAGTAGAGAAGTGACAGATGGCATAATGGAGCAATGAGGATCACTCCACAGATGAGCCCCAACAAAAACAGTTGTGTTTTTCTCTCTGGTTTTAAATCTTATAGTCCTGTTCTCCATGTCACTAGGTTATAACAATTTTACACTAGCAAAGGCAAGTATCAGACCCTTGGCTGCATACTTTTAAAGAATTTTAACTCATCGTAGTGCTCCTAGAACTCCTAGATCAGATTCTTGAATTCATCAATAAAAATGTAAAAGCTTCCCAAAAGTCAGGTAGACAGGAAATGCAGTGGCTGTTTATCACAGCATTGTCTTTTAATATGGGATATAATTAAGACAATAAAGGATTTTGAGATTTGTGTTGGGATCTGTTATTAAGTTCTGGAGAGTAATAAAATAATAAATGTTTTTAAAAACTCATGAGTATCCAGGGAAGTGCAGTGGAAATGCATTGCACACCAATCCTTTAAAGTATTTTGAGCACTTTGGAAGTTCTAAGATTTTGTTTGCTTATTAATCAGATGAATTGTGAACAAGACACATAAGGTTTTTTCAAGTCTTTCACAAGGACTCATAGAAAACTATTTACTTCTCACTTGAAACAACTCCTTAAACAGTAGAAATATTTTGTAAGCCTGTGTAACTTTCAGTAACAGTTCTGGCCAAAACCAGAAATGGCAACACAGAACTAATCAATAACTGAAATACTTGTGCAACGTTGGATAAATTTCCAATTTCTCTGAAAGCTGCTACATGTAATCCTTATAACCACAAAATCTTTGGGGTTGGAAGAGATCTCTTGACATCACTTAGTCCAATACACACAGCTCAAGTAGGATCATTTAGAGCAGGTTGCCTAGTGTCATGCCCAGCTGGGCTTTGAACATCTCCACAGATGGAGGGTCCACAACCTGTAAGTCTTCTCTTCTTCAGGCTGAACAACCCCAGCATTCTCAACTTTCCTCATATGGCAGGTGCTCTAATCATCCTCTTGACCTTTTACTGGACTCTTTCTTGTACTGGGGAGTCCAGCACTGGACCCAGAATTCTTGATATAGAGTCTGCAATTTAGTCAGCCCATTTAAAAAATATTTTCAAAAGTAAAACCCCACTGTCTACCTGAGCATACTACACAAGATTGTTCACTTTCAGATTTAAATGCTTCCCAGGAACATCACACGTGCCTAGCTCTATTTCCTGTCAAATTCCAGGACTTCAGTTTTATTTTTTAAGGTTACTTGAATGGGGCTGGAATTCTCTTTTCAGAACAGAAGTGAATGCCTTGGAATACATTGTGTCAAGAATATGTGAGTTTTCCCCCTAAAGCATTCATGAAATTGAAACATTACACTCAGCTGAAATTCTTCGTTGGCACTTCATTTTGCTTTATCATTTGGTAGGTCATGTTTGAACTATATACTTACTTAGACATAGCTCTCTTAAAAGGTAGTACCTCTTTTCATCAAATCTTGTCTGGCTGACACCAAAGCAGACAAGTAAAAATCACTGTTGTTCTCACAGTACAAGGTCTGTAGGTGACTCTGAAAGCTATAAGACTAAAGGTGGGAGGGTGCAGTAACAGGTTTAGAAAATAGATTACACTGTGCATACATCCCTTCACACATTCCAAAAGTGCTGGCCTTATGTCTGGGGATGTACTTAAAATTCTGAATTACAGTAGTAATGTGCAAGGGTGTTAGATCTATGAACTGCTATACATAATGAATTTGCAATAGGGTGGGGAAGGAGTGGATCCTAATAAGCTGAAAATTTACAATAAATGCAAGAATGTAAATTTTGAGGAAACCTGTGGAAAAGCATGTTTCCTCTTGTATGCATGCTCTGAAATAAAATATAGATCTAAATTCCAATACTATGAAATACCAGCCTTAGCCATATCACAAGGTTTTCCCAGTATCTGGCCCCCAATCAGCTTAATTGCATTGAAACTTCAAATCATCTTGACTTCAGACAGTATCAAGTGAATCAACTGAGACATTTAGCATTTAGGTACCATTCAGTAATTTCCAATCATCGGAAAATGCTGCCATCTACTGGAAAAAATATTTAATTAAATATTAAAGCCAGTTTTGTGACTGTCCAGCAAAAATGGAAATCCTGTTATTGTCAATTAAAAAAAGAATCCTTTGATATTCCAAGATGCCTCCTTTTAGTCCTTGAAATTAATGATTAAGCAATTTGCACAGAATGAGTGATTTCTGATTGTAGAGTATTAAAAGATGAAAAACTAAGTTAATTTTGTATTCATTTTTATCAGAGAGCATAATTTAAAATGAAATATATTACAACTTCGTTAGGAAACTATTTAATGCCAGCTAATTTCTAACTTTCTTCAGACTGAAGGACACATATCCAACTTTTATAAAGGCAACTGAATGACTATGATTTACCGTCAAATATTTAAATAGTTGGAGGCAATATTTTGCAGACAGTGAGAGTTAGTATCTTATGGAAGCTGTTAAAGAAGACATTTCAAGAAAGTTGGAAGTCATTAAGTGGAGAATATATGGACTTTTTAAAGGTTAGTTATTTGGTATAGATATAACACTAAACTGGTCCAATTTGTTTCCTTCTTGTGAGGAAAAGAAGGTCATGTGATAGAGATAGTTCATGCCAGAAGTACAGAGGCAATGCATCCATGCTGTCCACTTGGTCCCTTTTATGAGTGTATGATTTTAGTGAGTTCTTGGACCTACTAAGGAATGGTGGCTGGTTCTGTGATGTCATAGCCTGGGTGTGTCAACACAGTAAAGCAACCATATTTTATTCCATGCCATTACAGTCCTTGCATTGCTCTGGGCAAACCCTGTCCCTAAAAATGTATATACACATATGAAGACAAATATAAAAGAGAAGAACTTTGTAGATTGAAATTCACATAATTTATAGCCACCTGATTTAGAATTGCAGTTATCATTAATATCCAATGCTTTCTTTTCCTAAAGCAGTTGGGCATTTAATTCTGCACATGCTTAAAATGAAATTTAGGAATCTAACACACACAAATTTATTAATGACTAGTGTGTATTATTAATGGCTTTAGAAAGGATACTGTGTTAGATGCTCATTGTCCTGTAAGATGCCATATTTAACTACTTGTGCTTCAACTACAGTGTCAATTAGTTACTTATAAAATGCCAGTAATTTAGTAATTGACTAAGTCTTATGAAAGCATTATAGATGTAAACCTAAGAAAAGCAAAACTGAATTTCAGAATTAAATCAACTGTGTATCCAGTTGCTCTGACTTTCTCAGAGAAGAGGTGAAACACCCTGAGGAAATCCTCAGGTTTGGTGTTCTGGGTTTCTGTTTTACTTTTATGATAATGAAAACCTAGCTACTGTACTTGCTTTATGTCTCGGAGTCTTTATGTATTGTTTATGTTGGGATCTGACCATTTGCTTCATTAAGCAATCTTATAACTCTAGATTATGTTTAGCTGATGAAATAAGTAGCTCAATTGATTTTATCAATTGCTTCAAGGACAGACAAGTTTTATTTTTAATGCATAAGCAAAAGACACACCAATAATTTGATTCCTGCCTTAAAAGAACATATTAGCTGTTCCCATGGCTTATGAAACAAGTTTAAATATTTGCTTTGAAAAAGTGCAAAAATATAACAAAACCACATATACAAAGGCTTTGTCAGATAGTTATTTAATGGGAACTTGTCTACTCAAGAAAATTCTTATGTTACCTGTGTTACTAATAGTATTTTTGAAGTTTATTTGTCTTAGTAAAGATCTAGAAAGCGAGAATTTATATGCAGATGAAAGAAAAACATCTCATTTGTGGAGAAAAAAACAAAACAAATCTCTTATCCAAAGGCAGAATATGTAAGTTTTTAAAAATATAGTGAAAGTAAAAAATACATTTATATTTCTGATTAATATTAAGCAGTCGGTTCTTTATGTATCTGTGAGGAAAGTGTTTGGGAGCAGCCAGCCTTCTGCTGCTTTGAAAGCAAGATTGGAAGTAGTTAAAAGTGTTAAAGGAGGCAGTTTATTTCAGTTGCAAGCAATCCATGTTTTAAAGTAAATTATTGACCTACATGCAAATTAGAACTGTTTGAAAATAATGCATTATTTAGTCCATAAAGAAGAAATGAATACAAAAAGGACTGCAAGGTCAGAGGAAAAACAAAAGCATTGCAAGTCTTTTAATAAGTGGTAGATTTCACACACTTAAGAACAGAAAGAGCCTCAAATAGAGATGCCTGTAAAATTTATGCCTAAAAGCAACTTATCTTGCATGTGGAAATGCCAAAGAAAATGTGAGAAAGGGATAAAATAACTATACTTGGGCTTCATCCTTAAACTTTTTGTGTGTTTTCTTTCCAATTCTCTCATTATCTGGTCATAGAAACTTATTCGGAAGAAATATTGGACCATTAAATGTAAGAATGACCAGGAAGAAGCAACAAGGAAACACAGAGGCAAGAGAGAAAGCTGTTGGGGAAGAAGAAAATTTGCAACAACAGCAAAAAAACACTTCAAAATTTAACCATATATGAGAAAGTGACTGGAAACCACAGATAGACAAACCAGTCAGCCTCTCAGCTTTCCTGTTGAGCTGGAGCGTGCTGACATAACTGCCTTAATATTTAAAGCTCTCATCTCTTCTGGCTATTGATTTGAAGAATAACTCATGCAACATAGATATATGCTGTAGAAGCCTGCTGAAGAGCTCTGCATGTCATGTGGAAAACGTGGCTCCCTTGTTGCTAACACTAGCTGACACTGGTGACTGGGAGAGACTGATAAGATTTGCTAGAGGGAAAGAAGAGTCATTATACAAAAATAATGGGATTCTATTGTTGCCTCACTTGGGTCCTCTTACCCAGTCTTGACAGAAGTAGCTTAGCACAATTTACTAACAGTTTAGAGGAGAAAAAGGGGAAGTAGATGTGCTAATTCTTACAAAAGGGAGATACACTTCATTTACTGGCCAATTCTGAACTAGTTATAACAAATACAACTGGATTCAGATGTTATTGCTTTTGCATTATATTAGAGACTTATTGAGCTTTTTCATTCTAATGAAGATTAGGTAACTCAGCTCAAGGAAATAAAGGCTAGATTTGCTCCAGTACTTGTGTCTGATCCTTACACCAGTAAATCAACATCTGTTTTTCACACAGAACAAAAAAAAATTACATTGAAATACTACATTGCTTATCAGAAATCAACACAGTGATAGATACAGGAGGTAGATTGCACTTGAATTTGCAGCTCAAATATTGTGTTTAGTCTTGGGCCCCTCACTACAACAAGGACATTGAGGTGCTGGAGCTGGTCCAAAGGAGGGCAACAAAACTAGTGAAGTGGCTATAGAAGAAGTCTTATGAGAAGTGGCTAAGGGAACTGGGTTTGTTTTGCCTGGAGAAAATCAGGCTCAGGGGAGACCTTGTTGCTTTCTATTACTACCTGAAAGGAGGTTGTAGAGAGGTGGGTGTCAGTCTGTTCTCCCAAGTAACAAGCAATAGGACAAAGGGAAACAGCCTCTAGCTGTGCCATGGGAGGTTTAGACTGGATATTAGGAAAAAATTCTTTACTGAAAGGGTTTTTAAGCACTGGAACAGGCTGTCCAGGGGAGCGGTGGAGTCACCATCAGTGGAGGTATTTAAAAGATGTGTAGATGTGGTGCTGAGAGATGTGGTTCAGTGGTGACTTGGTAGTGCTATGTTGACAGTTGGGCTTGATGATCTTAAATGTCTCTTCCAATCAAAATGGTTCTGTGATTCTAGGATTTTATGACTTAACAAATAGGTCAAAATAAATTTTGATGTAGAAGGATGATATTCTAGGACAACTTATAAACATACTCCTTTCTGAATCCCCCTTTGAGGAATGACTTAAGATACAGAAAAAAAAAACCCACCAAACTACAAACAAAAAAAACCCCATGAGGTCTGCTGTTCTCTACTGAACTTCCCTTTTTCGTTCTTTTTGTCACCAGTATGGTAAAAGTCATGTGCATAAGACTGCCTTTTTGTAACAGATGTAACAGTAACCAACTGAATCCACTTTCTTTTAAAAAGATGGGCTTTACAAAAATCACATTATATATCCCAGTTAACACTGCCACATTTTACCCAGACAAAGTGCTAATCTGTGACAACATACTCACTTGTTCTCTGGTTATTTTGGAAGATTCATCTTCTTCTGAGCATTACCTCTTCCTCTCTCCCTGTGCAAGGGGAAGGAATCTTTGACTATTCAAATTGGTCGTGTTCCTGAGTTATAATGGATTTAACAGATGCAATTACTGTATATCTGAGAGAATCACAGAATGGTAGGGGTTCAAGGGAAAGCAGGTTCACTTAGATCAGGTTGCACAGCACCGTACCCAGGCATGTTTTGAAAATCTCCAGAGGAGACTCCACATCATCTCTGGGCAGCCTGTTCCAGTGCTGCATCACACTCAAAATAAAGAAGTTTTTCTTTATGTTCAGATGGAACTTCCTGTGCTCCAGTTTGTGCCCATTGCCCTTTATCCTGTCACTGGACACCAGTGGAAAGAGATTGGCCTCATCTTCTTGACACCCACCCTTTAGGTATTTATAAGCATTGATAAGATCTCATCTCAGTCTTCTCTTCTCCAGACTAAACAGACTCAGGTCTCTCAGTCTTTCCTCATAAGATAGATGCTCCCGTTCCCTAGTCATCCTCATAGCCCCCACATGGACTCTGTCCCATAGTTCCCTGTGTCTTTTGATCTTGGGAGCCCAGAACTGGACACAGTAGTCCAGAGGTGGCCTCACTAGGGTGAAGTAGAGGAGAAGGAGGAGGAGAACCCCCCTCAACCTGTTAGGATTACTCTTCTCAACGCACCCCAGGATACCATTTGCCTTCTTGGCCACAAAGGCACATTGCTGTCTCATGGATAAATTGTTATCCACCAGAACGCCCAAGTCCTTCTCCACAGAGCTGTCTTCCAGCTGGTCAACCCCTAACCTGTACTGGTGCATAGAGTTACTCCTCTCCAGGTGCAGGACTCTAGGCTTACCTTTGTTGACTTCATTATTATCTCTGAGTTCACTTTTATTTCTCAGTTCTTTTGTAAAATGATAATTGTTTAAAATTTTACTAGAATTCTAGCATTTTTACATTCAGACCTTCTTTTAAAAAAAATAACCTTTCCCAGTAAATAAAACAAAACCCATAAAAGTCCACAGAAGGCAAACCGTGAAGCATAACCACTGTGGCACAGAAAGAACATGATGTGGCTGGTGAATATTTTAAATACAATTACAAAGCAAGCAGCTGAATGAAAGAAACATGGCCAAAGCATTTGAGTAATCCTTGTGTATAACTTAACAAGATGTTTGCAATAATAATAACAGTAGGCTAACTTTCTTTATGGATTGACTAATTTCACAGATCAGCATTTACAGTCCCCCAACCACTGGATTTATTTGAATGGATTTTCCCTGTGAATAATGCAGTGACAGGTGTTAGATATGTTTACATTTCCATTAATGATATAGAGAACAACAATACCCTAAATATTGACTAAATTATAATATTAAACTGAGGCCTTTTGTGAATATCTCCAGGACGATAAATATTTACAGAAAACTAGAAAGGGAGTCGAAAAAAATTACACCAGGAGATCTTGAGAAAAAAAATAAACTGAAAAAACATGTCATTTTACATAGTTCTGTTTTAACATCTTAGTTATGATGAACTGCCTATGAAAAAAATAGTGACAATTAATGACCTATGAGTTATCAGAGGTTTCAAATTAGTATCACGATTTCACTGGGACAGAATCACAGGCCAGCCATGGTGTGCAGGCCATTAGCAGTTTCAAGTCAGTGAGGGCAGCTGACCCAAGATATTATATTTATATATGTATTTGTTGCAGTCTGTGGGTCTCCTCTTCTTTACCCAGTTCCCTTTCTTGGCTGTGGAGAGGTTATTGGATGATAAAGCAACTGCTACAGTTTAGCCCTGGGTACAGGCTAAACACAGAAAATTAGTCATGGAATTACACATTCTGATAAAACTGTTTATAGAAGTTTATAGAAGTCTTCTTATTTAGGTATGACATATTACCAGGGATAGTCCTGAAAAACATTTTAGAGTTGAACTTAAAGTCCATGGGAACATTTATTTTGATAACATTTATTAACAGAAAGAGGAATGCTCAAATATCTTTTGTTTGTATGAGGCCAGAGTAAAAAATACTGCAAGAAGTGTTGACAGTTCAACTTCAAGGTTAATTTTCAAAGCTCATGTTGAAGATGATTTGGGCTGCCTGTAGTTAACAGCAAATTACTTTTGAACAATAGCCCTCATTTTTGATATGCCAGTTAATTGATGAAGCAAGTTTCATTACCACAAACTCTTCCTGACAAATAATTGTTTTGAATCAAATCAAACCATTACTGTTTTATTTAAACAGGCTGAGAAACATTTCTTTACTCTCATGACAGAGCTGAGAGTTCATTTTAGAAGCCAAATAGAAATATGAGTGAATTTGTGAGTTTTAACAGTGTTTATTCAGAACTTATTCTATTGTTTTCACATACATTATTGCGTTTATCCTTTCAAGCAAATGTGTTTTTATCTGTTTTTTAAACAATTTTCTGAATCTTGCAAAAGTATTGCCTGTGGACGAATGTCTTGCAGATCCATGAACATAGCTAAATGCTGATGGATCAGTACCTACAAGACTCATAAAGAAGCTAGAAGAGCCTCCATAAACTATCATGCTATAATCCTTAGGGGAACAGATTATTCCCTTCTCTGCAGTGGCGGATATCCATGATTGAAGATCCTTTGTCTTTTGCATGAAAGTGCAAAATATAAAGGATCCCTATGCCTTGCTTTTGCTTTTTAAACAGACATTCACTTAAACCCACTTTATGCCTCCTTATGTGGCAAAAATAGAACACAATCAGCTGCAAATCAGTTGCAATGAAACACCAGTGACATCGGTTAGGCTTCTCCTCAGTCGAGCTACTGTGTGCATAACGGTCATAGTATAGAGATTTTAACCAGACAAGGTTTTCTTTCTTACTACTCAAACTTATCAGGACAAATAACAATCTCAGTTTACTAGAAGCAAGAAATTAGCTTATATTTCACCAAGTTAATTGGTGTTCAGACTTCAAAATAAAGCGCTTCTTTTCACTCAGAAATAAGATTCTGGCAGGTCCTACTTTCTCATTTTTTTTCCGACACACTTGGTTTTAAATTTTTACCCCATGACATAGCTGATATCTTCAGTTCTGGGTGAGATGAAACCTTGTGGTGCAGTAAGAGAAATAGAAAAAGAAATTGCTTAAGATCTGGGATATTTGTGTGCAATAGTTCATTGTTTATTATAAGTTCATTTTCCTTGAAGAACAAAAGAAACATAACTAAGCAAAGGACTTGATACATTAATGGTCTTAACAAGCGAGGTAGGAGGTTATTTTTTAAACTACAAATTGCCATGCAGGAAGACATGCCCCCAAGGTAGCTGGTAAAAGCAAATATAATAAGGAGGTTATTTTATGCAAAACACCAGAACTCCATTTTGTTATAATATAAAAAAATGAAGTTATAGTGTTGGCTAGAAATAAAGAAGTTATTTCATTTTTTGAAGTTTCGGTACAATGAAATGTGATCATTGTACCTTTTTAACCAGTAACAAATGTTCCTGGAACTCCAAGGAATAACAAAATATTTTGAGTTGTTGAGTTTACTTAGATACTTCCTATCATTTGTTGGCTCCTATGGACAAGAACTGGAAGAGCTTCAGCACAGTGGTCAGAGTGTGCAGAAGGAACTGACAAAACCAAGTTCAATATGTGAGAAACAATGCAACAGGTTCCTGGGGAGTGTTCATAACTCCTTCATTTCCAGAAGATCAACTGTGGGAAATGATAAACTGCCTGAGAAAGTGCATGCTGTGAAGGCAGGCTTTTCAAAGATACATTTCTGACACCAGAAAGACTACCATACCAAAGCAGTGTATTGCAGGTCCAAGGAAAGCAAACAATTTTGTCTGGAGATCTTATACACATGTTTTGTGCATGTCAAAACATAAAGGGAGCAGGCTATGGTCAGACAATGTTTCTGTTTTCTTGCCCTTCTAGCTTTTACTTTGTATCATAACATCATAATTTCAAAGAAACTTCAGGTATGTCATTTATACAGGATATGCACATTTTTTAATCCAGATAGATTTGCAAAGTAATGTTGATTAGATGATAGAGAGGAAAAAGAAAAGGATTTTAGATTTCAGTTGTATAACCTTCACCTTTTTTGTAATCAAGAAGTAATAATAGTCATTCAGGTTCTGTTTAAAATACCTGATAACACTTCAGAATTACATACATATATTCTGTTTCTTTCTACTGAAACACTTTGATGTTTTAACTCATAGGAAAGTTTATTCTAAAAATAAACTAAACAATAGTTTATTAAATCTCTTTTAATACCTCATTGAGGGTTGTATTTCACCCAACCATAATAATCCTACCAGTCTAACAAATATATCAACGGAAATACCGATATTTCTAGCATTGTTACTATTTTAGTATTTCTTAAGATTATGTTGCTCATAAAATAAGAAATACAGAGTTGGACAGTCACAGGCAATCATTTCAAACATTCTCTTCTGCTCCAGTAGGGTCATTTAAACCCAGATCACCTACAGAATGTTTTTAATTAATTTCTATTTACAAACATGATTTCTTGCTTTACTTGTCCTTTCTCTTTATGTATTAACATCATACCATGCTGGTAATATTTTCTCATACATCATACTTTTAACTTCTTTATTTTCCCTGAAAAGTTTATAATCAAGACTCAAAGGAAGTGGCTTTCACAGCCAAGCTCCAAGATCAGTTTTTAATCTACTGTGTTTATCAGAACATGGATAGATATCCATTGAGGATGCCAGCTGATTTTGTCTCTTTTATTTTAAATTCTTCTTTCTATTTATTTCATGCCTTTTGCTTGTTTTAATGATTCCCAGATACAAAAACAGTGGTGCCCACCATGTTATGCTATTTTGTCTGTACATTGTAAAAGAAACTTATTTCAAAATTAATAACCCAGGCAAATGGTGAGGATTAAAATAGACAAATCACTTAATTGACAGATGTCATAAATGAATGCAATTTTTTAACACCTCACTTCTTAACTTTGTTGCCTCTTAATTTTATTTATCAGTTCTAAGAGAAATTAAAACCTCTCAAATCATTCCACATTTGTTCAAATAAACAAGATTAAACATACAAGTAAAAAAAGGATAATAAAAATTTTTCCATTACCAAACCAATTTAAACAGTTGCAGACTGTTTATTTCTATAATTTCTTTGATTAAGTCATTGTTGTAGTTATAGACAGCTGCTGACTAGCTCCCCTATTGTGTGATAGTGTCTATCATTTATAACGTGACCACCCTCCAGAAGTGTGTTTCATCAGAAGCTCATATTATTTTCAAAATGAAGTAATTTTGAAGATTGTCAGATACCATTATCTGGAAAGTATAGCATGAAAAAAACATTTTGGAATGAATACAATATTCACAGTTCATATTTCAGAATTTAATGCAACAGTCATACACAGAAGCAATTAAACTTATTTCTTGGTAGTGATTTTTCTTTCCTAGTTTATGCAGGAAATGTTCTTCCAAAATCCGTTTTGCTCTTTCTTTTAACAAATTTAGCTTGAGTTAGTGTTTTAAGTAAGTTATTTTATAAACATGAGTCTAAAACTTGTTTGGAAAGTAAGTAGTTTTTGCAGAACTATTTAGTGACTATTATGGAATTTCTATTAAGAATGCCAGCATTAAAATGATAAAAAAACCCAAAACTTTTAGAGTTTTCATGAATTCCAAGACTAACCATTTTTAAAATATTTTGACGGGAAACTGATTGTTAGCAATTCCTAGCAACACTTCAGATTCAGAAATTTAATCATGAATTGTGAAAAAACTCATTAGATTTTTTTAAACATAAATGCTCTACATGACTAGATAATTAATGAGAAAAACTGAAGCAAAACCAAGATAACCAACAAAATCCTAATAATATTGCCTTCTTTTTTACTCTTCTATCTCTTGTCACCTTTACAAAATTGTATATATGGATCCCCTGCAAACTGGTTTAGAAAAGAACCAAAAAGTCAGTTCTGGCCAAAATAAATGAAAAGCTATCTTCTCAGTTACACTATATCATGTTAAAACCTGCTTTCAAAGAAAAAAAAAATCTTATTTCAGTTTATAGAAATAATTTGCAGCAATTGATTATAAGGTTTACCCACAAGCAGGGGAAATGATTCTGCAAGTATAGCAAAATGAACAAGCAAACACAGTACCTTACCTTAGCATGGGCAATACCAAACTCAGGACCAAAGAAAGCAGTTCTGCTTATACAGCCTTAGAAAATCGCTAGAGTGCACGGGCTGTAGAAATACTGTAGTGTGCTTTGTTGTGCTTAATTTGTTTGGGTGGAAAAACAGCTGGAAACAGTTTAGAACACAGGCAGAAAAAAATTAAGTATTTGAAAACAGCTTATAGTCAGGCAATCCAAATGACTGATTTACTTAACATAGCAAAGATAACACTTTATAAGCACTTTTTATGATGAAGTGAAATGCATTTAGAGATCACTTTAATTTATAAGCATACAATAAATACCAGCAGTATAGAAAGACATTCAGTCTGGAGTTAACATGGATGTTTTAACAGCACAATCTTCATTGTAAAAAGTGACAAAAAATAGTCACATAAACTTTACTGGAAATCTTAAAATCAAGAATGAAGATGTTATAAAGGATTATATTAGATTTTTAAAAAATAACAACAGATGCTCTGACATCTTATTGCCTGTATTAGAAGAGAGCTCAGATAAGATCATTATAACAACTCTCTCTTCCTTTAAAACATTTTCAAAGATGGAAAATACTTGCCCAAATGAAGTATATGAATGTAAGACATTAGTATTTCTTTTGCATATGAAACTGTTTAAAAACATACGATTGCTACAACAATGATTGTTTAAATTGTTAAAATTGCATGATTGTAACAGAAAACAAATAGCAAGCATCCTTTTCATAACTTTTTCAATTAACTCAGCAAGGTTCATGCCACACAAGGTAAGAATAAGCTAGTATAAGACTTCATTGCAATGCCTCAGAATATGCATTAGGATGAAAAGAAGATAAAGAGCTTTTTTTCTTATTATTCCACAGAAACAATAAACTTTCTGTTATTTTAGCTCTGTATTTGAAAATTAATGTAACATTCTAAATATTCTGAAAAATAAAAGCTTTTGGAAAAATATATTTATGAGTTGTTACTTTAAATTTCCTATACAATTCTGCATACCTGCTTCATAATTAGAGAATATGGCATATTTTTATATATGTTATTAGCTGTCCATTTAAACATGAATTATATAAATCAAATGTATATATTGTTCATATACATTTTGGAAACTATACATTATGATAGAAAAATTTCATCATTTCTCTTACAGAAAATTATTTCAAAATTTTAAAGAAGTTTTTCCATAGAACATTTCTTTTCTATATATAAAAATAAGAATTTATATCATATTCATTTGTCATTACTTTACGTTTCATATATATACAAAGCAGTTTTATGTAAGCTTTATTCAAATTTAGCAACTGCAATGAACACAGACTGAAATGCAAAGATAATCATGGGTGCTACCCTCAAGTCCCTAGTTAGGCAGTACTCCCACTATGTTGGAGTGAGGAAGAGAACGTTTAACTACTTACTTTAAACAGATTTTTAAAATACACTGTCCTTTCCTTCCATTTCCTATTATTTTTAATAGAATACTGATGAGAAATTTACTTAAGAAGTAGGATTTTTAAGGCTTGGTAAGATTGGTAGTAATAGTATTTTCATGAGTTCAACATGAAAAGTGTTTTTTGTTATAGATATTAGAAGATTGAGTCAGAGGTATTACAGTATAACTTTTAAAAGAATTGCTTTGACCATTAAAATATTTAGTATCCATACTGTACTGCTAATTGTGCATTGAAAACTCGTGTTTTCATGCATTTATGCATGTAACTTTGAAAGAAGTCGATTCCTTGTTTGCAGGGTGCCTAACTTCACCAATGCAAGAAAGATTTTCCTCAGCTGGTTAAGTCTACACCAGATTATATCAAAGCCTACTTGAGCCTTATAATAAGGTACATACCTTGATTCTGAAAGAATCAGTTTTACTTTGCTGAATTAATTAATCCTTTAATATGAACAAGACCATCTCTTTCCACATAAATCACTCAAATATACGGAGCTGGATGCGTAACAGTTGTTAAAGGTTTAAAATGGAAGTGTTAACTGTCTTTTTCTGTTTTAAACTAGTGCCTTTTGCTTCACAGAATGTGGATGCAACCATCATAGGTGCTCTTTAAGGAGAGACCGAAGACCTAGTAAGACTCTTCAGAGTACTACAAAGAAATATTTCTGAGTTCTGTTGTTGTGTCCAAATTATAACCATGGCTTGGAAGTGTGGTACTTGACCTAACACCTTATAGTTCATGTAAGTTAAAAGTGCCAACCTAATATATATTAATATATAAAGATCTGTGGTGGGTTAACCTTGGCTGAATGCCAGGTGCCCACCAAGCTGCTGTATCACCCCTCCTTTTTCCCCTCTCCCTCCTCAGCAAGCAAAAAAGGGGAGGAAAAATAAAATGAGAAACAAAAGTGGTTTGATAATAATAGAAGCAAAGCCAAGCAAATCCGCATGCAGAAGCAAAGGAAAACAAAGGTTTAATCTCTACTTCCTATCAGCAGGCGATGTTTGGCCACTCCCTGGGAAGCAGGGCTCCAAGACACGTAGCGGTTGCTCTGGAGGACAACGGAACGGCTCCCTCCTTCCTCCTCCTTTTCCCTAGCTTTATAACTGAGCTGACGTCATACGGTATGGAAAATCCCTTTGGTCAGTTCGGGTCAGCTGTCCTGGTTGTGTCCCCTCCCCAGATCTTGTCCACCCCATCCCACTGGGGGGGAATGTTGGGAAGAGCCTTGGTGCTGTGCAAACACTGCTCAGCAGTAGTCACAACACAGGTGTGTTATCAACACCCTTCTACCTCCCAGCACAAAACACTGCTGCTGTGTGGAAAACCAGCTCAGCCAGACCCACTACAAGATCTTATAAATGTCTAAAGGGCAGGTATTAAGAGGATGGAGCCAGACCAGTTTGCCAGATCAGTTCCATCCATTATTCCATGGAAACTTTGTAAATTTTGTTGTTGGTTCACTTAATTTCTACAGATTCTTCTCTGTGACATTCATTACCTGCCTTCTGATTACCAATTACATGAAAGTTTTGGTATCCTATATGACTGGTTCTTTTTTTAATCAGTAACCTTGATTCTTTCCCCAGTTTAGGAATATGGCACACTAATTTTCTGTTGATTGTAGAAAGGTCTATCATCAAGAAAGTTTCACAGAGAAGAGATTCCATAAGTACATACAACTCACTTGCATCCAGATGTTTCCTTCAGTATGTGACAACCTGAAACCTACCCTTTTCACACAGATAATAGAAAATAAAACAAAATATAATAGTCTCAAGCTCTGCGAGAATATGGAACTTTTAATCAGATTTTGTGTCTGGAAATTCCCCTGAGCTTTTCAAGTCCTCTTTTAAAAATTCCTAACGAATCAGAAGAACATGGCAGAAGCTTGTGGACTATTGAAGAAACAGGTTTTATGCCAAAAAACGGTGTAAGTAGACAGCAGGTGTGCACACATATTTTTACTCTATTTTCCTCTTCTGTGTATTCTGCTTTATAACAAAGTGACATACTATTTAGATCAGAGTTTTAGAAGCTATGTTTACACTAAATATTTAGGTCCATCTGTGTCAAGCAAACTCGACCTTCCATTTTACTGAACACCTACAATTGAAATGGAGTTGCTTGTACTCAATGTCTTTGACAACAGTATTATAAATCAGATTAGGCATTCAAATTTATGCATTTGAATTAATTACTGACTGTTCTTGACTTTTGCCCTTCCTCTAGTACTTATCATTTGCATTTTCATTATTAATTTATAATTGTATTGCAAGAGACCCTACCTCTCATTTTTTATTCCCAGAGCTATTGTATATCAGTACCTGTATTTATGAACTTTTTACATTGTTATGATAGTTGTTTTGTTAATATTTCTGATTTCTTACATTGCTGTTGTGGCTGAATAGTTAAAAAGAAGAGATTTCAAGAGAAATCAGAAAAAATTTTTTTCAATGACTTTGAGAAGCTGCAACAGAACCATTCACAAAATATTTTCATGCATTTGTACAGTGGTCCTTTAATTTATAATGCAAACTTGAACACTAAGTGCATTTTCTAGAAAAGTTGAGCTTCAGACAGAGAAGAACAACAACAATGTTGTGTAACCCTTTATGCAATGATTAATGTAATACTTGAATCCATTACAAAATAAGCATGTTATCAGAACAATAGTACAAGAATAGTAGAGAGAAACAAAAACAGTTTCTTAAAGAAGTGGCTGAAAACTCTGAGTCACAAATATACATAGGTGGGTTAAAAGGGACATCTAGAATAAGTGCTTCCACGTTCCTTTTATTCTAGGTGCAATAAAATAACAGGAAATAACAGGAAATTACTTGCCCTGCACAAATGAAACAGAAAAGTTCGGAACATTGCAGTTCTCACCAATGGTATATTTCTAGTGTGCACTCTACCACCATCACAGTAAACAAGCTTTTGAGAATCAGACTGAGTATCATAACGTATAAATATGATCTTATGCGCTCAGTTTTACATAAAACTATAGCATAATTAATCTAACTTGTATTTAAGTGTTATAGAATAAGTATAAAAATAAGTGTCTGGTATTTGGCTTATTCATGTAACACTGGGTGGAAGATTTTTACAATGATTCCTTCATATCTGAAACATGGGAATATTTAGTTTTGAATTAAGTTATAATATACATTAGATAGAATGGCTTGATTTTGACTAATAATTAATATTGTACCTTTCTATTTCTCTAGATATGCAGTATATAGCGAGTTGGTTTCAGCTACATAAAATTTAAGAAGTTTTTGAAAAGTTTTGACATTTTTATTTCTTTATCTTTAGGGAAAATGTTTCAACTTGAGCAGTTCTAGAGGCATAGTTGTAAAGCAAACACTTATGAAAATGTAGATTTCCAGATGTCACATTTGACTCTATAGTCACATCTATTGTAGTACATGTTTATTCTGTGCCTGCTATCATAGTAAATCACTGACTGATGTTAGTTACAAATGCTTAACAAACAGCATAGTACAGTTCTAACTATATGTAAAAGGAAAGTTGTTTGAGGTAATATAGAAAATAAATATCAAGAGACAAGATTAAAAAGAAAATAAAGGAATAAATCAAACTGAGATCTAAGCGGCATAAGAATTCAAGAATTATTCCCAAAATATTGTAAAAGATAAGTAAGAAGACAGACTGGGGTATGCTCCTATCCCTATACAGACAAAGTATTCATTGCAATAAAATTTCCAGTTCCCATATTGGTAACTGACAAAAATAAACCATATTCTAATTGTATTGTCATTCAAGCACATTTCACTCTGTCTTTAGGGTATTATAAATACTATCTTAACAGACATATTACATACAGTAGTAGAAACAGCAGTTCTGTCAAAAGGGACCAATTTCTACTTTCAGCTCTTTTAGTCAATTTCCCAAGTTGAATATGCTGTCAGAGCAAATGTTAGCATATCTTATATTCCTGTTAGTAAAAGTCAGTCTTAAGAAAAGGATGCTTTTGTACTGCATCATGTTCCATCATCACCTTTCCATCATCATGGATGACTCCTGTTTGTAATCACCTCTATTGAACATCAGACAAATCCAAAACAGTATGAAAGTTTCACCTTATTCCCTGTGAGGTAATCAAAATTATAATCATAAGCAATGCTAATTCTATGTCCTTCCCAGGTGTTAAAATTGTCCAAATTGACTACATGGGAACTAAAGCCAGGACAAGCTGTAAGGGTCAATTTATCTTCCATTGGCATTGTGCCAATGACTCTAACGACGCACTTGCCTGGGAAGCCACTGACAGCAATGGTGCAAAGCACAGAATCAGAGCACAGTCAATTTACCTTTCTTCCTAATGGGGTAGGCTGTACAGAAAGTCCCACTGGGACCAGTATACTTTATCCTTTTGCTTTGCAGAATCCTTTTCAAAAAGGAAATGAAATATATTCTCCTACTACTGTGAAAGGTTGTGACAATATTTGCATCCCCATGAACACAGACCTGTCTCAACTTAGCTATCAACCAAGGATTCAGCTACAAATGTATCAATATGGGTAAGTCCCCTATTTGTCATTGGCAGAGAATAGCAAAAACATGACTTGCAAAACAAAACCGCCTATTACTGATGGATGTGTATATAGCATGATTGTTTACAACTGCTCTTACACATCATACTAAAAGTGCTGCCACATGAGTTGCTGCTCAATACATACCGTAGTGGAAAAACATTCTGAGATTAAGATATCATTTATGTGGAATACTATAGAGGGATGCAATGTAACATTATGGACACTGCTTCTCAAAAATCACTAAATCCTTTGCAATGACATCTCCACCTGTATTGAATACTTCTGCAGTTCTATTAAGGACCCTCACAAAAGGAGACTTAAATTAGTCTTAGTGTCAGGCTCATGTTACATACACTGGAAGTGCAGGAACACATGCTAATAAGAAATCTAATGCACAGAAAAGAAATATTCTCAGAAATCAACTGGAGTTTGTAAAAAAATAAAGCTTATAGCAAAATCTCCTGACTTTGGGGGAAAGTAGGGGAAGAAATTAATATGGGATATTGAATGATCAATGAGTCTGCACACAAAAAGTTGTATAACATTTCTGTTAACAACACTGCATTGACCCTACCACTGACAAATACAAAAACTTGTGCCTCTCAAAGCACAACAGACTGCTGGCACAAATTTATCTTTAACAAAATCTGTTCTTATACTTTGCCAGTGGGGTTGCTGCAACGTAGAATTATTGTTTGATTTTGTAATCAACATTATTGGACCTAACACAACAATATCCCCTACAACTACTCACTTAACATCCACAACAACAATCACGAGAGAAAGGAAAATCCCACATATTTTTGAAACGGGGCCATATGTGATCAAAAATACAGGCCAATTAATATTGTTTAACCCTCAGACTAACAGAGCTGCCAGTGCAAGTGGACATCTCTGAAATCAGGCCTACCAGTTCACCATTCCTGAACACATATGTTGTGCTGATTCAGCCATCATCATTTTATGCTGCCATCAGTTGCCTGATCACACAGGCCAACACTGAACTCAACAACATCCCCTCAGAAGTCTTCCTTCAGTCAGTCCTGCCATAAATTCCTGTGGGCCCAGCTCCTCTGCTGCCCACTGTGGTGCCAGCATTGCCTCTTGGACACAACAGACAGAGATGGCTCCCTCAGTGGCCCTTCACATAGAAGTACACCACCCAGAGAGCTCAGCAAGATGCAACCAGCCCCAACAGAAACCACACTCAACAGGAAGCTCTTCCAGCTTATTGGCTCCTGGTTAAAACAGTCCTGTCCTCAACCACCACACCACCATGACCACCTGGGTGAGAGCAGAGCCACAGGTGGACCAGGTTCTGCCTCTGGAACACGAAGCCAATATGAAAAACAAAACATTCTGCAAGGTTGTAACTCATTCACAGGTCAACTCCAGCTCGGGGCCCACAACTCAGGCTCCAGCACTTCAACATCCTACACGGGATGGTTAGCATAACTGCATAGACACACCCTCACCACTCCAAAATGATCAAAAGATATGTGGCTGACAACCTGAGAATAGGATTTTGAGTACTGAACAGCATGGATGCGTAAGTTTTAGCAAATAAAGTAAGCTTAAGAAAAGTAGCTTGTACAAATTAGAATATCCATTGCAATTCTCTGTTGGCATTAGGAACTAACCAATGGCTTATATCTAATATCCTACTAAAGAGTTAATGACAAAGACCACCAACTAATTTCAATTGCATTAGGTGCAAACCAAACTAATGTCTCTCTTACTCTTAGTTATATTTAAGGTCAGCTGTGGATACCATCTATTGTAGCTGTGATCATAAGAGAAGGTGATAAAGTCACTTTTCCTAGCAAAATTTCAAAGGAGATTTAGGATAATGTGACTAAATTTGAAAAAGAATTCCAATCCTAGTGGCATCCAGTCAATTTCACTTATAACCCACACCCTATCAAAAACAGTTATGGCTTTTGCTTCAACAATATGCAGTGCTTAGGTACAATATACCAAATTATTTCACTGTGGCTGAATCATAATGGCACTATACTCTATCCATTATAACAGAAAGTATGGGCCCAACAAAATTAACACAGATGGTAAACTGTCGATGCTGATGCTAGCATTACATAAGAACCACAGGGATTTATTTGTGAAGGTAATATCATCAAGGCTCAAGACATTTGTCTTGCCACTGAACAAAACTGATTGCCATTTTGAAATACACTCCTATGAAACTCCTGAAGCTGTCCTAGTCTACATTTGAAATTGGTGTGTTTGTCTGAGAACCTGAGTGATTTTATATTCATATTTATATTCATATATTATATTATATTCATATTTATATTGCAACTCCACAGTAAAAACAAATAATCACTCAAAATTTTGTATTTGTAATCTTACCAGAATTGTAGCATGTGACTTCAATTATTCTGCTCCTGTTACAATCTAAAAATTGCTGCAATCCAACTGCACCTTGTACCAAAATTTACTACCTGCTCCTATTAGAATGAACTTCACATTGGTGAGAAAACTGCTACAACATGATGACCTCAATCAATTGCTAAAATTAGTTGGGGACAATGGACAAAATCTCTGATTACCATCCGTCATGATACAGAAGGAATACACCGAATCCTAGAAAGAGAAAGACAGAGAACATGGCTGGTGGGAAACCCTCTTTGGATGGTCACCAACAACAGCTGGAGCATAGAACCTGATGCTATATCCCTTTGTGAGTCTGTTGACTCCTACTACACTGTGTTTGTTATTGACCATTGTTCTGTATGTCAAAGTTTGGACAATGTCCAAACAAAACTTGTGCCAACAAAAGACCACAGCCCCATCAGAGAAGAGCCAAGCTTGCCTGACAAGATTAACGGCCACAGTGGAAAAGTACTAGCTGTAGTACTGAACAAAGTCAACCTTGCAATCCTATCGATATCGATGCTAAAAGTGAGGCCCAATGGAACTCCCTGGGGTTTAAGCAGTCTGAGCCTCGGTATCTTCCCCTGAGCTGGGATGCCTTTCAAGCTCAACTCTGACCATCTGCTAGTAAAGCTGATGAAGGGAAGACTTTCTGCTTGTGTTAAGAGGATGAAGGGAACCACTGTCCATCTGCAAAGACCAGCATCAGGGAAGACCATCTGCTTGTAACAAGCTGATGAAGGGAGACGTGCGTATTCATAGTCTCTAGTATTCTGTGAAACTCTTGAGATCCTGGGGTGCTCAAATTTATTATAATCTGCAGAAATGCAGTATCTTAATCATAGGTTAACTTCCATACCTGTATATAGCTGTGTCTGTACGTTTGTCATTTGCTTAGCAAGTTTTGTTAAATCTAATGTGAATCGCTGTATTTACTATAACTAATTACTGATTTTGACTGATTAAGCATTGCCATTTTGCAAGTTACCACAACAGTGTTAATATAACTGTGGTAATTTTGGAAAAAAAAACCCAAACTGTTTTTCTCTTGTGATCTGGAACAGCAGGTCTTTATAAACTGATTTAGAGAATGTATTGTGGCAGCAGTGGAGTTTCAAATTACTGATATGGAAAACAAAATATTTTCATTTTAACACGATTAATGTAGAGCTTGCTTTTACCTAAGGTTGACTTGTTAAGCATTAGAAAAATTATTAACTTAATATTTCACAGAGGACAAGGGCAATCTCAAAATGAGTCTAGGGGGCAAGACACATCTCACATCACATCAAGTTCAGTGATTAGAATAAAAATCTAGCTGAGATGACTTTTATGTAATATATTTTATTCTGTAGTGCAAAGCTACTAGGTATATGTAACAGTTTCCATATACAAAAAATGTTGCCAAATACAGAGAAAGAACAGAAAAATATAGATACCTAATTCTTCTTTACTTCATCTACGTTCCAACAGATTATGAATATAACTGGTCACAGTTTAACAGTTTACTTGATGTACTGAAGGTGAACATAAATTTAAATTAAACACAAAAAAAAATGTTCAGAAAAAAGTGTGAAGGTTCATAGTTAAAATACAACAGTTTCCAATTATTCCTTCAGCGCTGATTTTCCCTTACACACTCAGACAAATAAAATGAAGGTGCAGTGAAATAACCCTTGATTATCAGTGGTATATATGATTTTACAATTGACAAAAAGTGAACCTTTGATGTAAAGGTGACATGTGAATTTTCCTAAGAAGAATAGTGATTCCTGCGCTAGAAGGACTTCCGTAAATAAGAGGCAAATGGTTTCTCTTCATTCATTTGGGATGCTGTAATAAACCTTATAGTATTTCATGGCTAAATCAATCTCATGTACTGAGAGAGAACTGGGGGACAGAAAGCCACTAAAATAAAAAAGGAAAAAACCTTGTTTTTTACAGACTTATATTCCCTGAGTCTTGCTATACTCTTCATAGGCCCTTTCTGCCACCTAATTGTTTTTCTTTGCTTCTAACATCCAGGCAAAAGACTAAAACATCTAGCTGTGCCTTTGCTAATGGTGGTTTTCCACTGTATCTTCAAATTAGCATTCCATGTTAAAAATTCATCACTCTTGTTAATCTTTCCATACAGTAACTGTAACACATTAGAATAGACTACTTCATTCCCCCTATATAAGTTTTTTTGTCTTTATTATTATTTGCACAGTATTATCCCGTTTCCATTTTTATTACTTCAGTTTCACTTCTTTAATTTTCATTTACACTGCTACATATTCCATTACTTACAAATTCAACACCAGTAATTTCTCACATGTATTTTGATGAACTGATAACTATAATCCAGAAGTTACTACAAAGAAATATCAATACAGTAAATAGAATAAGCTACTGTATTTAGAAACAGGAAAAAATATTTTTATATCAAAATGACTATGCTTCGGGTTCTAGAGAAAGTGAAATTTATTTTTTCCTTTAAAAATTCCAGAGAGTCAGAAAAATACTTTGTTCTCTTACCCTTTAATATTTTCATGGCATTAATGCCCCAAAGCTGCAATAAGAAATGAAGATTTTGCTTGGCTAGATGCCATGCAAATATATCTGAAAACATAGTTTTGTCCTTTTAAGAGCTCAGATTCAGGCAGGATATTTCAAAGTTTGATGAGCTCGTGTAATTTTATACTTGCATTTGGTTTTATTCAGCTAGCAGGAGCATCACACAAGATAAAAACACCCTTGGAAAACATTGTGAGTACTTGTACTATTAAAAGTACATTTAAACAATGACATTCTGCCAAAAACTATGCAAAAATTGAAGCTAGTATTTATCCTGTTTCCTTTGAAGCCCTGAACATAACAAGAATGAATATACAATTCTAAGTGAAATTAAAGATTCTGAAATAAACACTGAGTTAACCACCAAATACTATTACACTTTTTGCTTCTTTGAATGTGCTTTTGTTTTCAAACACATTAAATTTCAAATATAGTTTCACCTTTTGTTGCAGCATGGCAGTTTTTTGGCAACAAATTCAGGAACTCTTTAATGTTAGATGGATTAGAGTTTCTAATTTTCTAACTGAAACTTACTAAAGTGTTCAAAACAATGAAATATGGAAACTGATGATACAACATCTTAGTTTAAAAAACAACAAAATATGAAAACAGACTCCATATGTCTGCATAAAGTTGAAGCAGCCAAGAATACAAATATTGTAGATTCAAAGTTCAAGGTACAGAACTGTATAAGAAAAGAAAAAATTTTAGAGAGGGTCATTGTTCATGTCTTCCCTTGTTCTCAAAAGAACTCATTAGTATCTGCATTATGCTCAATACTGACCTACAAATTTTCCAAAAAATTGAATGTATTTTAAGCAGAAAATCAGGTAAAATAGATACGTAATCCTTTTTATCCCTCACTTAAAAACATTTTCAAGAATTGGACTGAAATATTTTGAGAAGCATTTCAGCAAGAAGTTATGCAGAACTGATCCATCAAAGTAAGTAGAAGTAACGCATTGAGGGAATGTTGTTTGGACAATAGAATTTGGAGAATCAAAGAAACCTTTTATAGATGTTAGATAGAATCACACCACTATAAGACTCCGAACATAGTTGTTCGAGATCCATTCATTCTTATCATAGTTCAGCCAAAACTGGGGAAGTATATGCAAAAGCCACAAGCTTATTTTCAGGAGATATAGATTTCTATCTTCTTGGTGGAATCTGGAGGCCTGAATTAAACCTATTTTTATTTCAATAGAAAGATTACTGTCCTGACAAGAAACCCCACAAAAATCACTGTATAGAGTCAGAAGTTGCCTAAGCTAGGTAATAAGAAATGCTGATAAAAGGGTGATAAAAGGCTGTCTTTAGTCCTGTGCTGTCATCTTGAGAAGAAATGCATGATTAACACAATTTATAGCCTTTACAGTCACCCAGTGAAATGATCCATCCCCATCTTTAAAACAGCTTTTCAGTGGTTACCACACTCACTCAGAATACTGGAGAATTTTGATCAGTTTTTCTTTTGATTAAGCTGATGTGATCTCATCTTCTATATCCTAAATATAGTAAATGATTTAAGTAGCCCATGGCTATCTTTGGGCATTGACATAGTACACATTTGGGCAGGTTGGCATCTGACAAAAAAGTGTTTAACTGTCTTTGTCTATGTGGCCTGGAAATCAACTGTTTCTGCTGTGAAGGGAGGTGTGATATTGTGTGCAACGGTTTCTGTGAATGACCTTTCCAAGCAGCAGCTGGCATTGCCTATCTCATTCTGCTTCCTGCAAAAAGAGCTCTAGAACTCTTCTGCTACCCTAGTCCAATCCTTAGTTTCCCCTTCAAACAAAGTGGAGAAAGTCAGGTTTCTCCCAAATGCTATTACGTCTTGGCTTTACGCAAGTGCAGTGCTTCCCTTGAACTCTCCTTCTTCACTTCTCATTGCAAACTCAGTGGGGAGTCGAGTGAAGAAACGAATGACTTTGTAACACTGTGTTAAGAACCTCACCTGCAAGGGAATGTTAATGCTCCGTTCCTTTCCATAATTAATATTTAAACACTTGGTGTTATATATGCAGTGGGATAATGACTGAAACCCACATGTCCCTATTTCAGGGTGAGGTGTCTAATTATAATGCTATATAGTGACTGCCTAGTTAAATGAATATTGAATTAGCTTTTCTTTGGCAAGGATAAAAAGAAGCACTCTTCCTACTCTCCCACTGCTTTGGGATATTAGTTTATAAAGTAAAATATACATCTGGCAAAAAGAAGATTTCTCTAGGCAGATCATCTGTTTCACCAGATGCTTTCTAACCACTGAACTATTGGACTAAAGAAGGAATGCAGAGAGGTAGAAATAGGGCACTTCACATTCCTGCATTTATATTCTATGTAGAGTTCAATGTAATAGAGATGCCTGAGAAAACCTCTAAGATCTAGGCAGACTTAGGCCTCTCATGTCTCTCCTTACAGACAAAATGGCGAGATATATTCTGCATTTTAGTAGAAAACTGGCAGGACTGTTATGATTTGTGATGCAAAGCTCAGTTGCCACCCAGCTACTAGAGACATTCAAGTACTGGGCTAGTACAGTTTTACTTTATTAATTATCTTGGAGGGCGGGACAGAATGCAAACTCATCAAGTTCATGGATGACAGCAAATTGGTTGGACCAGCCAGTATCCAGGAGAACACTTGAACATAAATTATTCTGTATTCTGATTCTGTGAGTCTAGGAAGGAAAAATGATGACATAGTCAACAGTATAAAGGTAAGGTCTGACACAATTATTTTGCATTGGCAACTACTGCATTTGGAAAGCCAAGTACCAATTGTGGAGGAATAAAATTATTTTCTCTCTTAATTTATAAATTGTCTAATTTATAAGACAAGTAATGTGTTTACCATTATAAAGATACATTAATATAGCACTTCTATAGTACCAAAACCCATGATCTGACTTACAGTTTGGTTCTATTATTCAACGGAATGTCCTACAGATCTAAGCAAATGTGAGACTTCTCAAAAAAAACGCATGGAAAGAAAGAACAACTATTCTACTGATTTGAATGGTCTTTGAGCATGGCTTAATTGCTTGCATAGTTTCTAAATAAAATGCTAAATTTTTTTAAGTAAGTCTTGCCATTAATTACTTCAGATTTCAGCAGGTTAAAACCATTCTGCATGTTACTTCTGAGGTACGCATTTTCAGCTCACTGTGTGGAGAATAATTGGGAAGTGTTTAGAGAACTTGTTATTTGAACACTTCATCAGTGGTAAATATTCCTTCATATTCTTCTAGCATTAAAATTTAAACAATCACATATCAACTCTCAAGTTTGAAGTTCAACTTTGAAGTTCTTCCATGTTCAAGAACTGTGTAACCATAGAACTCACCAAGTGAAACAGGTTTGTAAATATTATGTTTTAATGTCTAAGTAAAGAAATTCTTTAAAGACTGGAGTTTCAGCATGATTAATATTTAGCTCTACATATAAATCAATGGTGATAATTTTTCTATTGCTAAAAATTACATTGTTTCTAGGAACTTTGAAATGTAGCTTATGATGGATATTTTCTCATTTGAATCATTATTTTACAGTTCTATGGATCTATTATAGTATCTTTACACGGTGAGAAATCACTAAACAGATGTTCTGTGTTAAATTTGTTGGAAAAATGTTAACAATTCAGAAACACCTAAAGGCAGTCAATATTCCAAGTGTTTTAAACAACAGCAAGTAACTCCATATATGACTAAATACAGCAGGGACGCCTCTAAAATTTTTAGCATGTCTAATTTCAAACACCGCAAATCAGCTAAAACAAAGATATTCTGATGAGCAGAAATAATTTGTATGTTAGAAGCTTTCTCCACTGTTGTCTTTGAAATTCAAATTAATGACCATAGAAAGCTGTGCCACTAGGATGTTATGCATCAATCTGACAATACACAGGATACAGAAATGTAAGCCTTATGAAGAAAATCACAGAAATTAAACCTTCAGTATGTCAACAGAAAAAAATCCAATTAGAACATAAGCATCATTTTATTTCAAAGACATAATCAGAATTATTGCTGTGGCTTTACTGAGTGACAGCCGCAGATACTACACTTCTATCTTGTTGCATTGGTAAAGTTGGCTGCTAAATCACATGTATTCTTTGAGCTACTTATTTTCTGGAGTGCTAGAGTTATAAAAAGCTGAGGGGTGTAATTGTTAGTTTGCACTAAGGTCCATTAAAATGTAATTTTTTTCATAAAATCAGCTCAAAAAACCTAACCCCTCAAAAAACCACCAAAAACTTCCAAAGCATAGCTATTGCTTTAGTGCTATAGCTATTAAAATATTGAAGCAAATGAACCCTTTCAGCTAAAATAAGAAGTAATTTCCTTCATATTTAGAATGAAGTCAAACAAGACCCACTACTTTATGCTGGCCAAAATTATTTTCAATTTTGTCTCCATAGGTAGGAGCTTTACTGTGTCAAAAAACAGTCAGCTCATGTCCTTTGCTGCCTGTACTTGGAGAAATCCAGTGGCACCAAATTTTTACATGAAATCTGTTTCTTGGCACTTAGAATCATTCTGGTTGGACAAGACCTTTAAGATCACCAAGTCAAACCATCAGCCCAGCATTGCCAGGTCACAACTAAACTGTGTCTCTCAGCACTACTTGTCTTTAAAATACCTCCAGGGAGGGTAACTCAAGCGCTTCCATTGACAGCATATTCCAGTGCTTTACAACCCCTTCCATGAAGAAATTTTTCCTAATATCCAACCTAAACCTCCCCTGGTACAACTTGAGGCCATTTCCTCTTGTCCTATCACTTGTTACATGGGAAAAAAACCCAAGTTGTAGGGAACTAGAAGGTCTCCCATGAGCCTCCCTTTTCTCAGGCTGTAACAACCCCTCAGCCATCCTTTGTAAGACTTGCTAGCTAGATGCTTTACCAGCTTTAATTTCCTTCTTTGGACATGCTCCAGGACCCCAATGTATTTCTTGTAATAATGGGCCCAAAACTGAACACGGTATTCCAGGTGTGGCCTCACCAGTGCCAAGCACATAGGGGTGATGACTTCTCTAATCCTGCTGACCACACTATTTCCGATACAAGCTTGGATGCTGCTAGCCTTCTTGGCCACCTGGGCACACTGCTGGCTCATATTAAGCCAGCAATCGATCCATGTCCCCAGGTACTTTTCTATCAGATAACTTTCCAGCCACTCTTCCCTAAGCCTGTAGCATTGCATGGGGCTATTGTGATCCAGGTGCAGAACCTGGCCCTTGGCCTTTTTGAACCTCATACCATTGGCCTCGGCCCATCAATCCATCCTATTTCTCTGTAGAATGTTCCTGACTTCAAGCAGATCAACACACCCATCTAACGTGCTGTCATTTGCAAACTTACTGAGGTACCAGTTCATCGGTAAAAACATTAAACAGAACTAGCCCCAATACTGATACCTGGGGAACACCACTTGTGACCAGCCACCAGCTGAATTTAACTCCATTCACTGTCTGGGCTCAGCCATCCCGCCATTTTTTTCTCAGGTGAGGCATCCAAGCTAGAGGTTGAATTACCCTCCCTGGAGGTATTTTGTCCATCCAAGCTGTGAGCAGCCAGTTTCTCCAGGAGAATGCTGTGAGAAACTGTCAAAATCTTTACTAAAGTCTAGCTAGACAATATCCACAGTCTTTCTACCATCCACTAAGTGGATCACCTTGTCATAGAAGCAGATCACCTTAGTCAAGCAGGACCCGCCTTTCATACACCCACGGTGACTGTGTTTGATCATCTGGTTGCCCTGTATGTGCCTCATGATGGAGTTCAGGATGGTCTGCACCATAACCTTCCCTGGCCCTGAGGACAGACCTGTAGTTCCCTGGATCCTCCTTCCATCCCTTCTTGTAGATGGGTGTCACATTTGCGAATCTCCAGTCAAGTGGGACCTCCCTGGTTAGCCAGGATTGCTGATAAATCGTGTGAAGTGGCTTGATGAGTGTTTCCCCCAGCTCCCTTAGTATCCTTTGGTGGATCTCATCCCACCCCATAGACTTGTGTGTGTCTAATTGGTGTTGTAGGTCACTGACCATTTCCTCTTGGATTATGCAGGCTCCCTTCTGCTCCCTGTCCCTGTCTTACAGATCAGAGGGCTGGGCACTCAGAAGACAACTGGTCTTACTGTTAAAAACCTCAACCTTTTCCTCATCCTTGGTCAGTATATCTCCCCTGGCATCAAATAGAAGATGGAGATTCTCCTCAGTCCTCTTTTTGCTGTTAATGTATTTGTAGAAACACTTTATATTGTCTTTTGTCAGTAGCCAGGTTAAGTTCCAGGAACCTCCTGGACTGTTTCCTCTCCACTGTATTGTACTTCCAGCAAACATCTGGTAAGTTGAGGTTCCTCACAGAAAGAAGGGCTAACAATTGTGAAACTTCTCCCAGTTACTTACAGAATATTTCATCTGTCTCTTCAACTTGATTGGGTGGTCTATAACAGAATCCCATCATGATGTCTACCTTCTTGGCCTTCCCCCTGATTCTTACCCATAGACACTCAACCCTAACATCACCATCATTATGCTCAAGACAATCAAAGCACCCCCTAACATACAGGGCTACCCCACTGCCTCTCCTTCCTAGCCTATCCCTTCTGAAGAGTTTATAACCATCCATTGCAGTGTTATAGCTGTGTGAATCATCCCACCATGTTTCTGTGATGGCAACTGTATCATAGTTTTCCTATGACACAAGGGCTTGCAGCTGCTCCTGTTTGTTGCCCATCCTGCATGCACTGGTGTAGCTGCACTATTGATCCTGCCACCTTTTTGCAGGGAGAAGGTCTAATTCCCACCTGACCATTCCTAGGCACTCCCATAATTTCTGGCCTATCAGTATCCCTTCTGTCTTTGCTGTCACATGACAGTCTGTCCCCTACCTCCATTGGGGTGGCAGATTTAAGGACCTTGCTAGCACACTGTCCCACAAACATTGATGTGCCACATCCAAGCTCATCTCCAGCAAGCCAGGTTTTATCCCTTTTCCCCTTCCAATTTCACTTAAAATTCTTTTGATGGGCCCTGCCAACTCCTGTGCAAAAATCTTTTCCTCCTTTTAGACCAGCAGGCCTAGTGTTGTGTAAACTGACCCATGATTAAAAAAATCAAAGTCCTACTGGTGGCACCAGGCTTGGAGAGAGGTATTGATCTGATGGGTCTCCTTGTTTCTTCCCTCTTTATTCCCTGCAAATGGAGGGGTAGAGGTAGAACACTACTTGTGCTCCTGATCCCTTGACCAGTCATCCCAAGGCTCTAAAGCCTCTTTTGTTGCCCTCAGATTTCTTGTTGCAAGTTTGTCACTGCCTACCTGAAAAGTTAATAATGGATAATAATCTGAGGGCTGTGGCCCCAGGGACACAGCAGACTTCCCTAAGAAGTGGGTCTAGTCTGCAGATTGGGCCTTAGATAATCCATATAAGCTTGGAAAGGCATTCTAAACATTTTAAAGTTTCAGTTAATTCCATTCAAAATTCTATGCCTTTTGAAATACTTCTATCCCTGAGAAGAATGTGTTTCAATTTTCTATTTTTTTTTTTAATGTTGCAGTGTGATATTGCAAAGCATTAGCTGTAGGATTCTTCTGTACTAGTAAGCATGACTGTAGTACTGACTAATGTAATTGCTATGCATAGCTCAATTTCTGGGCATTATCATTTTTCTGAAATAAATACAGATACAGCACCATTGCTACTGGAAGAGAATCAATAAAATGTTTCTTGAGATAAAAAGCACATTAAAAATCTTTCTTAGTAATATTGCTGGGAACATAGTCTCAGGAAATAGTTTCAGGATCATAAAAGAATGTAGTTATATCCAACATCAAAAATATAGTTCAGTACCATCAGGGATACTAAAAAAAGGCAAGGATCAAAGTGAAAACTAAAAGAACACATCAAGTTTCTCCCTTGTGTTCAAGAAAAAGGAAAATTTTTAGGTCAGACCATGACCCCCAAAAATGGGTCAGACCTAGAAATGTTCAGACCTCGAAAGTATTAAAGAGGACTCTCAAAGAACAAGAATCCAATTTTGTGAAAAACATTAACATGTCTGAAAAGTTACACTTCAAAAAATATTTTCATAGAAAATACAAGCAAATATTTCATCTTATTAAAAGTGTGACCACATGTCTGACCTGCAAATAGGAAAACTCAGGTTTAAATTCTGTCTCTACTAGATGTATCTTTCCACCCTTCATTTTGAGAGATCAGGTCTTGTTCGGCACTTACTGAACTGTCATAGCAGTCAACGTACTCATTTGTGTATAGACTTAGCAGACTTTTCTTTCTGACATATGGTCAAAATTTAAGAACAGAAAAGACGCACAGTGAGAATACAGGTTTTCTTCAGGTTTGGAGAATTCGCTTCAGAAATACATTAAGGGATACCAGTAGGTGTGCTACCAAATTACAAAACTTCTCTTTACAGCAGGTTTAACTCACACTAAGCCACAAAAGAGTGGTTTGGCCCAGTCTGTTCATTGCTGGAGTTGAAAAGTAGGACTCAAAACCAATAACAGAACAACAAGTTCCGGTTAATTTCTGCAAACATCATGGATTTGATTTTGTTTATGGAGAAATTATTTGCACTATGCTATTGAGGTAACTTAGGTGAACCTTTAAGCTTGTGTAAATTACACCAACCTGAAGGCTTCAGTTTTAGTTTCAGTGTCATATACAACGGCCATTGTGCAAACAATAATCAGGCCTTGTGTGTTACAAATATAACAGATGTAAATGTATAAATTACAGGTTTATCAAACATGCTGCTGGGAAGAAGCATTGTTAGTCACTCTGCAAGGAAATTTTCTATACTGATCAACTATTTAAATTGCCTACGAAGGCAATATTAGCTTTTTAGTAGAAAGTGATTGTACCAAGAAAATGAAGATTGTATTTACCAAACAGCATCTAATTTTGAAGAATAGGTTCAAGATTGCTTCAATTAATTTGATATAGGTTTATATATTTGAGGAGAATACTAATGTTCAAACTGTGAGCAATGAAACTAATGGCCTGAGTACTGAGGGAGCCACCTCTGTCCGTTGTGTGCAGCAGGTGATGCTGGCACCACAGCGGGCAGCGGAGGAGCTGGGCCCACAGGAACCTATGGCAGGACTGTCTGAAAGAAGACTTCTGAGGGGATGTTGCTGAGTTTAGTGTTGGCCTGTGTGATCAGGCGACTGATGGCAGCACAAAATGATGATGGCTGAATCAGCACAATGCATATTTACACCAATAGCTATACCTGAGAGATCTAATATACTGCTGGTTCAGTTCACACAATCTGCAGTCATTTTCACAACTTGTTTATAGACAACACCCTTAGAGATAGTACTTAATTTAGTTAGGATACAATGTATGCTGAACTCAAGTATTTACAACCATCTATTCCCCAAGTAATATTGTAATGTAGTTCTAAAATGTTATTTATTAAAGACTAGGAGAAGAAAAAAACATAGGCAAGTTAAAATTCAACAAACCTATTCCTGTGGCCTGGTCTTATGGAATGCCACAGTCCCTTGGGAATTATAAAGTATTCTTCATGCATTCATTCACTTTTGATTACAATAGTTTTCACAAAAAATCCCTTCTTTCATACCTGAGGTCTCTTTACTAATAAGCAAATTACCATCTGAGAAACAGAAATAGAATATATGCTTTAAAACACTACATGACTAAACCCCAGATATCTCAACATGATAGTGTGATCTAATTTGAAATGGAAGAAGAGCTAAAAAAAAAAAAAAAGCACCTCTTGAATTCATCAATAAACTTTTCTTTGTCAAGCAGTTTGTATGTACAATAGAGTAATTATATTAACTTGCCAAGAAAGAGATCTTTCTTAAAAGGTCATTAAATGAGGATTAATGGAAAGGCACTGAAACAATTTCTATATTGCTTATATTGCTTGTAAGAACATGTACTCTATACTTGTATTCCACAGTGAACTTCTTGTCTCCACTATATTCTATGCTGAAAGTTTGAAAGGTCAGTTTATCTCCATTTTCATTTGTCTTCATTCTCATTTGTTTCTTGGCTTTATGCTCTGTAAAAAGAGTGTTTGTACGTTTTACTTATTTATTTGCTTAACTTCAACACTCCCACAAAGAAAAAGTCAGCTGGCAAGATGGTGGAAATGAAATGGTGGTTAAAGAGGAACATTACCCAAGTCTGTTAAAAAGTAAGTCTCTCTTGAGGAAATGAAAGCTAATCATATTTTAGACCATTAATAAATTTTAGATTTAATTTGCTCTTATAATGCAAGTATGCCTGGTTTATATTTAATCAGCTGAATTTAATTCTTTCAGTCACAACTCAGTGAGACAACTGGAGATTTTAAATAAACCTATGTTTTTTTAAAAACCCTAGAAGTTAGTAGATAATGACTGCTGGTAAGAATATATGCTGGTACGTTTTAACATGTATTTCAATCATGCAAAGGAATATTCATTATCCATCATAATGGATGAGAGTCAATGCAAGCTTGACACATTTAGGCATCTAAATACCTATTTCAGATATAAGCAATTCAGTTCAGTTTTCTCGGTAAAGGTATCTAGCATTTGAGATTGCTTGTGACAGGATCTACAGGAGACTTATGCCTTTCTGGGCTGCCAGCTGAAGTCTGATATTTCCATGAAAATAGATGCCTACCTTTTTTCAACAAAGTCTGAATCTAAATACGAATCAAAGCCTAGAGTGAGCCAGTTCTCCAAAAGGCAGAGTTCATGCTAGTTGCTTTAATACAAATATAAGGTGCCATTATAACAGCAGCAGAGTATTCAAGCTGCCTGTAAATATATGTCAAATATGATACAAGAAGTAGAGATAAACACTAGGGAGATGCCTGTCATTTTGGACCTGCAGTTAGAGGCTAGATAAAAACAGCTTACGACAGGTTAAATAATGCTATATGCCTGTGTTTGATAAACTGAATCATCCCATGCAAAGCAATTTAGTTCATCCGAAAATACACATTACTTGACTAGTTCCTTCAAATTCCACTCTTAATTGGCTGCAGTAATAAACACTGCATTTACCAGTCGGATCAACTACCCAAGGAAATGTATTCATTTCCCTCACCATTTGGCTCTTCAAGGAGATGGGAAAGGCATCCTTACACAAAAGGCAAATTACGTGTTTTACCTAACAATGCCACTTTAAAGCATACTTTGGTGACACACGACATCACCTAAGGTGAGACTATCAATAACTGCAGAATTTCTTAATTTGAGAAATGAGATTTAATTTGAATCTATGTCTACTATAGCTAAACTAAGCAACGTTTACTTGAAATTTGATCAGTTCTTACAGGTTGCTGAGGAGGGATTCAGAGTTCTCAAGCTGTTTTGTGAGGCCATGAAGCTGTTTCTTAGTGCTATGCTATTCCTTGCTGAGGTTAGATTTGGATTTTCTTTTTTGGATCTTCTTTTCTTCTTTCTCCATACTCCTACACAGTCATTCTTTATAAACTCTTAGGTGTTATGCAGAACAAATTTCTTCTATCTGGTCTAGAGCTTTGTAACACTCACCAAATACAGGTGACCCTGCTTTCTGTCCTATTTGCTGTGGTCTTCAAAACTGATTTAATCTATGTTCTCCCTAAATTAGATTCTATGCAAAACATTCTTTATTACAAGGTCAACCGTTTTTTTGTTGTTTTTTTGTTTACTACCTTATTTGGCAAGGTGTGTGCTGGGCACTGCTGTCTGAATAGTATTGCTTTACACTACACAAGGTGCATCCATAGTTTATGAGTAAAAATTTAGATGACCAGTACATGTCTCAGTCTTCAGTCAAATTCCTTTAGATTTGTATAACCATTTAAACTGACTAAAATGTTTTGTTTGTTTTTGTTTCATTGGTTGCTTAACTTATGATAGCTTTCCTATCAGAACTTGTAAAGATATTATCCTTTTCAAAATACAGAAAATATTTTATGTAGGCTGTTTCAAAGGTACTATTTGAAAATACTATTTTAAAGGAATCAGTGTTTGGATTATTTTGTCCATCTTACAGGATAATCTTCACTATGGTTCTTTTCATATTAAAAGTATTTTCAATAACGAACTCACATCTCCTAAAGAAAACTTCAGCCTGAGTTAATGTTTGTCTTTTTGTCTATCATTTTATATATATATATGTGTGTGTTTCATAGCCTTTGAAAACTAAGAAGAGTATTCCATGATAAGAAGAGTGTTCTGTGATAAGAAGAAGAGTATTCTGTGATAAGAAGAAGAGTATTCTGTGATAAGACTCATATTTTATTATGTGTTTTTCTTGTTTCTGACTATTCCACACTATAGGAAATTTGCATGAGAATATAACTTCCACTTTTGTCTGCTTTGTCTTTTTGTCTGAACTTGTCTGCTCCCATTCTTCATCATTGCATCAAATAACATCCTGTTTGAGGCTCCATTGCTGGGCTTCATTGCTGGACATAAGAGAAAATGACAGGAACTACATTTGATAGTAGCCTGATGTAGGTATTAGCACAGCACAATGTGGAAAGCTTTGCCAATCTGGACTGTATAATTACAATATAAATGTCTCATGGCGGTATGACTTCCAAAATATAAGATTATGTAGGAAACAATAAGCACAGTATGAGAAGCAAAGGTGATCACAGGGAAAAGTTTGTTCTTGCCTCCTGTACAGATTGCTAAATCTGTAGCTGCAGGAGAGGTAAAACAAAATCAATCCCTTACTTTCCTACAACAGATGAAATGTTGATAAGAGATGCTGGAATTTATCCTCAAATGATCGATGTTAGGTGGATATAAACTAGGCATTGTCATTCCACTAAGAACTGTTGTACTAGCATAATAAGAACATAAGCAGGTGAGTGAAATAAATAGACAGACTTGAGAAAACACAAATGAGGTAACAGCAACTTGATGGGATCTCTGCTTTGGCATACGTCTAGATGGGAGTCAACTTTAAGAAATATTCCAGGATAAGGTAATTAATGATCTCCTGAAGGTGTAGTCCAGGTTAAAACATTAAACTTTCCATGGGAAAAGTAAGATAAAACCAATAAAGAGAAAAGAAAAAAAGTTCCGAAAGGCTAGGAAAGTTCATATTGAAATTGGAGCTCTTCTTTATAGTTTTAAAATTATTTTTCCATCATATATCTACAAGTATAAATGATGAAATTGCAAAGTTGAGTCTTCTTTTACTTATTTTTTATGAGAAGGAACTCACAGATTTATGTTGGAGAACTGTCCCTTAAAAACTTTTGAAACTATGGTCTTTGCTTAAAATCTGTGAAAATATGAGGGGGAGATAGAGACTAGATAGGTATAAATTTTTCATTTTTAATTGACTATGTTGAAAAAATTATGCTTCTATTTGTCTCATATATACTCAGAGATAGATTTATGAGATATAATAGCAGGTAAATAAAAATTATGCAAACTCAGTAGCTCAAAGAAGGCAACTTTTCTTTTAAATATATTCTGAAATAGATTATACAGGAGAGAAGGTAGTACCTTAAGATTTAAATAGACTACTGTCTAGAAAACTACTACTTCTCTTTAAAGCTGTTAATGCTTTAGTACATTGAGTGCCAAAGACTGGAACAACACAGAAGACAAGCAGCCTTCAGAAGATAAGTAAACTAGCTGCTAATTCAAGAAAGTGAATTGGATTTAAGGGAATTATGACAAAGATTTACGTCTTTGATATAAACACAGCATGATCTTAGTAAGTGTAAATAAAAGCAAATCCAAGGATATAATGGGTGAAAACCTTTAATCTTTAGGTTTCTTTTCTAAAGAATTTAAAAATTCTACTTGCTTTTGTGAGATCTCAGGTAAATCACTGAAGAAGAAAGGACAACTGATATTCAGTTGTGAACAGTAAGATGGTAAGGAATGGTAAAGAAGATTTTTTTTTGGAACTATGATCTCTCTATTGGCTCTGTAGTGTTTATTCAGAGATATTTCTTTTCTAATCTATGAAAAGATGATATCAGCAGGACAGACTCCAGAGACCCAGTGAGTTTCCAATCTGTTAGTCAACATCAGCTAGTGTAAAGGCACTCAGTTTGATGTACAAGCACCGGTGCAAGATAACAGAAGAAAGCACAAATGCCTCAGTGTTTTCATTTGGACTGTGTAGGAAGCCAGCCCAATAACCTACATGGTACAAGCCACAGCTCTGTATTCTTCTCTAATTAAAAAACAAAGCAAAATCAGGTAGTCAGAAGGAGGAATGAGACTGAAATATATGTTAATGTTCATCAAGGACGCGTCTATTTTTACAACCTCTTGTCAGTTTTCTTTTTCCTTCTCATTTTTTAGTTAGACATGCTTGTAAAGTTCCATGGTGCCAGAAAAGGTAAAGTGAAAATGACACAGAGAAACATGTTGTCAGACTATGTGAACAGCCAATATTCTTAGAATATGTCTTCTGTAGAAGTAAAGTCAGGAAAGAGACAACAAGTTTATACAATCTGTGTATTTGACCTGTAGAGTTTAGGAGCAGTGGAGCAGAGAAATTAGGGAAGCAATGAAGACAGGGCCTCATTTTTGTAGAAACTCTTTATGGTTCAAGTTTTAAAAGTGCATTCTAAAGAGACTTGACTATTTACAAGAATGGTAGTTTAAGTAACAGCTGCCTTTGATAACAACACATACTGTACCACCTACTAAGAAACCAACAATAAATCAGTATTCTTAGTGCATTATAAAGTATTATTTTGTACCTACACTAACTATACTTTTTTCTTTTTGAATGTTTCATGTTGTTCCTTTGATCCTGGTGTGATAAATTCCTGAAGTCAAGTATGGACTATTTGTTTCTTGTGTCTTTATCCGTTTACAGTCACAAGCTAATATTTCAAAGAACCAACAATGTGTATTTTCCAATCTAATCCATAAAGTCATTTTCATTTTGTAGAAGGTGCTGAATTAATTGATTAAGTTGATTGATCTGTTCCTGTGCAATGAAAGTAATAAGAATGTCCTGCTATGTTATTATACTTAGTCACATTTTAATTTTGAGAGTGAGGAGCAATAAAATAGCTCAATTCTATGTACTGCTTAACACACTCTGTAAACAGAATACAATCCACAGGGCTCAGGAGCAGATACAGAATCACAGCAAGACAGAAAAAAAAAATAGAAGTATTTGTATTATTGTTGAGGTTTCTTGTCATCTGAATTTTAGAAGTCATGTTGGGATTTTCATTACTCACAAGTTTTATATCTCAATCCAGTACATGCTTCATATTTCAACTTATTCTTATATCTGTATTTTATAGTATGTTTGAACTATGTTAATTTGCAAAGACGTAGGCTGTTCTTTTCATCTAGTCTATTCAGAATAAGTCAACTTTAATTTGTATAAAACAGATGTTTTATAATGAGATTCTCCTCTACATGTCTTTTGGTTTCCCTATGGTCCTGTAGTGCCTGACAAGGATACTTTTTTGCAATCATGACTTAATTAAGTATTCCCTGAAGAGTTTTTATATATAGCAAAGTCATTTAAGCAATTGTCAGCCATTTAAGTTAAAGACTTTTACGAGGCATCATTCCTACAATTCTCAAAGTCTTGAAACAACGCTTTGATTTAGTATGGATTATAATGTGGGATAGAAAACTCAATTCAAGGTTGTTTTCACAGTTTCATAACTGTTGATTATAAAACATATCTGAAGGTTACCAGTATCAATAAATATATGCATAAGGAAGGTTTATCTTACTATATTTGTATTTTCCCTCACATCCTTATAGGATAGAAACTACTATATCTGCTCATTGATTATACTATACCTATTGAAAATGTTCTTAATTGAAAATTTTCACAATTTTTTTTCACTGAAAACACATTTTCTGAGGGTGAAATGAAAGGTAGAGAAGAATGAGTAGGAAGTCAGTTTTGTGTAAGAGAGTAAGAATCTAAAAATAAAGAAACCTCAAATGTTCTTAAAATTAAATAATAAAATGTCATAGCACTAATGCATTGTCTTAGTAAAATATGTTGCAAAGGAGTAGTCCCAACTGATCACTAGTCTTTGCTTTTTCTTTATTTCCAGTGAACGTTGTCTTTTTGCCATGTTTCTCCCTATCGTCCCACACTTTTTACAATGTCAAATTACTTATTCTATTTTCTTTTCACAAAATAAGTAAAAGTAGTTTGAAACTCTAAAATACAGAATACCATATACATTTATCTTTAGTGTATAATCACAAAGAATATCCTTACAAATCAACGGAACAAAAAACTAATGCACACATGGAAAAAAGGAAATTTATTTACATAAAATAAATTGTGGGCATATTTTTTGTATTACATTAAGGCTTTCTGCTAAGGAAAACTCTGTTTTGATCTAATACCAGCCTTTTATATATTTCCATTGTTAACTATCGCCTTAATTTCAAATTAGTGGTCCTCCTAGTTTATTTTTGTTAATAGTTTGTAGTTTTCAGAGACATTAAACTAGAAGGATTAATAAAAGTAAAGGAAATTCTGAAGAAGACAAAAGAACCTCTTTGAGGTTGAAGTCCAAAAGAAGTTGCCTGTCAGGTAATTGTCTGAATCCTTCCTAATACACCTGTGTTGGACAGCTGGCATATTCCCTGATGCATAACAGTTTGTACTCCTTCCCAAACTTCTAGGTTTGATTTTGCTGAATTCTTGGTACAATGTTGTTTGTCAATAAAGACTTACA
Organism: Eurystomus gularis; assembly: GCA_013400335.1. Taxonomy (NCBI): domain Eukaryota; kingdom Metazoa; phylum Chordata; class Aves; order Coraciiformes; family Coraciidae; genus Eurystomus; species Eurystomus gularis. The sequence continues at coordinate 65,669 of VZZY01001243.1, forward strand.
GAAATTTGTTGCTTAAAAAACATATATTTTTCTATCTGCTTCAAATTTCCTACCCTCCAATTTGACTGAACAACCCCAAGTTCTTGTATCATGAAATCCAGTTGGCAGCAGCTCACTAGTAGTGTCCTCCAGGGGTCAGTGCTGAGGCCACTCCTGTTTAATATCTTTATCAATTATCTTGATGAGGAGATAGGGTGCACCCTCAGTAAGTTTGCAGGTGACACCAAGTTAGATGGGTGTGTTGATCTGCTTGAGGGTAGGAAGGCTTTACAGAAGGATCTGGACAGGCTGGATCAATGGACTGAAGCCAATTATATGGGCTTCAACAAGGCCAGGTGCTGAGTCCTGCACTTGGGCCACAACAACCCCCTGCAATGCTACAGGCCTGGGGAAGAGTGGGTGGAAAGCTGCTTGGTAAAAAGGGACCTGGGGGTGTTGATCGAGAGCCATCTGAATGTGAGCCAGCAGTGTGCCCAGGTGGCCAAGAACCTCAATGACATCCTGGGCTCTGTCAGGAATAGTGTGTCTAGATGGTCCAGGGAGGTGATTTTACCACTGTACTTGGCACTGGTGAGGCCGCATCTTGAGTACTATGTTCAGTTTTGGGCTCCTCACCACAAGAAGGATGTTGAGGTGTTGGAATGTGTACAGCAAAGGGCAACAAAGCTCGTGAAGGCTCTAGAGCATAAGTCCTATGAGGAGCGGCTGAGGGACCTGGGGTAATTTATCCTAGAGAAAAGGAGGCTAAGGGGAGACCTTATTGCTCTCTACAACTACCAGAAAGGAGGTTGCAGAGATGTGGGGGTTGGTGTGTTCAACCAAATAATAAGTGATAGGACAAGAGGAAATGGCCACAAGTTGGTCCAAGGGAAGTTTAGATTGAATATTAGGAAGAATTTCTTCACAAAGGGTTATAAAGCATTGGAATTGGTTGCCCAGGGCAGTGGTGGAGTCCCCATCCCTGGAGGTATTTAAAAGACTTATAGACATAATCCTTAGGGATACGGTTTAGTTGAGGACTTGTTAGTGTTAAGCTAATGATTGGACTTGATGATCTTAAATGTCTTTTCCGATCTAGACAATTCTGTGATTCTGTGAAATATTGTGAATAACGTTACTCCATCTCTTTCATCTACACCTTTCACTAAACTGTATACTGATGCCTGCTTTCTCTTATTTACCTTCTACTATAGCTTTTCCAGGATCACTGTGATCTTTAGGTATCATCAGTTCAAACAGAGGGTGCCAACATTGCAGTTTTGCATGGGTTCTTATTTAGAGCAGATGAAAAAGGTTAGTGAATTCACACATTAACTAAAAAGGGGAAGAAAACAATCAATATATGTATCTATGGTGCTGTATGAACAGATAGAACAGTCGCAGCTGTCAGTTTTACCCATACAGAATCTTCAAAATGCAACAAGCTTCACTACCCATTCTAAAAGTAGGAATAATAGGTAGGAATAAGGCTTGGAATAATAACCAAAGCTCTGAAAACCACTGCATATCATGTTAACAGAAAAACAATAAACAAGAGATTTTTGCCAGCTTCTTACCTTCTTCACTATGAAATGTTGCTACTCCAGTGCCATGGTTGTAGGCTGAACAACCCCAAGCCTCTCAGCCTGTCCTCCTAGGAGAGGTGTTCCAGCCCTGCTCCAACAGGTCCATGCCCTTCTTGCGTTGAGGATGCCAGAGCTGGAAGCAGTACTCCAGGTGGGATCTCTCCAGAGCAGAGTAGAGGGGAGAATCACCTCCCTTGACCCACTGACCATGCTTCTTTTGGTGCAGCCAGGGATACGGTTGGCTTTCTGGGCTGTACTCACACATTGCTGGCTCATGTCTAATTTTTCATAAACTAGATCCCTCAAGTCTCTCTCAATCCACCCATTGCCCAGTTTGTATTTGTGCTTGGGATTGCCCTGATCCATGTGCAGGACCTTGCACTTGGCCTTGTTGAACTTCATGACACTGGCGTGGGCCCACATCTCAAGCCTGTCATGATCTCTTTGGATGGCATCCCTTCCCTCCAGCATGTTGACTGCACTACACAGCTTGATGTCGACCACTGAGGGTGCCCTCAATTCCACTGTCCATGTTACTGACAAAGATGTTAAACAGCACTGATCCGAGTACTGATCCCCAAGGAACCACTCATCACCCATCTCTATTTGGACATCTAGCCATCAACCACACCTTTTTGAGTACAGCCATCCAGCCAGTTCCTTACCTCTAAGTGAGATACTTACTGAGTTTCCTACCAGTCAGAGAGACATGGGCACATCTGGGGCATAATTCAAGTCAGCATAATAAAGATGTCTGAACCAAGTCCAGGTAATTATCACCTAAACATAAACTCATTTTGCATAAACTTTTCCTGCTTGATTATTTTAAATAAAGTTTTGTTCACTAGAGAAGAGACAGGGGAGAAAACAGCTTTGATTTCTGTGACCCCTTGGTTTCGCAGAACCTAATAATCACCTGAAATTGTCAGCAGCCTATAGTAATTCGTAATGGATTACTAAAGGAGTGAGGGACATTCTTACTGTGCTGGGGTTTATTTGTATCTAAAGAGAGAGAGATCCTGAGTAAACTGTGCCTGGATGAGTTCAAAAAGTTTGGAATATTTTACAATAATGCTATATGAGAATCATCATAGATGCTTTCACAGCAACATTAGATCAGGATTTGACATTTACAGAGTTCTATGAAGCATGTTTATATGTTACAATTTTTCTTGCATCAGTTCCTTTCTTCTGGCAATCCATTGTTCATTAGTTTCTTTTTTTGAGTCTTTACTTAAAAAAAGAATTCTGAGCATGTTTTAAGAATGACAGTCAGCCTCTAACAGTATTTAAATGCTAAGTGCTGTTAGCTTTAGCAGTTGAACATAGTCCCAATGAACATGTGGATGATGACAACCACAAGACAATCCTGTCTGGAAGAGCTGAATTTTTATTATACTTGCCAAAGGCAAGACAAAACTGGCAACTTTTCTACTCAAATGCAGATGTTTCCCCCTCAGCCCATGGCTGTTGTACATGACAGATGAACCAATAATGTAAAAAGAACATAGAATTTGAGAGTTTTTGGTGAAGATTTCTGAACACAAAAAGTAGTTTGTTTATGTGATTTCATCTATCTGCAACTTCTTTATTATTCTGTTTAAGGATTTTAAGTTAGAAATAATGTTATGTTGCAATACAGACACAAAACAGGCACTTTCTAAACACTGAGGGGCTGCTGTGCAAGATCGTTTGCTCAGATAAAGATGTATGCTATCTGGCAGGTATCTTGTACCTGTCACTGGAGATGACCATAAAATAAAGACATTTTTTGAACAATGAAATACTCTACTGATGGATTTAAGGTCAGGACCATCCACTAGATGAATGACAGATGCTCCCTACTAACCCCTCTCCCTCCCTAAAGGGGAAGAGAAAGAAAATAAGGGAGAGAATTATGGATTGGAAAAGAAAATTAGACCAGCTTTAATGAAAATAGTAATAATAAAAGGGAATATATATAAAAAAACATATACAAAACCAGTATCGAACCCAACCTCCCCCTGATGACTGTTACGCCACCATTACCACTGATGCTGTGGAACAAGCACGGGAAAAGTCCCAGACTGGACTCGGTGGCAGATGGGATCCATATTTATGAACTGGATTCTGGAACTGGATTCAGGAACATGCGGATCAGGGTCAAAAGCAGAATGGACAGACTTATCTTCAGATGTCATCCATTGAAGAAGAGAGCTTGACCCTTGTGATCCCTCAGCTTTATACTGAATATGCTGTATATGGGATGGAATACCTCATTGGTCAGTTTAGGGTCACCTGTCCTGACTGCTCCTCCCCAAAGATACAGGTTTTCACTTTCTGCACCCCCCGATGTGGTACATAAGAGTTAGCAGCGACCTTGGTCTGCACACCAAACCTTGGTAGTAACTCTAAACATCAAGCATTATCACAGGTAGAAGCAGACACTGTGAAAATATGCTGTTAACTTCAGAAAGTGGAGTTGGTTAGTAGAGACTTAGCTGAAAAGCAAAATCACCAAACAATATTAGCTCTGTTCTAACTAAAACCAGGACATTCCACTACTTATTCCATATCATTTATGTCATACCTATCAATAGGTTATGATTTCTTTCTATAGAAAAGTTCATTTAGTTCATGATTGCAGATCATCACAGCAGTCTCTGAGGGCAGAAAAGATCTTAGGAAATTCATCAAGGTTCACACCCACGGGTTGCAGGTTTACCTCAGGAGATTAGTGGATGCCACTTGATGAAGCTAGCTTCTGTCATCACCACTATGTTATCCTGAAAGACACTTACTGAACACTGTTAATATTATGCAATTAATATTATACATCTTTAAATTGAGTATTCTCACCCAAGGTTAAATTTCCTTGAGGCACACATTGTTCTTCACCATCTTTCATTGTCACCCACCAAGTACTTCCAGGTCCTTGAGCAAGCACAATCCCACAAGTGGGTTTGGCTTTGCGCAAAGCAGAAATACAGTTTTCCCTAACAGATTCCTTT
>VZZY01001244.1:0-13612 GCA_013400335.1 Eurystomus gularis
TGGGGGTCAGACTCCCACATCTCGCATAAAGAGATCACTGCTAGACAGCTATACCACACACCCAGTTAATTATGATTTTTATAATTTGGGCTCCTAATGGTTTCTTAGTCAGAAGGCAGTTATGGAAAATCTTCAGTACATAAATACTGCATAAATTATCATAAGATCATAACAGTGGTTAGAAAGGCTACAGAGTTTATGTACAACTGCAGGAGCACATACTGCTCCTGTCCACTGCTTACAAACTGGCAATCACAGATGGATTTATAGAAGACTCAGACAGAAAATAGATCTTTTAATTTGGAATGTGCAAGCTCTGCATTAACATTAGTAGCACAGATTAGTAATCTGTACATTAACAGATTTGTAATTCACAGCATGACATTCGGTGAAAGAGGACATGGTAAGGGTGTTGTACATTTTAATATACTTAACATAATGAGGAATGATGTTGAACACATTCAAAAATATCATTTTCTATAGGTTGGGAAAAATCCAAAATTAGTAATCATTTTCCTTTCTAGAAATTCCGATACCTTAGATGGCTTACCTTTGACGGATGGCTTACATGAATTTTTGCTGCATTGATGCTAAACATTTTTCATATGACAAACAGTGAACTCAACCTGAAAAAGCAACAGTTTTATTTTGGAAATGAAATAATGTAAGGAATTATTGTGATTATACAATACTTGACAGAAGAATTGCAAATAAAAGTCATTTATGACAGTGCATTGTTTTATTTTTTCCAGTCATCTCAAAAATTTTATACTGTCGTCAGGAACAAAGATACAGGCCTACTCCTTTTCCTTTGTTAGGCAGCAAAATCAAACAGGAACAAACTCCTCTACTGAGGAAATACTGCTGTGGTAGGGTGTCCTGGTTTGAATTAGAATTAATTCAGTTCAGGGATTTTACTTCTCATTTAAGTCTCTTCTAAGCAAGTGCACTTTCTGAAGTTAACAACATATTTTTGCAGACAATGTCTGCTCCTAGAAGTGCTAGTGCTCAATGTTTAGAGTTACTATCAAGGATTAGTGTGTGCAGAACGGGTCTTGCTTACACTTGCTCCTGTGAAGACCAAGGGCACTGCTAAATCTTGTGTGCCACTCTGGGGGATGCAGAACCTTTTAGGTTGCACCTGCAGGGAGGAGCAGCCAGGACAGGTGACCCTAAACTGGCCAATGAGGAATTCCATTCCATTTATGTCATATTCAGTATAAAGCTGAGAAATGACAAGGGTCAAGCTCTCTTCTTCAACGGCCAGCATCCAAGGATGATTCTTTCTGTTCTGCTTTTGACCCCAATTCCTGTGTTCCTGAAACCATTTCCAGAATCTAGCTCCTCAATCCAGTTCCTGTTTGCTGCAAAGTCCAGTCTGGGACTTCCCCAGGACCTGCTCCACAGCATCAGTGGTGACAGTGATGTAATTGCCATCAGGGGGCTTGGGTTCAATATTTACAAATATATACAATGTTTTATTTTATTGTTATTATTTTCATTTAAGCTGGTTTAGTTTTCCAATCCATAAGTCTCTCTCCTTATTCCCTTTCTCTTTGCCTTTGGGAAGGGAGAGGGGTTAATAGAAAGCATCTGTCATTCATCTAGTGGCCACCCCAACCCTTGACATAGGGAGATGGAGACAGCCTGAAGAAAAGAGGTGTATGAAGGAACTGACAACCTGGTGCACCAATTCCCTGACCCTTTGATTTTCTGTTACCTATCCCAAGACCACTGTCATGCACCTGGGAACCACAGCAATACACAGCAACAACACCAAATTATTTTAGAATAATTATTGGAGATGTTCATACATTCCAAAATTGTTCTTCCAAACTCTAGGCAATCTGCATGCTGTAGCCAAGCAGAAGGGTGTGGTTTTGTGGAAGGAAGTGAAAAAGCTGCTATTAACTTTGTTATTCTTTGGTATCAATCATTCCACCTCCTGAAGTCTTACCATGCTAAGAGACTCAAGGACGGAAGACTATGGAAAGTTTGTAATTCATCCAAACCAGTGTCACATGGACTCAAAGTGACCTTATTCCAATCAGCAAGAAAGGCATATAAAAACACCTGCATTTGCAGTCACTTGTACAAGCTACTTGCACTACAAATCATTTATTCAGTAATGACTTATAACAGAGCTTATTATGTATAGCTTGAGCTTATGAACTCAGGCACAACTTACTTCAGATAGCTTTCTATACTGGACCCACTGTTGCATGTTTCCTTCCCCTGTGTGTTGGGTTCTTTAGCCTTGGGTACACCTGCAGTTCCTGCAGCATGTTTTGGTTTTGACCTTCCTGCTCAGTTGATTATTGTAGTTACCAGCATGTCCGTTTTGTTGTTGTTTTAAACATATTAAGGTAGCTTTGTTGCTTCTGTTTCTGTGCGTCAGTGACTTTTATACACAATCATTTCAGATACTAATATTTTGGTAAAATTTGGGGGTTTATTTTGTTCTTGACCACACAGGTAAGTGTGGTGATTGGCAAGGTCCTTACAGGATCTACAACCTGCACTAAAACCTGTAGTTATGCCAAGACATCTTATTTCCATGCCATGGTAGCTGTCATTCATCCCAGAAAACTTGCTGCTCAACCAAGCCTGGACTCTACTTATTTCAGGAGTAGAAGCAATGTGAACCATTCTGGACTGGCAGCAATGCTATACTTCTCTGTGCTGAGGAGCTGGAAAGTCACACAGGCATCAGTCATTTGTCATTCTCTCAGGTCAGAGGACTGCTTTGCAAACAGGATTTAGCCCATGAGTCACTATTTGGCCTTCTGTGCTCTAGAAAAATCAATTATTAGCTCAGATAGCCTTTCCTCTGCAACTCCAAAGCTAGAGGAAAGCACCTGGGATGCCCTTTCATCCAGAGCAGGAAAGAGAAAAAACTATAGCAGCATTATTTCCCTCTTTGATCTTTTCCTCTCTATCAAATTCTTCAAAACCAAAGTGCAAAGAGCAATAAAACCCTGACCTTTCTGCAGCAATGATCAGCACACTCCATGTATTTATTGCCATGGCCTCCTTAACACTGATGATTAGTGCAGAAGAGATAAAACTGTACATAAAAAGTTATGTTTGACTTCTGTGTAAGTGGCTACTTTTGCCTGGGAAGCAATAATGAGTGAGGTATCTCTAAATAACTATAATGCGTAGCATTTTGGCAGCACTGGAAGCACATTAGGGTTAGTTAGCAGAGCTAGGAATTTTTTTTTAATTCAAAGTTGAGTATATTCCTCAATCCATTAAAAAAACTTGATGAAACAATGAAGGCCCTGCAAAATCAGGCTTTCATCTCCCCTCCCCAGTGGAGTTGCATATGGGAATCACATACAGAAATGCTTTCCAAATTAGCCACCATGTAACTGAGAATTCTTTAGCTAAAGTCTTCATAGCTACAGTTACATTAGTAAATATAAAATAAATTTTCCTAAGTTTAACCAACTAATTTAGAATGGGCAAATTGAATGACTCATTTCACAAGTGCCTAACATTTATTTCTTAGCAAAATTAATCCTGAAGAAGAAAAGCTGCTTCTATAGCAGGTATTAATATATTTAGCATCATACTTGTTCCTCCCTGCTTTACCTCCTTGGTTTTATATTTTTTCCAAACCAAGGAAAACAAATGACATGCCACAATAAAAAGTTAGTATCAGTTTAAGCCTCAGTTTGAAGCGCTGGAGAATTTTCAGCTAAACTCCAGGTTGTTTAAAGATTTCCCCCATGTCCTAAAAGCACCACTGATGTTCCAGAATACTTTTTTCACTGCAACTTCAGAGACCCATGGACTTTCACGGGTTGAAAATAGGCACCACATATGCTCTTATCATAGGAAACAATTGTGAGGGCCCTTCACCGACCTCTGCTGCCCAAAGTCAGGGAGCAAAATGTCCCCAGTGGTATATAAGAGTGTCAATTAATCTTCACAATTATACAGAAGAGAAATACAATTACAGACAAATACTTGATTTCTCTGTAAAGTATTTCAGGCCAGAGAAGATGGACAATCAGTAAATACAAAATTTCACATGTTTTACTTGACAAGGGACAGTAGAACAACACATTAAATAATTCATGTCCCAGTATCGGTCTGACAACATGACATTTGGGGTGCAGAATGAGTATCAGCCTATGCCGCAGGTTTTTATACATGCATATTTTGAATTCTGGGTGCATGGGAACTGCAATTCAGGATTAGCAAAGGGGGTTTTTGTGGACCAGAATCATTGCTTGTCTCAAGTTCTGCTCCCACATACCTTGAAGACTGAAGCTTAGACACCAGCAGCTTCCCCTCCATCCCCAATAAAAATCCAGTAATAACCCAGCATAGGAGATGCTGGGCACTCAGAGACTGAGGCTTGTCTGCCTCGTTCACCTCTAATCAGATTCTGTTATTGAAGATTTTTTTTATAGCTCAGTCTTTAAAAACATAAAAAAGATTTTGTGTCGGAGACTTTCCAAGGTGCAAGACTTACAGTGTAGTGACTCATCCAGGGTCACTCTGCCCATTAGAAATCCTTCATCAGAAGCTAAATTTGCAGTCATCTTCGGAACAGCAGATCATGATTTCTGCTGTGTCATGATACTGTCAGAGATCTCTGCTGCTACATAACTATGACATGTCATATCTGTGCCATTACATAACAGTAAGTTCAAGTTTTAGCTGAATTTGGACAGAAATACCTCGCTTTTGAATAGGCCTTTGGTCTATTGTGGGAATAATTGTGAGTTGAATGCAAACATGGATCACTAGATTAGGAAGATAGTAAAGGTTCTTCTAAAATCTAGACAGCTTTTTGAAACGGAGATTTGTTCTAAGAATAGAGATATACAGTAACTTTGATGCAAATTCAGTCATGCACGGTCAAATACAGTTTTCTTTGTTCAAAAAACTCTCACCTTACTCTCCAGAATATGAAACCTCTCACTTCAGGTGAGAGTTTAGTTTCAGGTCTGCATGTTAGCAAAAAGATAAATTTTGGCACTAAATTCAAAAGGCTTTCCATGCACTTGGGAAAAAAAAAAAAAAAAAAAAATGTACTTTAATGCAAAAATAACCAGAGCCAAAGGAGATTTTTTTTTTTTTTGAGTGATCTCTTCAATTAAACCAAAGCAGAAACACTCCTAGACACCAATTTTCCTCCTTCTGGACTCAGCACCATGAAATCAAGAAAAAAAAGTAATTTCAGAGAGATGGCACCATTCCCCCACCCAAATGCAATTTTCCCTGGATGGTGTTCAACAGAATGCCACAAAGGAGTTCTTTGCAGACATCCATACAGTTGCAGATTTCCAATATGAAACACAGATGGAGCTGAAGCATTCAAGGCAAAAAACAGCCCCTACAAAGTCCCTGCACACATGCCATTGAACTGCTGAGGAATTTGTGCAACCACCTACTCTGTTGCTGCTCTACAGGAGAGCAGAGGTACTCAAATGCTTGAGTTAGTTAGTGGGCACACCTTGCAGGTTTAACCCTGCTCAAGAAATCCCTGCACATTCAGGCCACTGACTCCATCACAAGACCTGTTGCCACTGCAGTTACTACAGGAAAAGCATTAACCAGACTGATTCCACCCACCAATATGAGCTTTAAAACAGGAGAGGAAAAACTGTCAAGCAATTTCAAAGGCTAGAATGAGTTTTGATTTGGTTTTCATCATTAATAATACAACTTGGAAACAGTTATCAAGGAATAAAATGTGCCTTAATAGAATGACCTGCATCTTTTTTGCATTTAGAGCCTTTCATTTTAAAAAGCAAATCACAGAAAATTCTGAGGACAGAAGCCCTCTTGTGCTACACCCCCTTACAATCTTTCTCAAGAACTGTACACCAGATTGAACCACTCCTTTATTCCACTCATACTCCCAGAAGCTATATCCTAAACAGCCTACCTCTATGTCCTGGTGTTGGCTGAAACAGAGTTAATTTTCTTCCTGGTAGTTGTTGTGGTGCTGTGTATTGAATTTAGTATGAGAATAATGTTGATAACACATTGATGTGTTGCTTGATAACACATTGATAGTGGTTGCTAAGTAGCCCTTACCCTAAGTTACGGATTTTTCAGTTTCCCATGCTCTACCAGGGAGCAGGTGTACAGGAAGCTAGGAGAGAGCAGCGCCAAGACAGCTGACCCAAACCAGTCAAAGGGATATTCTACTGACTATATCAGACAAGAGAAGAGCTACAGATGTTGTCTATCTGGATTTCTGCAAGGCCTTAGACATGGTCCCCCACAACATCCTTCTCTCTAAACTGGAGAGATATGGATTCAATAGGTGGACTGTTCAACGGATAACAAATTGGCTGGATGGTCACATCCAGAGGATAGTGGTCAATAGATCAATATCCAGATGGAAATGGGTGACAAGTGGTGTTCTTCAGGGGTCCATACTGGGACCAGTGCTGTTTAATATCTTCATCAGTGACACAGACAGTGGGATCAAGTGCACCCTCAGCAAGTTTGCAGACAACACCAAGCTGCGTGGTGCAGTTGACACACCAGACGATGCCATCCAGAGGGACCTGGACAAGCTTGAGAAGTGGGAACCTCATGAGGTTCAGCAAGGCCAGATGCAAGGTCCTGTACCTGGGCTGAGACAATCCTTGCTATTAATACAGGCTGGGGGATGATGTGATAGAGAGCAGCTCTACGGAAAAGGACTTGGGGGTACTGGTGGACGAAAAGCTGGACATGAGCCAACAATGCATACTTGCAGGCCAATCGCATCCTGGGCTGCATCAAAAGAAGCATGGCCAGCAGATCAAGAGAAGTTATTCTGCCCCTCTACTTTGCTCTGGTGAGAGCTCACCTGGAGTACTACATCCAGCTTTGGAACACTCAACACGAGGACATGGACCTGATGGAGCAGGTCCAGAGGACAGCCAAAAAAACAATCAGAGGGCTAGAGCATCTCTCTTATGAAGACAGGCTGAGAGAGTTGGGGTTGTTCAGCCTGGAGAAGAGAAGGCTCCAAGGAGACCTTATAGCAGCCTTCAGAAGGGGACCTACAAGAAAGCTGGGGAGGGACTGTTTACAAGGGCTTGTAGTGGTAGGATGAGGGGCAATGGTTTTTAACTAGAGAGGGNGCAATCTGATCTAGTTAAGAGACATCCCTGCTGACTGCAGGGGGGTTGGACTAGAGGACCTTTGAAGGTCCCTTCCAACCCAATGTATTCTGTAATTCTACGATATTTCATGCCATAGAATGTCATAGTCAGTATATAAACTTGGAGGGAGTTGGCCACGGGAGGCAGATTGCTGCTTGGGCATTGGTCAGTGGGTGGTGAGCAATTGCATTGTGCATCACTTGTCTTTTCTTGGGTTTTATTTATCTCTTTTTTGTTAAATTCCTTTTCATTACAATTATTAGTATAATACTTTACTATTTTTTACTATTTTTTTTACTATACTATATTTCTATATTTTAGTTATTAAACAGTTCTTATCTTAATCCATTAGTTCTTCTTTTTTTTTAGATTCTCCTCCTCATCCCGCTGGGAACAGGGAGGAGTGAGCGAGCAGCTGTGTTGTGCTTAGTTGCTGTCTGGAGTTGAACCACAACACTCTGCAAAGCCCAAACAATATGAAGATGCTCTTTATGGCATCATAAGTTTTCACAAGGCTGATGTCCTATGACAAGTACAAAGCCAGCCTAAGCAAAGTATTGATTAGAAAGAAGCACTGAAAGCTATTTTTAAGGCAATGTTTTATATAATAGTAAGATTAAAATTCAAGTAATACATCCAGCTCAAAGCTATTCCAAATGCAGAGAGATAAGCAAATAGACAAATATTACTGGCTTCTACTCAAAACTGGTAACTTTTCTGAGAGCGATTCTGATATTTCAAAAGATTTCTCAATCAATCAAAATAAAGCCTTAAAGATGCCCTGTTTCCTGCAGGAGTAAAAATGTGAATATTATTCTTCTGGAAACTGTAGGTGCTTGTGGGAAACCAACCCACAATTGAGAAAATGTCTTATTTAAAACAGAGAAACCACAACTCCCATGGACGTCTGCGGTGGCTGCCGCCGGAAGCCGGAAAATCTGATAACGCGCGGCAAAGTATAAAAACTCGAAAAAGAAAACAATCTCTCTCTTTTCGCCGTCTCCCGCGCTGCGTCGAGAAGGGCATCGCTATCGCCGCTGCTGCCGCCGAGGGCCCGCAGCAGGGCAGCCCTGCAGAGGCCCCTCCGAGCCAGCTGCGAGCCGCTGCAGCCCGTGCCACCGTTGGCCGCTTGTGGAACTGCGCCGAGCCGCTCCGAGCCCGCGGAGGAGGGAAAGAGCCTCCGGGCAGGAGCCGCGCCGGGCCGGGCCGCGCACTGCCGCCGGGCAGGGCTGCCGCCCCCCAGCCGCTTTCAAAGTCGGAGCGGCCGAGCGCCGGCCCCTGCTGAAGCTGAGGGAAACTACGACGAGAAGCCGACACCACCGTGAGAGAGAGAGAGAGAGAGAGAGAGAGAGACTCCGATCACACCGAAAAGCTGCAAGCTGTTGACGCCACTGGAGCCGCCCAAGTCTCCCGGCCGGGTGTCGTCGCCCCAGCCCCGACGGGACCATCGCCACACGCCGGAAAGGGTACAGAACTGATATCCACACACATACACACCACATCACTTATTATTTTTCGACATAATCAACTTCTTATTTCGCCCTGTCCTCTCTATTGGTTCCAAACCTTCTCGGGACGGGGAGTGAGCGGGTGGGTGTGGCACTCTTCCATATTGTAACGTCTTTATAGAGTAGATATAGCTTTATTAGGATATATTTAATAATAAACTTATTAAATACTCATTTGATTTCCATATTCGCCTGCGAGCCTGGTGGGGAAATATCCCAATTTACCCTCAACCCTTCTCTTTTTGGGAGGTGGTCGGACCTCTGCGCGCCCGACCGCGACAGTGCTTTTCCACAAAAATGAAGTAGTTTGCTTCTCTCGGGAAAAAATGCATCCTTCATCTACCAGTTCTGCTGTCTCCAGAGCTCTGACTATATTTGGCTGTGTCAGGGTCTGGACCTACAGCACAGTGGTGTCAACAGTGACTCACAGATCACTCAACAAGTAAGTCTGCCAGGGTTTTGTGGGAAGTTCATGTAATCAAAAGAATTTTTCTGCAAAAGATCTTTAGATATGGACAAATCTTAAATAAAAATAATTTGTTAAAGTTTTCACAGAATCATAGAATGGTTTGTGTTGGAAGGGACCTTAAAGATCACCTAGTTCCAACTCCCCTGCCATAGACACCTCCCACTAGATTGGGTTGCTCAAAGCCCCATCCAATCTAGTCTTGAACACATACAGTTGGGGCATCTCCAACCTCCCTGGGCAACCTGTTCCAGTTTAAAGCATTTTGCTGAGAAACTCCAGGTCTGTGCTTTCACATCTGCCAATTGGAAAGTTCTCCGGATTTTCTAATATACTGCAGAACTGAAAATACTCTAAAGGAAGCTACCAAGCAAGCACACATCCCAGCTCTATCAAATGCAAACCCCTGAAATCCGTTTGATAGAGTCCTGGCAAGGAATGCCAGTGCTGCCCTTTTGATCAAAAACTAAGGTTTCTCCAAAAACACTTTCATCCATCAGTTTCCATTAAGGCAGATTAGTTGATCAATTCTTTCTCTAACAGAATCTAACATTAAATGCTTTTTAATTTCCACTTCTGGAGAAGTGAATCAAGAAAATGTCATGGTTTCCATACTTTTTTTTTTCAGCCTGCATTAACAGGTAAGAAATACCACTCTGAAAATGGGAATAGTTTAGGATCTCTGCCCAACTAGTAATCAAAAAGTGGTAACTAGTGGTGGAAATCCCAGAAACATGCTTCTTTCTAGCTCAGATGTAACTAAATATCCATATATTTCCATTTCATCTCCTGCAGTGAAAGTCTCACTGCAAGCCTGGATCAGTTATCAAGTTGAGTACAATTTGTTTTGTGATATCAGTGCAAACTGGGCTTTCTGAAAGAAACAAATTATTTTGATTCTATAATCAAGACTTCTTATGGAACTACACTCCTTGTGTAATACACTCAGAAAGGTGCTGCTGCTTCTAATGGCAATAAAATTGCCTGAACTTTGAAATTCAAAACTAGGTGACATAGCCCAGGAACCTCCTCAAGCTTTTGGGGAAATAGAGAACAGGATTTTCTCTTGTAAAAACCAGAAAATAGAATAGCCCTTCCATTTCAAGCTAAATAGCATCTGGGAAAGAGTTTTTAGCTGAATGAGGCTTAGAATATGGTGTTTAATTAAACTTATCTGAAAGCTGAGGGCTGTTATTTAATAAGAAAAGGTTTCACCTGCTGAAGAAATCACTACTATGCTTTTTTGCTGGCAGCAATTTTGAGCAACAATCACTCTGAAAGGGTTGAGGATTTATAGTTCTTAAAGAGGAGGTAAGTAAGAGGCCACAAGGTGGGGTGAGGGAGATCTAGTTAGAAAGTACGTCATGGCTACAGCTTTGGCATGATAATTTTTAGTAACTTTCACAATCCAGGTGCAGAAAAATTGTTCCCAGAAAGGTTAACAGGCAACAGAGCACCTGGTAAACAGTGGCTGAACCACGGCACTGCTGACCATATTCACTCTTTCTGGCTCTCTGTCTCATTGGAGCTGTATGCTGGAGAGCAGCTGCTCCCTCTTCCCTCTGGGCCAGAGTTGCTGGCCCAGCAGTCATCCTTACACTGTAAGGCATCCTCCAGCACTGAGTTACAGGGCAAGCTAACCCAGCAAACGTTTCACACGACCATCTCCAGCACAGCACAGATGTGTGCCATTGCAGAGCTCATCATGGTTCACAGAGGCTTCCCCCTTCTGCTTGCAGGCTGGGGTAGGGTCTGCTCCGGTTCACCCAACTGCTGCAGCAGAACTACCATGCATCAATCATAAGGTACAGGAGACATGATCACCTACACAGGGCAATTAGTGCACCTGCAATGGTACAGCAGCTGCCCCAAGGGTCCTCACAATATTTCAGTCCAGTAAATTTCAATTTGTTCCAAACTAAAAGCAAGAGCAGTGACAAGCACAGACAGATATTTCTCTATGCTGTTACTTTGTCTGGTTTTATAACCCTGTTGTTTTCCTCATCTACTTTTCCACTTTGCTCCAATGCTTGAATACATCTCTATCCTGTGTGTCCACAGTGTAGCTCAACAGGATTGTGCTTGCGTTCTTTGCCTTGTTCTTGCAAGAGTTACACTTGCTTCCACTCCTTACACCAAAACCACACTCTTAACTTGAATCAGTAAGATTGTTTCTCTTGCAGCCCTTGCACATTATTGGGACAGATCCTTATGAACAGCAAAAAATATTCCCTATTTGTCCTTGAGATATAATGTCCTCAAGCACTACTGCCTTATATTTAAAAGCTCTTTTAACACTTCACTTACCAGCTCTCCACCATTGCCCACAAAAGAAATCAACAAAAATTATCTGTCAAGAGACCTTAGTTTGGATTTGTGAAGATGTAAATATTTGCATATGGCAGGCCTTCATCCCCAGCACACACATCTTGTAGGGATTTTTGTCTTTTGTAGCTCATTTCCACAATACTTTTCACTCTTCCCCTGTAAATCTGGTTCAGTCCAAGAGTCATCTCTAGGTTTCTCTCACCAAAACAGAAACTGCCCTTTCCAGCTTAGAAGAATTTTAAAATGTCCTGGTTCATCCAGGACAGGATTAATTTTCAGCAGGAGCTGGGGTGTGCCACAGCCAGGCTATTCCATACCATGCTGACCTCATGGCCCCAGCACTGGTTCTGCACTATGCAACACTGGGTGAGGGTGTGCTCAGGTCCATTGGGTACGGTCCACCCATTTATTCACTTGGTATCACTTGTTTTGTACCTTGTTTTGCTCACTGTTGTTATTGCTGTTGTTGTTCCGATTGTTTCTTGTGTGTTATTGTATTAAATTCTCCTTATCTCAATCCCGGGCTTTGTGCTTTTCCTGTCTCCCTTCCTGCGCCCAGCAGTGGTGGGGCAGCAGCAGCGGCACGTGGTGCTCAGCTCCAGCAGGGAGTAAACCACCACAAAAAGGAAGAGTTCGATGAAACCAAGAAACCATTTCGGCTATGATCTTTCCCACAGAGGCAGGGCTCTCACCTGTACCAGAAGGGGATTCCAACAAACACACACTGCAGTTCCCCACACAGGGGTGACAATTTGTGGTAACAACAGGATTTTTTTCTTCCTTCTTACTCTTGCTGTAAGAAATTACAGCTAGTGGGATCCCAGGAGTACCTCTGTCAGGAGGAAGAATGTGCAGGAATACCTCATGATGAGTAATAACGAGTTTGAAGCAAAGTCTGCAGTTTGACTTTGAACTTTGCAAGGGAGTCTCCAAACAAGTTTTTTCAAGCACAAAGAGCAGAAGTACAGCAAAGCTGTAAGCATTTTATAGAGCTTTTGTAGGAAAAAAAATTGGTCCCGTTTATCCTTCTTGTTGCCTATCAGCATCACTTAGAAGACAGTTCAGAAGTTTAAATGAAAGCAGAGTGCATGCTTTGTGTGTCAGTTCAAGAAACAATCTTCAAAACAAGTTGGAGAACAACACCTTGCTACAACAAAGCTTCACTATCAAAATTTATTTCCATTATTTCATTCACTTCCACCATCACCTTCAGAGGAATTTATTTTGTCAATAATTACAAAGTAGGAATAGAATAAAAAAAAGAAAGTCTTTAGGAAAAGCCTCCTTTTCATCTTTGCCTAAAAAAACTGATAGCAAAATCTTCACAATTACTGTATTTGAAGACCATCTTCAGTAAACTCCAATATGAATAGACCATAGCTGGATCAAGAACAGACTTTGTTATAGCCCTCTAAACTCTGTGCTGCCTGAAAGGGTTTCTGTCGCTCACAACAGTGTACAGACAGCATTTGAAGTTTCTCTCTCACTCAGCACAAGGAGGCCCTTTCAAAGTGGAACAGTTGTCTTTATTATTTATAAAGACCTTACCCCTTGAGAATGTTGTACATGTGACTCATCATACATTCACGCAATCTGGTGCAACAACACATCTGCTGAAAGGGAATACCAAATCTCCTGAGGCTCTATCCCATCCTCTAGAGGATGTATATTTTAAAAAAAAAAAAAAAAGGCAGGGCAGAGAAACACAATCATGACATTAGTCATTAAAGATGTTTCTTTCTCTGAAGGAATCCAGGATATATGCACTTCACTTCTAAATGTCTAAGTTAGAGGAGATAAAGTCCACCCAGCAACAATTTCTAAACCATTCCTGGGCACTGCAAGCATCTAAGCCATGCTAGAGGAGGAAGATTTTCAAATTGTGGAAGAAAGATTTAACATCTGTGTAATAACTCAAGACATCACACAAATC
The DNA here is from genome assembly GCA_013400335.1 of Eurystomus gularis. Taxonomy (NCBI): domain Eukaryota; kingdom Metazoa; phylum Chordata; class Aves; order Coraciiformes; family Coraciidae; genus Eurystomus; species Eurystomus gularis. Next base: position 13,360 of record VZZY01001244.1, read on the forward strand.
TAGTAACTGACTGCAGAAGGGAGAACCCAGAGTGCTATCATGTTCTGCAGTCAGGTCAGTCCTGTGCTCCAGATAATCACTCTTTCTGGTCCAGGTTTCTTATAACTGATATACAGTGAGAGGTGTGATTATCAGAAGAGAACTACTTACTGTCAGACACAAAACCATCAAGAATTGAGTGGAAAAAAAAAAAGATTATATCTCATTTTGGAGGCAACCAGGATTATTACTTCCTTCTTGTTTGCTGGTGGAG